>JAUYWH010000004.1:803845-840133 GCA_034779795.1 Ctenopoma multispine
ACGCACGCTGTGCAGTATTTAGTACTACAGCTGGAGTAGCAGCACGCACGCTGTGCAGTATTTAGTACTACAGCTGGTCATCACAGGAGAACATGACAACTCCACCGTCTGCTCCTCAAACTATATGATTCTGGATCCTGCTCCAAATGAGCATCAGAAGTTAACATGCTGATTATTTTATTATATTTAACTGATCATTCAGGCTGTAACATTTTAAAGATGTTAAATCCAATCTGCACATTAAGCTGCGATAAGAGGCCGAATTTACACTTTAGTTATTTTACACATTAAACATTAAACTAAAATATTTTATTCTGTACTTTTGTACAGTATTAATAAATCCAAAATAATACTAATTAATTCAAATGTAAATTAAATGATTGTAAACACTGTATAACTGCTATGAAGTACTACTAATACTATCAAAGTAATATTAGCTAATGTATTTTCTCTGTATGTTCTGTCACTCGTGTTATTTCTTAGTATCAATAATAGTGTTTATGTGATACTGTTACCATGGAGAATACTTCATTCTACTTCATTTGTCAGCACTTAGTGGTGGAAAGTACATTTACTCCAGTACTTCACTGCAACAGTTCAGAGGGAGATATTTAGTACTTTTTAATCCACTATGTCTACGTGTATCTGACAGCTGTAGTAACTTTGCACAGTAAAATACTCACAACAAGTTTCCTCCACATCAACCAGCTACAACATTAAATGGCTAAATAACACATCAGTGCATCAGTAATAACAATGTATTAACACTTTACCTTAATTTGATCTGTATGATATGAGTACTTTTATTTCCAGTTTGAAGTACAATCTGCTGATAATACTTTAGCATTTTTAAAAGTTTGGATGGATGTTTCTATTGTTTGTTTTTTCAGTTTTTCTATATGGTGTCAGATTTATTTTACTGTTATAACAATCACAGTCCTACATATTAATGATGGGCGAAAAGAGAAATCACTGCTGACACCTTGTGTTCAAACACTGAACTACACTCGGTGCAGTAATAATTGATCATTAAAACAATCAATAGAGTTTAACAGTGACACTGGTCTCTATAATTTAAACATTTGCTTTTTTCCTCTAAATTTTTTATCATCATCATTTATTGTGCAGATCATTTATTTATGTAACAGCAGCAGTAACGTGTAAGAATGTCTGTGTTACATTAAAAAAAAACTTTGAGGCTACTTAAGTAAACATAATAGTAAAAGTAATAAAAATAAAAGTACTCTTCATATACTGCTGAATGGTTTATTATGCACATTATATTGTAACAGCATTATTCCTACTGATGCATGAATATTTCTGTATCTGTTGATCTGTTGATTGACTGAAATTTCAAAACTGAAATTTATAATATTTTCATGTAAAGGAACGTTATAAATATAATATATGAAATTATGTTTTAAATTATATTCTAGGAGGAACAATCTCTGCTTATTCACTTTCTGTACTGACATCTGCTCCACTCATAATAATACATCATCATTTACTAGTTATATTTTATGTTTAAAAAAACCCAAACACATTACCCTCCAATCTGAATTTTAAATACCAAAATAAAAATACGTAAGTACAGTACAAATACCTCATAATTATCTTTATATCAATGAATATTTCTTTTACCACAGGTTATAATTTGAATGTGAGTCGCTGAAAGGCCGTTTGTCTACATGAATCAGCAGCTGCTCCTGTGCGGGGTTCTGCGCACACAGGTTCCGCTCAGAGGGAAAGTGTGCGGTGTGCGGAGCTGCACCCTTCAGCTCACTTTCATTTTCTCTTTCAGAAGAAGGAAACTTTTAAGTCTCTGTTTTCAGCGATGAAACAGGAATTACGTTAAAATTCCAAGTCGTTCAGCGTAGACCTTCGTGACAGGTGAGTTCACTTAACTGCTGATAGTTAACTTAGTAAAAGTTTCCGTATGAGAATAAACACAGTTTGTTGCTAACATGTCTGAGCGGACATTCAGTTCACAGCGCTAACCTTCAGTTTACGTTACAATTATCTAATCGGGGATGTTTGAAACACCCAGATGGTCGTTTAAAATTGATTATCGTCATTCAAGAGGTACTCTTAAAATAAAAAAAGGCTCGTCTAACCATCCGTTTTATAAAATATTCAGTCTAGTGATTAGAAAGTTAAATGTTTAATAATTTTTTCAATTCAAAACAATGCAAAACAAAAATGGCGGCTCTGTGAGTATGTCGACAGGAAGCTAGCTCTTGTCTAATCACAACCCGAGGAAACTGCGTAAAAACGGCTTTTAACCGTAACCGGACGAAATACGTCTAATCCAGATAATTGGACGAGTCGCGAAAGATTGTGAAAATAACGTCTAAATAGCGGTGTGTATTTTTAAAAGAGCATCTGGGTTTTCCAAACAGCGCCGGCTAATTTACTTTTACGATAGCAACTGTTAGCTCCGCTTACCGGATGTCCTGCTTGCTAACAGATACAGAGCTGTTAAAGCAGAGTTTTAATAAAGTGTTCGTCCATGACACCGTTGTTTTAACCAGAAACCCGGCGGTGATCTATACGTATCATCTCTATACGTAGTGACATCACCAATGTGGGCGTGGCCGTAACTCCTGGTCAAGAGGAATAATAATAACAATAATCTACAAAATACAAATTTAACTACAGACAAGTACATTACACAAGTACTCATGGTCCATTTGAATACATGTCAAACCAAAAACAAACAAACAGTATTAATAATGTTATTGATTGTGGTTATTTGTCGGGTTGATCTGAAAATATTCAGTGTTGATACTTATCAGTCTTAATTATGGCAACATTGGTATAAATGTTTTTATAGTATATGTTTGTACTCTGTGTTGTATATTTTACATGTATGTTGCTGTTGCTGTTTCTGCGTATCCTATCCTATATATACATACAATATGACCTGTTTCTGAAGCCCCCAGAGATGGCCAGGAGGCATCACAATGACAGTTCCCAGATGAATGCCTGCCTTCATCAAGATGATCGCTCGGACGAACGTGACACTGGAAGAGATAATAAAAAACTGGAGGGCAAACACGAGAATGAAAAAGGAAATGATGCCAAACCCAAGAATGACGCTAATCACAGAAGTGAAGGCTCAAGCCAGGCCAGCTGCTCCTCAACCTGCTTGGTCCCCTGCCCCGCTGGACCCTCCGGTAGCGCAGCTGCAAGACCTCCACAGTCAGAGGGGAACGACCTGATGAGGGAGACCACTTCATCATGTTGTCTCCTGCAGGATCTGAAGCGACTTCCAGAGTGTGACATCAAACTGGGAGATTTGCAGTACAGCAGCACGCACACCGTCCTCATAGATGTAAGTTTTAGTACTTTGAACCTCGTTATTCTGTACAACAAAGTACATTTACTCAAGATACTTAAGTAGTTTCGCCCCACTGGGGAACTAGCAGTGGAGGATGAAGTACTCAGATAATCAATAATAAGTTAAAAATACTCTTCAAGATTCAGACTTAGATTTAGCATGGGAGGCTCGATTGTTTGTTGGAGTGTAAGAGAGTATTTTTTCTTTCTTGTATTTGTTTTATTAACGTGAAGTATCAGTAAACTTCTTACAGCACCTTGTGTGAAGATAATCCTTGTTTACCTTCCAGGTGCGTCTTTTCAATAGTGGAGTAGGAACTCTGGCCCAGGAAGGGAGAGACATGTGGCACAGTAGCTTTGTGAAGATGCCGTGTTCATCATCAAGTTACATCATCAAGCCTGGATTTGTGGTGCGTTTACTATAGAAAACTAAGGCTCTGACATTTTAGTCAAAAACCAGTTATTCACAGAAAAGTGTTCTATGGTAACATTTTGTGCAGGTTTATCTTTGAATGAATCTATTATTGTAAACTTGTAACTTGTAAAAACAAATTGGTTTTATCTCCACGCTCATTCTCAAACTGTCAGAATCTCTCTGCACATAACCGATCAGTGTTTACGGGTGGACCAATCAGATCCAGCCTCTTTACTGTGTCACTGAACACCTCAGTCCCTGACGGTAAAGGACCACATAATATTAATCTGTCTTTGTGTAAATGACACAGCTACTGACAACCACTGACTTCAGTATGTTTAGCGCGTCTTAGCACCAAGCTAATGCTTGGAATCTCCAAGGTGCTGTTCAGTGGCAGCTGGGCCTGCTTACGTTCTTAAAGACGTTTCACCTTTCTGGAGTAACAGGCTTGTAAAACCTGTGGAGTCATTAACACCTTGATGGACACTGGATGGTTGTTGTTCCACCTGAGGTAAGATGTGAAGGACTGTGAATCCTTCTGGGTACTGATGAAAGAACTGGTGCCACTAAACAGCACCTTTGGGATAACCGTGACCTGATGACTGAGAATCCTCACCGACTTCACACAATGGACGTGGAACACGAGTGGTATGAACAAGGTGTGAGGGAGGCTAATACAATATAAAATAAATAAAACAGTGGTCTGTGAATCTTTTCTGGTCACAGTCTTCCAGCCAGGTGAAGAGGTGGGATGTGATTTCCAAGCAGCTGAAATATCTGACTTCAAGCAAGAAAGAAATGGATGTTGAACGCTTGGCGGTACGATAGCAGCTGTGGAGAGCTCACATATTACATATTTCTACACTAACTTTGACATGAAATGTTTAATCTTTAAAATTTTGTCTGTAGAAAGCGATCATGAAATATAACCCAAAGTACGAGAAAGAGTGGTCGTTTGAAGGCCTCGCCAGCTTCGTTAAGGTCAGAGTCAAAGTGTTTATGTCACGTGACTGAATCATCGTTAAACCCTCCAATGACAATAAATCATCCTTCTGTTCCAGTGTGTCCCGAAAGAAGATAACTACGTGTGTGCACTGATTCCAAGGATTGCTAAGTTGGCTTTGAAGCTACCTGAGCATGTGAAGAAGGTAAGAAACTGGATCCACAGACGTCTCCGTACATTCTGATGATGGTGATGATGGAGCGTGTCCGTGTTTTCAGGCCATCCCGCTGCTACAGAGCGGACGCTCTGCATCCATCACTCTGTCGCAAGTTCAGATATCCTGCCTGCTTGCCAACGCTTTTTTCTGCACTTTCCCTCATCGCAACACATCCAAACCCAACACTGAGTACTACGGCTACCCCACCATTAACTTCAACAGGTGAAACGGTGACCCCCCCCCCCCCCCCCCCCAAAGTGTTACATATCTGTATGGAACCTCTGTTTACTGTGTGACTTCATTCTTATTCTGCATGCAGTCTGTTTGGAAACGGGTCAAACCGGAAGAAGGAAAAGCTGCGGGCCATCATGCATTACTTCAAAGTGATGACGGATGAGAGTAAGTTGCTGTTAAATCTCATGCTTTTCCTGTCTGTGACACATTGGTGATCTGTGTTCATGTCTTTGCAGACACTGCACCAGACGGATTGGTGACGTTCGAGAGGCGTTGCATCACAGACATGCCCAGCTGGAGAGAGTAATAAAACAAATACTTTATATTTTTAAAGCACACGTGAAAGCTGCTTCATGCAATTTATTTCAGTACATTACGAAATCAGATTCCTTGGTTTTTCAGATTTCAGAAACTAGCCTGAGTTTGTATCTTTCATGTATTTATTCGAGCTAAAGAGATTAGCTGTTAAATATCTGAAAAACAAAGTGTAGATGTAAAATGCAGAAGCTCAGTTGACAACACTGGCTCAATCTGTTATTTAGTTGTTTTTTTTGCTAGTTCAGGTTTTGACATCGATCATTTTAAGTGCCAGCAGCAGTCAGCAGCACTCAGTAAAAATAATATGTGTGAAGTTTTGGCAGTTTTTTAGAGGAATAAATGAATGTGATGACAATGACTGTATAATATTGTAGGTAATTGTACTATTTGGTCCTAAACAGTTTGCATAATGATTGTCTATGATGTTTATATTCATGCATTAGTCATATTTTATAGAAGTAAAGTTAATGAAAAGTCAGAGAATAACCAAATTTATAATGCTTCATCCTGAGGGGAACAGAAATGTGTGAACCAGATTATTGTAAAGCTGTGGGAATATTTCATTGGAGAAAATGTCACCAAAGTCATTAGGACAGACTGATGGGTTCTACTGTGGTTGCTCCTTAGACCCTTTGTTGATTTCAAACCTGTCTTACAGCTGCAAAGAGAAACTGAATAAACTGCACGTCACCACAGACGGCAGCATCGAGAGTGGAGGTACAGGGATGTTACAGGTGAGGACTGACCCAAAACAACAATGATCAATGATCTGTTTCAATCATAACTACTGTTGTATTGTTCACATGTCTGTGTGAAGGTGGACTTTGCTGCCAGCTTGATCGGGGGAGGTGTGCTGGGTTCTGGCCTGGTGCAGGAAGAGATTCTGTTCCTCATAAACCCAGAGCTGATTGTGTCCCGCCTCTTCACACAAAAACTCGAGGACAACGAGTGTCTGATCATTACAGGTAATGAACTGATTGGAGCAATGAGAAGTAATTTATTGTAACTGGTTAATTACAGTAAGTAATTACACCGATTGTTGGTCTTTTAATGGGATTATTATTGATATGTAAAATATGAATTATTAATTACTGCGTTCCTCAGGCTCTCAGCAGTTCAGCAACTACTGTGGTTTTAGTGACAGCTTTGAGTGGACACACCCGTTTGAAGAACGAACGAGAAGGTACAAACATCCATTTTATGCAGTGTAAACTTGAAATGCATTTCGCTGTCTCATCAATTTCATCTTTTCAGAGACAAGTGGTCTCGGCTGCAGAGGCAGATCGTGGCCATTGATGCTCTGCACTTCAAACACAGAAGTGAGCAGTACAACATGAGGAAGGTCATACGCGAACTGAACAAGGTTTGTTTTTTGTATTTAGGTCGTTGGTGATTTTTTATCATTTATTACCAATTTAAATTGATATGAAATAGAATTTTCAGGTTTATGTGGTTTTATTTTTGTCCTTGAAGGCGTACTGTGGATTTAAGAAACAGGAGAACGAACCAGACATCGCCACAGGAAAGTGGGGCTGTGGAGCCTTCCACGGGGACCCACAACTCAAAGGTAAACTGTAGTACTTAAATGCTGACCTTCCGTGTGATTTATCACTGATGAGTTTATGAGTGAGAATTACCTCGAGCCCTTTAATTATGTTGCCGTCCAGCCTTGATCCAGCTGATGGCAGCAGCAAAAGCCGGAAGAGGTGTGGCCTTCTTCACGTTCGGTGATGAAAAACTGAAGCACGACCTGGAGCAGATGTACAGCCTGCTGGTCAGAGAAAAGGTCACAGTTGGTGAGACAGAACTTATTTCTTAAAAGCGTTCACATACTTATCTGACCTATGTGCACATCATGTAAATCGTATCACACTTTTCACACTCAAGTTTATTCTGCTTTGTTTATTTTTAAATTTGCAGATAAACTGTACAGACTCATGGAAAACTACTGTAATCATCTGCACACGCATCGTGGCTCACATGTGGAGCTGTTTGAGTTCATCAGAAAAAACCTCTGACTATTCAGGAGTCTGCTGTGAGGACTCGTCTGCACCTGAGTTTACATTTAAATCTAATCTAACGAATGTTTTTAATTCCAGAAATGAAGGAGAAGCTGCTTCATTGTCTGTTGAATTTTTCAGACCTGGAACCAAACCAGGGATTAAGTGGTTCACTACAGCACCTTAATCGACGCGAGTTAGGTTTTCAAAGTAAAGGGGTTAATCAAGTGATGCAGTGTATTTGATCTGGTTTGTGCTTCAAGAACAAAAAATGAACAGTGCAGTGTAAATATATTCATAATTATTTCACTAAAACTACTTAAATGATGTTTAGGTTCTGTAGCAGAGACCGAGCCTGCATTGACCTGATCAGAAATGTTTCAGTGCTGCATTTAAGGTTCTGTGTTTAGAAGTTAGAACATTTAATTAAGCTCCAGACACGAGGTTCAGCCGGAGAAGTGCAACAGAAGCAAATCAAATCTGTCATAACTGACCATTTTGGCCACTGTGTCACAGAGAATTAACAAAAAGCTGCATTTTATTAATTTCTGTTAAACAGGAGTTGGAGTCATCGATGCTACATGGCAAGTATTTTACTAAAGATTTAATAGTTGCTGATATTCTAATCTCCACATTCACAGCAGGGGAGTAATGATTCTCCAAAGTCATGACGCAGTTCATTCCTTGGTTGTTAATTAAAATTTTAAAAAGAATATGGATGACCAAAAACTGTGTAGTGTCCCTGAATGCATCACAACACAGTAGAGATGCTTGATATCAGTTTTTCACTGTTTGCTGCAGTGACGTCACATTATATTAAACCAAGAATCAAAAGAAAAAGTGAAGTAGAAGTAATTTTTTATCTCATAGTTTGTTTTAAATGAGTGTGATCTGATTTAAAGATGATGGATAAATTCGAGCTCAGTTCAACTAATATTTAACCTGAGAGACAAATCACAGGGCGTAACATGCTGCCTGTTCCTAAACTTCCTGCAGGGAGTTAACAGTAATAATTTAAGTCTGTGTATTAACGTTTTTATCAGCTCATCTTCAACAGTGAACATGAGTGAAACTGAACCTGAAACTGTATTTTTTCTTTTAAACGCATCAATGTGTTTGTGTTTTTGGGAATGTGATATATACTGTGTGTATACTGCTCTGCTGCAATAATAAAAACTTTGTCGGACATGTTTTTTCACGTACAAGACTGTATAAGACATTTCCCAAAAAACCTCTAACAGCAGCATGAACAGGAACTAAAATCTTTATTTGCTGAAAAAAAAAAAAAACACCATATGAAAATAAATATGTTCTGAGGAGCCGAGGAACCTCGCCGTGTCTTTACATACATCACTTCCACTGCTGGCATAATTTGTTTTATTAAAATGAAAAGTGTTGTTTCAAGTAATTCTGTTACATTTGGCACAAGTGGAGGCGGACGTGGACAACTGAAGAGTAAATAAATAGAGACCGGGAAGAAAATAAGCAGGATGTGTGGAAAATAGAAAAAATAAGGATAACAAAATCAACTGGAAAAGAATAAATGAGTTAATGTGCAAAGAAAATGCATGTGAAGTCTGAAACTGTAGGTTTCCTCGCAAATACATGCAGATAATAACATAAGAACCTTTTGTTCTTTTAACATAAATGCAGAAAAATGTGCAAAAATGTGTTGCGCTCCTTAAATCATCACAAAAGGCAGGAATGATTGAAATATTTTACTTAACATATCAAACTTTCTGCTAATGCGCAGAAGACTCAAAACATAACAAATCTGATTTAAAATAATCCTGATTAATAATCCCCTAACTACCTGCTTTAAATTTATGTGTTGCAGGTTATGATGCAGCTGAATTTGTTAAAATCCAGTGTAAAGGAATAATTTGATGTTTTAAGAGCTCTACTGCAAACATGCAGCTACTGTTAGCTGATGCTTATCTTAGCTTAGCATAAAGTCTCTGTCCAAAGTTTACAAAAGCTCTGCAAAGAAATAATCCTGCACCTGTAAAACCATAAACTGTCCACTACGCTCGCTGTGGTAGCTTTACCAAGGTCTTCCTGCCAACTGATTCCCTCTGGGAAACATTTAGGCTAAAATAATCTAATAGACGATTCAATGCGAAGCAAGAAAGTGAATAAGCCAGTTTCTCACGTCAAACTGCATAAATATTTTCAGCCCATTTCCTCCTGGCTCCAATAAAATCTTTTAAATTTTAGTTCATCAGCTGCAGATCAAAAAAATTACTTGAGAAATTTGTTCAGAAAGTGATCAAACAGTTGTGTTGGTGTGACTTTGGATGTGCAGAACAGGTTTAAATTATTGTCATTATAAAAGAAAATAAAACTAATTGTCTTACTAATAGATTTAGTATAAATTCATACATTCAATGCAGGATTAGTTTCATTTTCTTGTGTCCATCACTGTGAACACTCTTCATGGTAACAGTGGTAAAAGCCAGAAAGTCATTGTGCATCAACACCTGTTGACACGTCTGATATGTTGAAAAAAATACATCAACGCAACATGCTGTAGCTGCCTTTTGCAGACTGTGTGAGTCGTTACAGTTTCCCTGAGAACGCCTCCAGATCCAGAGCTGTGTCCACTAAACGCTGCAGCTCCGTGAGGTGAGTTTGCTTGTTCCCAGTAGCTGGAGCTGCTGCAGGCCCACGACCAGCGTACCTACAAAGACACACAAACACGTCAGCATACCCACAGTCATGCAAATCATTTTTCTCTTACCGATTTAAGTGCCAGAACAGAGCTTACCAGACAGGGCGGGTTCTGTTAGTGGTGGTACGGATGCGGGGCTTGACGTAGTCGTAGTAGCCCTGGTTCTTGTGCTCCTCCTGACACCAGACCAGATCAGCATTGGGGTAGCGCTCAGCCTCTGCTTTCACCAGATCGAAGGGGAACGGCGAGAGCTGAGGAGAGAAACATCTGAGTTAAAACTAGACTGAGCATGCAGCGTAACAGGAGCTGGAGTCCACTGTAAAGGTCAAATCAAACATGTTCGCAACTATTATTCAGTATTTTCCCTATATTTTTCTATAACTTCTGTTCCCTGAAGTTTAACTCAGGTTTGATGTTGTGTTCGTGTGTATGTTACCTGTTCAATGCGGACAACAGCTACGTGATCGTCCATTCCTCTGTTCTTGCGTTCCCGGGTCACTTCATAGTAGATCTTACCGGTGCAGAAAATCACCCTCTTCACCTTCTCTGGTCTGACAGCAGCAGCACCATCATCTGGGATTAAACGCTTGAAGTGAGTACCTGGAGCACAGGAAACACAAAAACAAACTTTAAAACAACACACACAGAAACTGCAGTATATAACACTTGTCTTTTTCCAATCAGTACTCACCTGGCAGCATGTCATCAAAGCTGGACTTGGCCTCAGGATGGCGCAACAGCGACTTGGGAGTAAATACGATCAGCTGGAGTTAAAGAGTAAAGAGAAAACACGTTTAGTGAGTTAAAACACGTTCTGATGTGTCGGGTGCCAGTTTGACACATGCGTAACTGACCGGCTTCCTGAAGGGCAGCAGGATCTGTCTGCGGAGGACGTGGAAGAAGTTTGCAGGAGTGGAGCAATTGACAACGATCCAGTTACAGTCGTACAGCTGATGCACTGCAAAGTCCTCTGAGAGGTTCTGATGGAGACAGAAAATCACAGCAACAGAAAAAACAACCATTTATTCACTTGCTGATGATCCCATAATGCTTTAGTATGTGACGTGCCTCTGTTTGAAAACCTCTGATCTAGGTTCTCCATAACTTAATTTAATGATTTTCAGATTCATTTTCGTTTTGACGTTGCAGGTCTAATCTCAACACTTCTGACAAATTTACCGACGTAAATACACCATATATTAAAACTGATAATCCAGCTATATCCTGCACTGTGTGACTCTTCTGAGAACAGGATGTCTTTACCTCTACACCTAGAACCAGTGTGTGTACATTCATAAAAACTCAGGCTTCCTTAACAACAGTTTGTTTACAGAACTAAAGAAACATCTGATTTGACTGAGAAACTAATTCATTTTAAGGAGACGTGTAATGTTTGCTGTAAAAACTGCTGATTGTCATATTTATATTAAATGCATCATGTACATATGAGAACTATGTAATTGTATGTGTTTACATGTACAGAAGACAAGTTTACTGGGAAAACATCAGGGTCATCATTGCACATCTGGAGGAACCTTTCGGGTCGGGCAGACGAGTGTTCTGGACCCTGAGAGGGAAAAACAAAATAAAACTATGAAGTTTGTTCCAGTTGTTTCAGTTACAGGTTTTCTTTCAGTTGTCTGCTGAGAATTTGTTTGCTGATTACAAGCTCATATGTCCGGATAACGAAAGTAAAAAAATTCACACGGAAAGATGCAGAATGTGGCAAATCGAGTTTCTCAGCTCCTACCATTCCCTCCATGCCATGAGGAAGCAGCAGCACGATGCCGTTGTGCCTCACCCACTTGGCCTGACCGGAGCTGATGAACTGGTCGATGATGCACTGAGCTGTGTTATGAAAGTCTCCAAACTGTGCCTCCCACAGAACCAGCGCGTTGGGACTGGCCATGGCAAAACCTAGTTCAAAACCTGCACATGGAAGAGAAACGGGTGCTTTGTATGTGGATTAGGGCTGGGCCATATGGACCAAAACTCATATCTCGATATTTTTTGATTTCATAAAGTAATTACAAAATTTAAGATTTAAGATTCAAGATTCTTTATTTGTCATGTACATAGTTATACAGAGTACAACACGCAGTGAAGTGTATCCTGAGCCTCCCTATTTCTAAGACTGTGCGAACTTTACAAGTTGTAATTGGGAGTGTAAAGGAATAAAAATATAATAAAATAGGACTAAAATTATAAGTGCAAACTACTTATTATATATATTTATTTTTATAGTTATTTTACTTATAATACTTATTTTTATAGTTATTTTATTAATGTATGACAAACTATTGACAGTTTAGACATGTTTGGCACATATGAAATAGGTGTTGCTGCATTGCTGATTAATCAATTAAGAGTTGTTTAAAAGTGACATGTGTGTGACAAGTGTCCTGTTATGCACCGTATAAAGCCTCTTGTTCCACTGTTAAAGTAGCGATTATGTCTTTAGCGATATGATAAGCTACTGTTTTGGTAATGTTGTTCCACTTCTCGCTTTCTAACTCTCTGAGTCTAGTTTTGTGCTGTGGTTTGTTTAGGGCAGGGGTTTGATGACATTCCTGGTAACCACAACAAAACTCAAGGTTTAGTCATTAAGATTAGAACACCCAGACTTTGATCCTGGATCTGTTCAAGAAAACCTACAAAGAACAGGGTCCAGATGTTTCAGCTGTTGTTTGTGTCACAGACACCACTTAAGAACACAATCGTACAGGTGCTCTTAAAAAAAGAGTTTATATTAACATTTACAAAAAATGGTCCAAACCTGTCTGGTCCTGTGTGAAAAAATTATATTTGTATATGTTTCTGATTGTACTTGCACCTGTCAATAATATTATCAAATGCAGGACTCTGAGTAGATCTGAGTTCCACCAGCACAGTAACAGTTTTATTCATCTTATTGACAGTAAATACGTTTACCTAAAGATCAACACATGAGCCGAGTCCTTTTGTCGCTGTCACATTTGTTCTCAGTCTTGTTATAGGACTTGGTACCAGTAACAAAAACTCTAACACGCAGTCGAGTATGTCTGAATGAAACTGTTATAAATATGTACTGTGCCACAGCTGATGGTTGATGGTTTAAGAGCAGTATCTAAAGGACTGAGGACAGTCTGTGTTACTCACCCAGCACTCCGTATTCAGATAGAGAGCTGTTACAGACAGTGTAGGGAGCCTGACCAGGTGAGATGTAGTTCATCGGGATGCAGATCCTCTTATCAACGTTCTGGTCGTGAAGAACATGGTGTCTGTGGCTGTGAAGAAAATCACAGTGGATAAGAGTTAGTAAAATGTTCCCTCTTTTAAAATAACATTACATTCAGCAGTGAACATCCAGTAAGGTGCACAACAAAAGCAATGACTAAGTATAATATATTAATTTGTCATGTTACCTGAATGTGCCTCTCTCCACATCCTGTCCGCTGAGGCGTACATGGATCCCCTGTTTGAGCAGAGAGCCAAAGGCCATATACTCCCCAAGAGCCCAGTCACACATGCGCTGGCTCACCATATTTGCACGGCCCTTTAGGATACGACTCAAACCTGAACAACAAACCCACAGCAGAGCCGTAAAGAGACCGGCAGCACGTTTACAGAATATTTGTTGTAACAGCACAGTGGTGGGACGTACCTCCGTGTATAGTGAAGTCCTCCACCGGGACAGAGGCAGCGATGTTTCCTATATGACCAAGCTCTTCTTCACTGATGCCGGTGGAAGGGCAGCTCATGGTTTTAGGCTGACCCTCCAGTGTGAAAAAACCTGCAGACAGCAACACAACAT
Organism: Ctenopoma multispine; assembly: GCA_034779795.1. Taxonomy (NCBI): domain Eukaryota; kingdom Metazoa; phylum Chordata; class Actinopteri; order Anabantiformes; family Anabantidae; genus Ctenopoma; species Ctenopoma multispine. Next base: position 817,776 of record JAUYWH010000004.1, read on the forward strand.
CTGAGCAAGAAATGTGCAGACTGCAAACTGAGACGAGTATCAGTGATTTCTTTAACTCACCAGGCCAGGGTGAGTCTAGCCAATGTTTTATGTGAAGGATCTTCTCGTCTTTAGAGCGAGTGAAAGCTTCCTCACAGATTTTGTCATACTTTGCTACTTCCTCCTGAAAAACACAGATGCCAGTGGAGTATGTAAATAAGAAACATGTCCCCAGTCATGTGAGGTAGAGCTTCTGCAGACTGAGAAGAGTCTCTAGGTCCGCAGACTTGCATGTGTCATAAACTGTAAGCTACATGCGTGCAGGCTGCTTTACCTCATACTCTTGGGTTGTGACGACTCCCTCAGCGATTAGTTTTTCAGAAAACATCTGCAGGACCCCCCTCTGCTTCTTGATCTTCTTGTACATCAGTGGCTGAGTGAACATGGGTTCATCCATCTCATTATGGCCGTTACGTCTGTAACACACCTGAATGCAGAGACGGAAAACTTTAGCCATACTTTATACGCACAGCGTTTTTTTTTCTGCCACTTATCCACCGCACCACAGGATAATTATCACATGAGCGTTTTATAACCTTTCAGCTCATTCTTTTGGTTTTCCACCCTACAACTTTTCTTTTTAGTCTGGCCTCATCACTCTCACAACCCCGTTTCTAGTTCAGCTGGTGAACATAGTGGAGCATTAAAGAGCAAGAGTCCTGTATTTACACAGGATTTAGAGACAGAACAGAGTAAATAATGGTCTTAAGCAGCATTCATCCAGTGGCAAAAACACAAGTTCAGGCATACAATGTACTTACCAGGTCTACAACCACATCTTTATGGAAGGTGTTCCTCCACTCGGCTGCTACATTACACACATACATCACAGCCTCTGGGTCGTCTGCATTGACGTGAAAGATGGGCGCGTTGACAACCCGTGCTACATCTGTGGGGTATGGAGATGAACGAGCCATCCGCGGATCAGTGGTAAAGCCAATCTGTGTGGATATTGTTCAGCGTTTCATTGTTTTTGACAGTAATATAATGTAATGACTTCACAGTTGTTGTTGCTGCTACTGCAACAGTTCATACACTGTGGCTTTATTTTCTAAGCTAATCTCTACTATCTAAGATGCCAACTCTGGACCAGAGCCTCCTACCTGGTTGTTGACAACCACGTGTATGGTGCCATGAGTGGTGTAGGACGGCAGATCAGATAAGTGGAATGTCTCGTACACGATACCCTGACCTGCGAATGCAGCATCACCGTGAAGGAGGATGGACATCACCTGGAAAATCATCCATCCTGTTACGAATATACGTCAAGGAAAACGTCAAAAGATATTTAAAACATCTAAGTCGGCGCACCCTCTTGCCCTCAATGTCTCCGCAGTAGAACTGCTCAGCTTTGGTCTTTCCCTGCACCACTGGGTCCACCGCTTCCAGATGGGACGGGTTCGCCATGAGTGACATCGTGATTTCTCTGTCGCTGACTCGGTTGATTCTCTTGTGATACATCCCCAAGTGATATTTGACATCACCAGAACCCTAGAAGCAGGAAACAAAGAAAGGTAATTACAGAATACTAACAGTCAGTCAGATCCTTGGGTTTTCTACAGACAAAAACAACTTAAAAGAATAGTTCAACATTTGCTTATGCTCTTTCTTGCCAGGTGAGGTTCTAGGTAAAAAGATAAATACCACTCTCATAAAACAGGGGAAACAAGTAGTTTATCTCCATCTAAATGTAAAAATACTACCAGCATCTATCAAACTATTTACACAAAAGAGAGTACAATTGATCTTATTCAAGAATGCGAACAACAGCATTTGCTAAAGTAGTGTAGTGAAGTACTCTCTTGTTTTGTTTTCTTTTAAATGTCACCTTGACATCTGGGACACTGCAATAGATTTTCTACCTCGGTTTCTGCGAGATGACAAACAGATAATGTTCAAACCTCATCTGCAGCCTCTAGTTTAGAGTCAAACTGGCAAAAGATCTGGTCCAGATCCTTCCTGATCACATTAGCCAGCACATTCAGCCTGCCTCTGAAGAGACACGAGAAGGAGGAAAACATGCATCGGGAAAGGTCAATCAAGCACATTTCATTTTAAGGGACTGTGAACAATGTATGAACACTTGTGTACCTGTGAGGCATTCCCATGATCACACTCTCCACTCCACTCTGACAGGACTTGTCGATGATGGTCTTCAGGGCCGGGATGAGCGATTCGCAACCTTCCAGACCGAAACGTTTCTCCGACGACCACTTTCTCTGGAGAAACTCCTCAAACCTGCAATCAGATGATGGTGCTGCTGCTGCACATTGTGGCTCAGAACCCACCACCCCCTCATGTCTGTGCTCCTCCAGGTAATTACTGATGTAGGCTCAGTTGAGCAAAGTGAAAGGAACCAAGACAAACCTGGTGGACCGGATCATTCTGGCCAGCAGAGTCCTCTTCTCCTCCAGACTGAACTTCATGACTCCTGGTGTCTCAAACTTCTGTCTGATCCACTGGCACTGCTCCACATCATTGATGAACATAAACTCTACTCCGATATGCTGGCAGTAGGCCATCTGCAGGAGACAGAGTGAAGGTCAGTATGTGTAGACCGATGAACAGCTAACAGATGTTTTTATTATTGACAATAAACCCTTATTACAATGATACTATAACTGACCCAGCTTAGCAGTCATTGGCCACTGACGCGTTTTGCAGAAGTATTTTTACCTCGAGTCTGTGAATAATCTCCTTGAGTGGCAGAGCGCTCTCGTTGCCACCAACGAAGGTGGTGGTGGGGAGCCGGAACACCTTATCCAAGTCGGATTCATTCAGTCCATAAAAGCCTGTGGTAAATACAGTGACATGAGGAGAAGGACCACCAAACCAACACCAGGCCAAATGGAAAGTGGGAGAAAAGAAAAGAAAAGAAAAAGACCACAAAAGTGACATATTACCAGGACAGATGAAAATAAGAGTTAATGCCCCTGAATTTAAGATTTCCTGGAACTTTTGATGCCCTCACTTGAACTCCCTTTGAATTATATTAAAGCCCTTTGAGCTTTTTTCATCATGGTGTTAGCATCTGTCACATTTGATAAACTGGAACCATCAAAAATGTGGTTTTTCTGTGATTAATTCAACTAATCAATTAATCTCCTGGTTCTTGCAGCTCAAAGAGGAACAAATCAGTGACTTACAGAGCTTAGTTTTCTTTCAGATACCAAATTTAACTGATTTTTAGTTTGTAAAATGGGTGAAACTCCCAAACTGGTCCTACATCCTACGGATCCTACATTTCCCAGAAAGCAAAAATGCAGTGGAAAAATCTTTTTGAAAACAACTGGACAATAAGCCCTTTAAGGAACATTTAGCATTGAATATGACTATTTATATCCATCAATTCTCTATGAGACCAAAACTCTCTTGTGGTCACTGCAGAATCAAAACTGTCCTCATTAAAATCTTAAATTAGCTTTTTATCATGACCCAGAGTCTCTGGAATAAACTGACAAATGAGATTAGCCCTTAAGACCTACCTCTTATCCAGGAGCTGTAGCCTTTGAGTTGTGCTATATTATTATTATTATAAGTCACATCTCTTTTAGACTGTGTCTAAATGTTGGATCTGCACTGCTGTCATAGTAGTATTCACAGTGTCCTGTACCATTCTCATTACAGCATTAAAAGATTTATTTTACAGTGCTGTCATTTCCTAATCTTGTTCTTAAATTGGAGAGACCAAAATATTCTGATACAGCTGCTGTTATGTACTAATGAAGAAATGCACCTGAACCAACATTTATGTTGTTTTTTAATTAGTAACAAGCTACACTGTTCTTTCCAAGAAACACCCAAATAAATTATCTGGTCAATTACAGAACTCTGAAACCGTAGTACTGACCAAATTCTAAGTAATATTTGTTAATTTTTAATCTCATTGATGGACTGCAAATAAATATTGTAAAAATAGTATATTTATTACACTATAAAAAGCAGAACATTCTGATAATTGACAACCTGCACATATTACCTTATAAATAAATATGACCTTAAAATGTCTTAAATAGTTAATACAGATGAAATAAGCTGATAACTGATAACTCAGTGTATATATGTTATAGGTGACTAAAAGTTTCAACTTTTAAAAAGATTAAAAGCTGATTTAGCTAACCTGAGAAACTGGGATTATGGTGGCACATTTTTAATTAAAAAAAAGCTCTGTGTCATTTTCCTGACTTTCTTTGGCTTTGTCAGTTTAACATCAACTGACTGGACTAACACCAGGAATTCTTAAATTCACTTAATTTCTATGATGATAAAACAAACAGTATGTTAGAGAAACGAAGGCAGAAGCTGCTAATATCCAACATCTATACTCTGAGGAGGAGCAGTCTGAGACGTTGTAGGGTGTATTTATCTAAAGTACATGATGTCCTGGTTGCACCAAACAGAGATAAGACAATATGGAACAGCAGAGGCAAAGTGGAGGCCTGTATCTCTGTCCGTTTGTGCACCTCTATCAGCAAATTAGTGCAGGGTGCTGTGCTGACGACAGAGAGGATTCAATCCAATAAGCCAGAGTCAGCTCTCTCTCTCTCTGCGTTACGTAACAGATCTTTAGACTTTCCTCCCCCTCTGTGACCCGCCCTGCACATAAAAAAACAGAATGTGTTTTCTTTGATGGGTAAAAGAGGCAGAATGACCCAACACAGCAATCAAGTGGATCCTGCCAACAATCTAATCAGAGCACAGTAACATTTTAATGAAGCAGGAACGGATAAGCCTGGATAAGTCCTGTAAGACCCCCACTGGCTACTGAGCAAAGGTTAGCAAGAGCTAGCACGCCCCCACCCCCCACACACACACACCTCTTCCAGCATGATCACCCCCCAGGTCAGTTATAGGAAAGTCAGGTCCCATTTTTTTACCACATGTATGAAGGAGTTTGTCTTTAATAACGTTTTGTAGATCAGTTGCAATCCATTAATACCAACTTAACTGTGGAAAATCCTCTTTACACAACACTGTGGTCTTTAGCACTAGAAAGACCTCTTCAGTGGCTGTGTCTGGACAGTAGCTGCATGTCAGTTGGATCAAAATCTATTTTTTCCACATTTACAGTTGCACATTAAATTACATAAATATATATTAACTTCTACACAGTTTAATCAGGCAATTTGCAAACAAAAGTTGAAACAGTATTAATGCTCTAAATGCAAAATGCTGATGATAAGAGCTGTTTTATGGCATTTTGATATCAATTTCCCAATCTAATTATAGATAGAATTATATATATAGAATTGTATCTCATATTAATTGTCAAAGTCAAATATAGGTGAATATTTTAAATAGGGAGACTTTACATGTAATAGTAATAACATAGTTTGTGTTTCTAGTCAGTAATAATGCAGATCTGTTGTGCTGGGAGATAATTTAATACCACAATCTGGCAACCCAAAAGTTGTTTACATTAATTTATTAGAACTCATCAACAAAGCTTTAGTAAGTTATGTATGAACCACGACTCTTTATAATGTGTGACTTATCAGAAAGTGTCACCAAAATGGAGATTACTGACATTTCCCCAGAACAATATGGAGCCCAACCAACACACAGCTCACCAGGACAAAGTCCAACACTATAACCTTCAGGTAATAAGCTAACGAAAACCACAGGAAGTTTGTTTTTAATAGAGGAACACTGGAGAGCTAAAGCAGACTATTAAAGCTAATATTAATATTAAATAATATTAATATTAATAATATGCAGAAGGATACTGGACACAGGCCACAAGTTCCCACTGAAAGACCAAAGGTTTGAGGGTCTGAACCTACCTCCGACATTCAGACTGTAAATACGTTCTTTATAGTGAGACAACTCTGGAGGCACAGAGACATAAACACACACAGACACTGGTGGTTAAGTATTGCTCAGATCTTCTCACATGTTCTTTGCTGGTTGATTTGGAATCCAACATCTACCAACCTGTTGTCTGACCTCTGTGAACCTCAGGACAAAGCAGAACTTGGTAAAACAGTACAATACCACTGTTAACTGTGGAAACATCCTACTACAGCTCATAACAATCACCTGTCCTTTAGCCCAGAGGCCTAACCTTTTCACTGGGGACAATGACAGGTTGCTACAGGCACAACAAACACACACATTCCACTTTGTTCTCTTTGCACTATTGTGACAAAACTGACAAAGTCCGTGTTTAGTGAACACGATGATGAAACTGAATAGCACATCAACATCTTGTTTGTAGATTAAACACCTGATAGAATAAGGTAGACTACAGTAAGTCAATAAAGATTATATTAATGACACTCACTTTAAAAATACAACATGATTACTTCACTGTGTTTATACTAACAGGCTAAGAATCGGTGCATGCAGCAGCAACAACAACAACAACGAGGAAACAAGTACCAAAAACCAAAACAGAATTCGATTAAAAGGGTAAATAAAATTAAATTAAATTTTAGCCAGTGTGCATCCTCCTTCAGCTCTACCAGCTCTTCTTAGAAAGTAAAATCTGAACTTTTATTAATGACTTACTATTTCTAATAAGCTATAAAATCTGCAGTTAATAATAAGAGGAAATCATTAACTGGACTGCCAGCAGAACACAGCAGAGGTCAGATGTGTGTGTGTGTGTGTGGGGGGGGGGGGGTTACAAACAGCAGCTCATCTCTGCTTCTGTTAATATCTCTGTGTTTCTGAATAATTAGGATTTACTGAATAAGGCACTCTGACTGGTTTGCAGCTACACATTGAAGCCACCAGTTGGATTTAATGGTTTTTATCTTCACCTCAGTGACAACCAGTCTAATGTGTGATGTCTGATAAGCTCCGGGACAGCTGTTTTGTCAGTAATAAAAAGTTATTTTGAATGTGTGTATGATCTGTAAAGCATTGTGGCTGTAAAAGCTCCTCATACCAGCTCTGAAATGGGACAAACTGGTTTTTGGTACTATGCAGTCAAACTACTGGAACGAGATGCAACAAAGTTGTCTTGTAGTCGGTTTATAATATTGATTTGTATACATGTACTGTCAGCCATGATGCACAGAGGGTCTAGATGAGCAACATCTCCATCCAGAGAGGGCTAGCATAAGTAGTGAATTGGTTTAGATTGGTTGGTCCATGTGGGGGTGCATGTGGACAAATAAAATACAGAAATGAGACAATTTTGTTCAAATGTAGAAAGAAAGCTGTGGGACGAACCAAAGTATAATTTTCTCACCAACATTCTGGAAACCAACGGTACATGGTGCATCGTCGAAGTCTACACAGCTAATGTCAAGCGGGTCCAGTTTCGCTATGTGATGCCCTCGTACCTACACAAAAGACAACACAGCTCAATGTATGCATGTGTAAGCGTTTAACAGGTCAGACTTTTCCCATTTCAGCAGATTAGTGTCTGTCTGTCCTAAACCGCTGACCACTTCCTAGAAGATTTCCTGACACATGAAATAAGTCCACATGTGTAAGCAGACTCCCAGACTCAAATATGTGTCAAAGGTTGTAAACAGTGTCAAAGAAAGCAGAAGCACTGAAACAGAAAGCACATAGTTCTCCTGACTCAGTAACTCAATCTAATGCTCTGTGAGAATCAAAAAACTGATAAGAGTTGTGCTTTGTCACTTACTAAATGAAAATAAGATATTACCATAATACATACATCAGAGGTGGCAGAAGTACACAAATTCAATACTGAAATAAAAGTACAAGTACTCACCTTAAAAAATATTACACTTACAGTACAAAGTTACTCCACTATAAAAACACTGTATTTTAAACAGTATTTAATTTGTAAATGAGCAAATCTAATCCTTATATATTCTAAAAATGAATTAGTATTACTATACATTTAAAATAGGGGCCAAAGTTACTTAGTGACTTTGTATGGAACAAAAACCTGTAACTACTATGTGTATGTTATCATCCATAATAATAAATTCACGATTTATTAGTTAATTGATATGCAATTTGTACATTTTTATCTGTACAAAGTAATAAATATGATTTAATAAATGTAGTGGAGTTAATTACATTATTAGATTTATTAATTAGTATAATAAACTCCCCTAAAAAAGGATCATATGTGTCACTTAAGAATGAGCTGAAGGAGTTTGTTCCTTTACAGTCTTTAAGTGAAAGCAGAGGCATGAAAATAAATGCCATTTTGTTCCTTAAGGTGAAAATAATTACACAAATATGAAGCCACACCTATAATAATGTGGCAACAAACATTTGTGTAGAACAGGATTTGCAGTTTACCTGGTACGCTCGTATCAGCGACTGTACTGCTAAATGATCCTCCACCAGCTTCTCGATATTGGGCTGAGGCCCCACCAGTGCCTGGACTCTGGCGAGTCCCTGAGAGGTTCCACCAAGGGGTGGAGGGCTCTGGTAGGCTGTGCCAGGCAAAGCCCCTGCATTAGCGTTACGGAAAAATATGTCCCAGGACTGCAGGAAAAGAGAGAGGACAGGATGAAAGGAGACATATTACTCATGGTTACGTGAGGTCACAAGTTAATTCACTTAAATGTGCACAACAGCCGTGTGGACAAATACAGTGGCACTAATAAGATTAAGATACTATAGTCACACTCGCAGTTCCGTGAAGTAGTACTTAGGCACAGTGGTGCTTTGAGATAAATTCTGCCATTTCTATCATGTATTGTATTATAAAATTATTTATTATAGTCTATGAATAATAATAAAAATAATTAGTATACACAGAAATACATTTATGTCACAAATTGTTAAAAAGACATCAAGACGCCACACTGCTGCATTTGGTGACATGTTTATTTATTATGCAAAATATGGGCACAATAGTTTATCTATAAACAGCTCCAGAGACTAATAATGGTGATGCCTTTCACAGTATGTGGAGAATAGTTCCTGTGCATCATCAGACACATGATTGTGTCTACACTGATTTGCTAGCTTGTCGTGCTACACAGCACAACCTCCTGTCTATAGACTAAAAGTTTATTAAGAACGTCTGGGAAGTCGAGCTTTGATGCCAGTGACATAGACATTTCAGTGGTTCTTGCTGTGAAAGTGAGACAAATGCAGACATAATAACGTGGCTCTCTGGTGACTCTCTACCCACGGTGTTGGTCGAAAAAAGGAAAGTAATGCACCGAGAACCCCAAATACAGCTAAGTGAGACTAAATAAATATTTTGCAAAGATCGGGACAATCTGGAGTTGATACTGCAGGAGCTGCAAGATGGCAGAGACCAGAATAGACTTCATAGTACTAAATACTTCCTCAGTGTCTCAGCACACCTGACATGTAAAGCGTTGGAGACTTTCTTCAGAGTGGACAAACTAAACAGATCTGAAAAGAAAAAGTGGATAATAGTGTGGTCCGGACTTTTCGACAACCACGAACAAAGCACTTTATTTCACAATGTAAACTTTGTAGAAGTTAGAAGGGCACAAAAAAACAACAAGGACTGTTTACAGCATCTTTATGATGCTCTGACCTCCGATTTACAGGAACTGTCGTCTGGAGACTGTGAAAGACGTGATTATTATTACACTGTGGCGCTGCTTACAAACAAACTACTGTGCCCATACGTTACATGCTGAAGAAACACATTACCCAGTGTAGATGATATTTAAATGTGTTTGGACAACAGTGGCGCTATAAGGCTCAAAATAAAGTAAATCAGGTTTTGATACACAGACTAGACTTGTTAGAAGACATTAATTGACGGTTAAACTTTAGAAACACTAACACTTGGCAATACAGTAACACACAACTACTCATTTAAAAAAAAAAGTCCATACTGACTTGACAAAATCTTACAAAAGACCACAGTCTGGCATAATTTAAGCATGTGAAAGCCTGTGGTGTTTATCAGCTTGCTGACTGTAAATCTGAGGTTGTTCTACTTGGTTTACCAAAATCAAAGTTCTTGGCTAAACTTGGCAACGTGGCTTAAACTCAGGATTTCTAGTCATTAGGAACGTTAGGTTTTTTAAATGCTGATGTTAAGTACTCTAAGTGTTGTTTTGACTCTCTGAAGAAATTAGAAGATTTAGGTCACTTCTCACTCAGATGTGGAATAGAGTCAGTAATTCAAGTAATCTACTGACTTTGGCAGATTATGGGTGGAAACCTCATTTCTCACCTAGACGTGTCTTGCAAACTAAACTGTATTACAAACATTACTAGAGACATTGATGTGGCCGCCTGGATTCCTCAACTGTCCATAGATCTCAGACAGGGTAACTTAGTATTCTCTTTTAAATCCATCATAAGGTCATTGTTCGAAAGTGTCAGACCACCACTCTAACCAGCTAACCAGTTATGAGAAGCTGTTGTCTGATTTATTTTTCCACTGGGGTATATTTGACAGTCACTAGAAGCATGTTTATGGCAGTTTGACAGAGTATTGTTTGGTGACATGTACTTTCTGTGAAAATTATTGTTGAGCAGCTGTGTGTTGGTAATGACATGAAATGGTGATGATTAGTTAATAAGCCAAGTTATCTGAGTACAAAACATACTTTGAAATCTTGCCTATAAGGTCACGGTTATCACTATCACATGTAAACAAAACTACGTGATTATGTGTATAGAACAAAAAAAAAAGCTCTTTAATTTACTCTTTAAATATTAAAAAGGTTTCCTGAACTTAATGTTGTACACATGCTAATTAGTGGTTTTTTACAAAAAATTTAAATAACAGAACATCCACAGGGTTTGTCTTTGCCTAGCTGCTGTACCATCTGCCATTCACTTTTTGCTCTACTGCAAGACGCTGCGGTTGTCCACTATTCAAACACTCTTAAACAAACATGCAGGGCACAGATAGTGTCTGTTTGTGCAACCTTTACTCCATTAAATTGTGCACATTTGGTATTTTTTACCATTGAGAACTCTTTTTTTCCTCCAGTAAAATACCTCTGAGGTCACTCAGAGTAAAGGGTCACATTGCATATTTTGCAAGTGTATGGGTGTGTCTCTGAGGTCACATTCGCCAGTAACAAAGATACAACATCAAACACATACCTTGTGCACATTCCTTGGATTCTCCAGCCATGCATAGTACATCTCCTCCACATAGTTAGAGCTGGTGCCATTAAGAAAGGGCTCAGCAGCCACGGATGTGTTCAGGTGCCTCTTGGGATGAAACGTCCTTAAGCCTTTTTCAGCTGGTCTGTGCTGTGAAAGGCTCTGTGCTGTCTGTGCAGCCGTTAAAGGCCGAAGCTTTGCAACTGTAGTCCTTAAGCAGTGCATGGCTGCCGATCATCCACAGCGCCTCTCCCTGCTCCCCTTCTGCTAGAACAATGCAGCAACAGTCCCACACTAAGACAAGGGCACCCACCAGGCTCCTCAGCAGCTCCCTGTCTCACTTCTCTTGTCTGGTTGAGACTGGCTTCCCCACAATTCCTGCAGCAGCTCCTCTGCTGCTTACAGTCAACTGGTCCTGTAAAGTCCGTAGGTAAATGTTGTTAATCAAAAACAATAATCAGTTTCAATAATCAGTGCAACCTATGGGCAAATCTTAAAAGGATAAGGCTGCGTATATACAACAACAAACATAACTGTACTTCATTTAAAAAAAAGCTTTGCATTGCATTTTTAAGAAAACAATACTAAAGCAGGAGGAAAAAGACTGTGATATCAATATTAACAGTGGGTTAATCCATTTTTGGTGCTCTAGTGAGTATTTAGGCCATCAGGACCGTGTATGTGGGACTAAGTCAAAATAGGTTAGTATGCATGTTCATTGTGTTTTAGTAAAACAGTGGAGCTCTATGGCACAGAAAATAAGGTAGCGTAGACAGAACATTTTAGTAGTATTAATTCATTGTTAATTCTGGTCTATGTTAACATTTCTTGATAGATAATCAACAAAATGAAGGCAAGAAAATGCAAAATGACCACAAATGGACACACAATGAGATTCAGGGTGATTAACATAGAAAATTACAAAAACACATAAAACAACTACAGAGAGATGCAAAATGACCACTAGGAAACCTAAAGACACAAAAAATAACCACAAACAGACTAAGAGACACAAAGCAACTTTAAACGAAAGTAAACAACAACAAGCTAGCTACAAACTAACATGACAATCACACTAACATACCACAAACATATGCTCAACTACAGTACTGAGACGATACACAATGGCTAGCTAGCTAGAGCTGTATTTGTGTTGTATTCATTTGACACAGAATTAGGACAGATGTCACAGTGCGTCTCTTTCAGAGTTAGTGTGTCGCTGGCTAATATAAACGCAGGGTGTGGACGTTGTGTCAAAGCTACATTAACCAGAGCTAACCAGAGCTAACCAGAGCTAACCTAAACCACAGGAAAAGAACCGAGCTAACTCACCTGAGGGGGGGACAGGGGGCCTTTTCACATGTTAGTGCCCAGGCTGTCTCATTGTCTCAAAATCCGCCCGTGCAGTAACCACTTTATGTGAAACTAACCCGACTTTTAAGACTTTAATCTGTCATTACTTTGTCCATAGTGTGACGGGCTGCATGTCCCCACAGCATTAGTAAGACCCGTCCACACACACTAACCGTTACCTGCGCGAGCCGCGAACGTTTTTTAAAAACTGCGGGGGTCACGTGCGGTGCTCGAACCCGCACTCCGTCCGTTCAAAGTTATTTTTCTCCTCTTTCCGCCTTTCTATTTTCTGCGTTACCTTGTCCGCAGCCTCCGCTCCGTGTTGTCACACTCAGCGCGGTTCTGTCCTGAGCGAGGAGAACGGGACGCGGTTCTGAGGGAGACCGGCCGGTGTAGTCCGCTCCCCACGAGCGAGCTCAGCGGAACTGAGCGCGAGCGGAGACGCGCGCTCTGTCACTGTCTCGTCACTCCAGCGCTGGTCTGCGTCACGCCGGCCGTGACGTCAGCCAAGAGAAACGTAAAAAATCAACTGCGTTACCAGTGTGTGAGATACTTGAACTTTTACTCCACTATGATTCAGTGGAAAATAATGTGACATACTTTATAGCTACTCCACCACATTTGACTTGATTCTGCAGGTGCAGATTCTCCAATTATTTATCTTGTACTTTAATGTATCTCAAAATTGTAGATATTTACAGTATAGGAGTACATCCACAGTACCTAACTGATCTCCATATGTCTATCATAAGTATGATATTTCCCTCTGAAATGTTGAGGTGTAAAGTAGCATGACAAAGAAATGTTTAACTACTCAACCAATTCAATCACATCTTTTAATAGTTCCTGTACCTGATTTAATCCATCGTGAAACACTTAAATTCAGTCTGTCCTAACTTCTCGCCTCTGTTTATGTAAAACAAGATTTATTAACAGTTGTAATTTTACAACAAGTACATGTATATAGTATGTTCTAGGTCAGTGCCAGATATACTTCATTCGTGGCAATAAATGTCAACCTTTGTCCTGCAGCTGATTATGTTAAGGCCAAGTTTATGAGGTTTATCCTCATCGATCACTATTACATCTCTTAAAGTGATTTCTATCCAGTGGAGAGAGAGATACACCCAGATCATGACACTGCCACCACCATTTATTTTATATTTCACATAAAAGTGATAAAGGGTAAAGTTCTTATGTTGGAAGGCAGAGTTAGGTTCTCTCCAAGCATACCACTTTTTATAGAAGCCAAAAAATTCTACTTTGATTTAATCCATCCACAGAACATTTTTCCAGCAGCTTCTGGTTTTTCCACATGAATTTGAGAAATCTGTAGATGAGCAGCCACTTTCTTCATAGAGAGTAATAGCTTCCTCCTGCAGCTCTGCCACGAACACTAATGTTGGTCAATGTTCTTTTCTTGATGGACTCATGTACACTAATATTAGCCACTGTATAAGAGTCCTTTAGATTCCTTAAATGTACCTAGGGTTCCTGATCTTGGGTTGATCGGTGTTGGTTCTCCGTTCTTTGAGATGGTGTCAAATGTTCTCTGTTAGTACACAGTCTGACTGACAGTTGACTGGTGGTGTCCAACCTCTTTAGACCTTGTTCTCTAACCCTTTCCAGCCTGGTGAGCAACAACTCTTATTCTTCTTCTTCGTCTTTAGAAATCTCCTTGTTCAAGCCATGACGCACTTCTACAGCAAGTGTTACGTTTAATTGTGTTGCCTTTTTCAGTCGGTTCTTGAATATGGACCTTTCTTTACCGCTTTAATCAACTTTTCAGCTTTTGGGGCTTCATTGTTAATCAATTTTAATGATAAAAATTGATTAAACTGACAGGATTTGTTGTGTACAGATGTTTGTCTACTCTCTTGGATGATTTCTGATCTGATCTTCTGAGCCCAGGTTAAACTCTGCCCTCTGGTTTCTATGTAGAGCCTGATTGGAACCTGTACTATCTACAGCAAACTAACGACATACACACATTAATCCACACGCACTATATTCTTCTGGGGCTGTGAGTTGAGATAAGAGAAATGAGTAAAGTGCTTTCTGCATTGTCATTTTATTGGTTTACACACAGATTATATCTGAGCATATTGACAAGACTTGTACACCAGAGGAATCATCATCGTCATCGTCAGTATAAGAAATGTTCAATTAAAATAAATCAGAAAACAGCAGCAGCTCAGCTGCTTTCACCTGAACTGAGGACAAGAAATCATGATGCTCCTTCACATTGATTTAAATAGCTTTCAAGTTGTAGTCTAAATACTACACCTTGGCCAAATCCTAATTAATGGAAGGAGAACTGGTTGCCAAACAGGACAATGACTACAGGTGACCAGTAATCCTAGTAAAGTACTGATACTATTAGGGTTTGGACTGATTATATGGACTTTCTATACTATTCAGTTGTTGCAGTAGTGTAGTACAAAGGGTAGAAATGCACTAAACACAACCTGCAGAGTGTCATTCCTGTTTGCTAATGTGACTAAAGCACAGGCTCCACTGTGAATAACAGTTGTTATTTCACTTACAGTATGTTGGCTCAGCTTGCTAAGTGCTTGTACTGTCGCAGAGGACATATTAAAGTGGTTTAGCTTGTTCAACATGTCGACCAAATGTAAAACACTTAAAATACAAAGATATAAACAACTCAGACAGTAATTTTTAAAAATCAAACACTAAATCACATGTTCAGTCTTTAGAGTTTGATTGTTTTATTGTACTAATGTTTATTAAAAGCTTATATCTTCATTTAGTAGCTAGAACAGGTTTAGTGAGCTTTACTTTACTGTACTGTAATATATCCTCTTTTATCTGCTGTACTCTTGTGAAGCACTTTTTAACTTGTATATTTTAATCATTAAACGTGCACAAAGCAAAACATGTGCTGGCAAGCATTTCTCTGTATTTTCACAAGATTAGCACACGAGAAGTTTTGCTATTCAGTTACTACACACAAAAAAATAAGATAAAGATAAAAAAGGGTCATTTTAAATGACATTTTCAAAATGTCTCATTTTGTTTAAACAAAAGCCAAAATACACTACATTATAACGTATTCGCTCGCCCCACCAAATCCGTTAATTCAGTGCTGCAGTGCAGTTGTTGCTGGTTAATTTTCTGATCACTGAGCCACAATGAAACTGCTAAATGTTTAAGTTGATTTAGTGACATCTTAAGTTTTCCTGTATGTAGTTCTGTTGTGATGGGCATGAATAGATAATCTTCTGGAGAATATTTCTTTCCGTTTGCTGATTTAAATCCTTTGACATAAATTGTAATTTCCTCTCCATATTTTAACGTGGAGCTCCTCGTCGTCCAAATTCTCCTCGCAAAAAATTCTAAATGAACAAAAAGTGAGCAAAGATTAAACCTGCAAAAACTGATTTTCTTACCACTAGGGGGCAGTAGAAACCAGTTTGTACAGGAAATATTGGAACATCATGATTAGGTGAAAGTTTGAGCTCCGTTTTTAGTGTCTATCAACTCCTGAGGGAAATATCTGATTCTAGCTCTGCTATGTTCAGAGTAATCTCTAATGCTACGTTCTCATCACTTTACTGACATGTGAATTTTTCTAGTCAGATCTGATCTTTTTATGTTGAAGCTTCACATTCATTCTTGTAAGTGATGTATAAATGATGTTGCACACATGGAATGTGAGCCACGCATGTACAACAACAACATCATCATATGAAGTTTATACATAAATGTAAAAATCTGAAACTTCCCTCACCGACAACAGTTGTGTAAAGTTATGGTGCCGATGCTAAACAATGAGCTGAAACTCACGGTGAATCTCAGTAAATCAGCAGACACCTTTCACACTGTCATTTCATAAATTGCTATTACAAAGGTATAAATTATAGCCACTTTAAGAATGAATTATTCCTCTGTGGGTTGAAAAAAAGTCTTACTTGCTGAATAAACCACTAAAATGTTAAATGGACTGCACTTAGGAAGCAGTTGTCAGTGCTTTACAATTTGTGTTTAATTCGCCCACTCAAGGCGCCAAATCTGCAATCAGTGGACGACCCGCTCTACCTGCAGAGGCAGCGCCGCCCATTCACTGAGAAATGTCATGAAACTGACAACAGACCTGTTCTTCACATCTGCTGTTCACAGGACCGAGATGTTGGAAAAGAACACTTACAGAATTAACTGACCTGAAAATCATTAAAAACAAATTGAAGCTTTATTTTTGGTGTCAAGTTATTGGTTTACAGTAAATGTAAACTTTTCATGAGCTGCATTTTTAAATACAGAGAATAATCTGAATTATACTGATTAATTAGGATCATGGGTTTTGTCTTAGACTTAACTGGAACCAACAGTTAGTTTAAAAAGGCATATTCCGTCATGAGCCACACCAATCTTTCCATATACCACATTACTATATGAACACAAAAATAGTTGATGCACTTACAAAGCCCAGAAAGCAGAGGCGACCGATTAAAGCTCACTATCAGTTCAGTCCTAAAAGAGAAAAGTCAGCAAAATGCACGATAACACCCAACTTAGCCATGTATTAACTTGGAATATCATGCAATTAAATATGATTTACAGCATAATTGTAGTTAAGTCACCACGATGAAACTGTCATAATTTCAGTAATTAACTTGCAAATGTTCAGTACATAGAGATTCAATTAGGAACGACAGTAATATCTTAGCATGCTGCATGGTTTTCACTGTCTCACACAGTGGCTCAGAGGGGAACAGAGGCATCGGTTTGGGATCAACTACACTCCACAGAAAGAGAAATAAACTCCAGTGAATAACAAAACACAAAGGGGTAATTAAATACACCCACTGGTCTCACTCTCTGAGAGACACATTTCACACAAGCAGCCTTAGTCGTGCAGAGAAACAGCCACCGCTAATATCAGAGAATACAGGTAAGAGTCATGCTCGTCATAAAAAAGAAGAAGATACCAGAGAGAAAGGTTTAACATGACTAATAAATATACTGTACAGTTGAAAGAGCACAACGACAGACTGCAGCCATAGTAATACTAGAAGTAAGAGAGGGTGTAAAAGGAGGAATCTTCAACAGGAGCTGCAGCTACACACAGGCCGACTGAAGACAAGACGCAGGGTAAAGAGTTTCTGGAGCTGATGTGCCCTCAGCTGTCCTGTGGTGTAGTGATGGGAGCGTCGGTGTCACTGTCTGTTGCTGAGGTTGTGGAGACAAGAGAGAGAGAGAGAGAAGAGCGAGGCGGGTGTGCAGAGTGCAGGAGCACCACCACAATCCCCCAAATCTCCAAAAGGCTCCTTCAATCCACCCCCCGTCCACCTGCGCCTCTCTCTCAGCGCTGACACTCTCGCTTTGATTACCCACTGATTCATTTTCTGCTCTTCTCTGCCTCCTCATCAGTGTCACCTGTAGAAGGAAAAAGACGGAGTTTAGGATTTTAACCTCTTCGGCTCTGATGAGCCACCGTCTCTCACTGTCTCACAGTCCATTCAAACGATACGACCTCATGGAGGCACTGGGATTTTAGGAGTAACAAGAATTTTAATCTATTGTAAACTTTGCACAAGAGATGCCTCTGTTTGTCATTTCAAAACCACAGTAGCCTTCAAAAACATCTGGAAAGTCAATTATTAATATACGTTTATACATGTAAAATGCTGAATTATGCAAATGTCATTTCTGTACCTCATCCCTGCATAGGGGCTGAAGCAGCTCCAGAGCAGTGGAAGTGGACGTTTTGCCACCGGCTGTCTCTGCGGTGCCATACCCTGGTCTCTTCTGATTGGCTGGAGCGTGGGCGGCCCTGCCCGTCAACAAACTGCGTCAGTCGGATGTAGGCGATGCAGGCGCCGTCGTCTCCGATAATGTGCACGTGGGGGTTGAGGATGGTGGTGTGGATGGGTTTGCTGTTCTTGGAGAGGACTGATGAGAGACAGAAGGATCCAACTTTATCATGTAGCGTTTCAATTTAAGTCCATCCATAAGAATATCAATAAGAGCTTCAACTGTTGTCTTACGATTGTCAAAGTAAAACCTGTGGAAGTCCATTCCCTCCACCAGATTTCCCAGCCCTTCTGGCTCAAACGAGGTCAGACCAGGATCACAGATCTTACTGTAAAAACATGATGAAAAGTGAAACAACACAAACGTTAAAATACTATACACACATATAGTCAAATATTTTACTTCAATATCTCATAATTATGATATAAAATCGTGTTTTTTAATACTGATGCTGTGTTAATAAAAGACTGAACACAATGATTTGCTAATTACGTAAAAGCTGAATTTGATTTTCAAACGTCGTACCCTGGAAAAAAAACTGCTCATTTTAAATTTAATGCAGCAACACGTTTGAAAGAAAGTTGGGACAGGAGCAATAAAATAAATTAGCATAATGCTAAAAAAAACATCTCCCAGCTAACGAGGTTAATTGGCTCAGTGTGATGACTGGATATAAAAAGAGTCCAGAGAGACTGAATCTTCCAGAAGTAAGGGTGTGATGAGCTTCATCACTCTGTGACACAACGTGAGGGCAAACAGTTCAACAACTGAAGAACTAGCATCTACACTGAGAAATCCCTGCACACGCATTAAAACCACCATCACTGCGGGGACTAAAAAGCATTTTTCTCATGTTGCATCACTAATAAACGGACCTTTCTGTAGTCCAGACCTGTCGCCTAATGAGAACATTTGGTGCATTACGGCGTTTAAAAGAAGAAATAAAAACATTTTGTTTTGGACATTTTACTCAGTGTCACAAAAACATCACATCACATCAGTTTGACAAGGCAAAGCTAAACCTTTCCCACCCTCCTCCCCCAATTACTTCATCCAATCTGCCAAGCTTTAATCTTAATTGTGTGCAAGGTAGAAGTGGAGAGAGGGAATAAAACAATGCCCGTAATTACTCTTTAATCTTTTAATATAAAACACATTAGTGTGTCACACAGATTATTGGTTCTCTGTGGCTGAACAGAGAACGAGTGCTGGACTCACGCGTAGGCCTCAAAGTCTCCATTGTTGACGGCTTCGATGAGCTGCTCTGTGATCTTTATGATCTCCTGTTTGCGAGCTGCAGAGAAGAAACAAAAGCACCGTAAGCACAGTGTGATGGCATCGCATGTGACATTTCCGCCTCCTCGTGCAGCCACAGTCTCATGAGTTCAGCTCATGACGGCTACTAAAAAGTCACAAACATTAACAAACATCTGAACGGCTCAGACTCACCTACGTGCTTGTTACTCATTTTTAATCATCTCTCTTTCATCTCTGTCATCTACATCCATGCAAGAAGTTTCTCCTTCCATGAGTTGGCACTGAGAGCCTGCCAACAGATCTACACATCCCCCATTTTAATAACTCAAAGTGCTACTTCCACCTCCGTCCAGCCGCCGAGTCGTTCTCTACCTCCACCCATCATCCATCATATCTGCTGTCTGCATGTGAGGCTGCTTGAGCTCCTCGTTCTATTCTTGTCCCAGCTCTTTAGATGAGATTTACTGTGTCCTTCTCCCATCGCTTCCTCCCGACACTGAGAGCAAGGCTTAGCTCGCTCTGATTGTCTCCCTCCCTCTCTTTTGCCTGCTCTCTCCATCTCTCCTTCTTCCTGTCTTTGTACTTTGCTTTCTTTTGTTGGTCTAGAATGAACAATGCCCAATAATCCCTAATATCTGGAGTTTTATTTATGTCATTATTTTATATTATATGAGGAAATTTTAAAGAAATGACATTTCCTTCCACTAAACTGGGTAGTGACACAAACTCAGAGGAATAAAGCTCTGTACATAGACTGCAGTCTGTTCAGGATTTTCTGCACAACTTTGCAGTTTTGTCCAGTGACCAAAAGTTGATTGCAAATTTGACTTTGTGTACTCTGTGCTGTCCCTGAACGCCTCACATCTAGAGCACCTAGTGAGAGTCTGTACATGGTGTTGCATTCTTAACGTAAAACCTAAAATGATGACAAAGGATAGGACCACAGGACAAGAAGAGGCACTATTAATAACGAACACTAACCCACAAGATCCGGGAGGGACTTCACACTAGCTAAAGAATCCTTGACATACCCCTTTAAACAAAGTGATCCGCCTGCTTAATGCAGCAATTACTGAACAAAATACAGATAAAAGCCACTTGTCGTCTGCTTCACCATGGTCTCAGATTTTCATCCATACGACTGCACAATTAAACTTTTGACGTGTCAAATGCTTCACTGAACTATTTTCAACTCTGTCTCCTGCCCACTTCATCCATTCTCCACATATACACACGTCTCATCACGCCGCTGGTTTCCCCGGAACCCAAGTGTTTGCTAGTGTGTAGGAACCTTTAGCTGCATCATTCTCCCTGCTAACTAATTCCATTTAGGTTATGTGTGAGGCTTTCACCTGCACTCCTCCTCCTTTGCAATAAATCAAACCATTTTCCATGTCTTCCTGGCCGTCTGATGCTTTAGGAAGCTTCATTTTATCTATCAGCTGTGATTATGTGTGTTAAGCACGTGTGTGTGTGTGTGTGTGTAAACCTGCCTTTCACATCTTCATCCTCAATGGTGGTGTTGCTGCTGTCAGACGATTCCTGCAAAGAGCACAAACACAAGTAATGATCATTAAAAGCAGAGCTGATTTACACAGCCAGATGCATGCACACACGGACTGCAGCCATCAAATCGACACTATGACACCACAACTTGACCCAAAAAATTGAGAACACAACAGCTGTAAGTGTGGCTGTGTCAGCACGGACGGACACAGACGTGACGTTTAAGCACTGTTACACGCAGCGTGCGTAACAGCGGGACGGGGGTTAATCAGGTGCATCGACAGAACCACTGAGCTGCATGTATCTGAACACAGAGGGGCAGTAGAAGACAGCAAAACACCTGAGTGTCTCTCATGCATAAATACACACGAAGATACTCAACAAAACACACACACACACATCCTGCAAAACAACTTTCCAGACCCACACAGATAGAAAACTGGAGCGAAGACGAGCAGGACGAATAAAATAAAAGACAAGACACTAAGAGATGGATGGAGGGAGAGAAGGAGGATGTACCTTGATCCCATCTACTGGATTATGGATAACAGTTGTCTGAGGCTCCTGGAGGAAGAATGGAGAGAGAGAAATAGATAAAGAAAGAAAAGGGAGCACGGAGATAAAGAGAAGAATGTGGTTCGATGATAAACGAGAGTGTGAGAGGCATAAAGAGGAGGGTGTGAGTACAACATGAAAAGAGGGAGAGATGATGTGACGGGTAAAGATTTAATGACGGGGAATGAAACAATCAGTGCTAATGATCTGAGGCAATGTGACAATTATTAAACAAGAGAAGTCTGCTGATGACAAATCCCATAAAACACTAAACCTAAACCTGGAAAACCTCAGCAGCCTCCCCAGCTATGATGTTGTGCTGCACATGTTTCCTCACATTAAGTAGTACAGCTGTTCAGTATGACTGCACCATGGCTTTAACCATTATACTGACTATCAAACAATTACTCTGTGGCATAAATAATTCCAGTCTAAGTTTGAAAATCATTTTCTTCTGCAGTGGTTTAATTTTACATGACTGCAAAGTTAGTGCCACCTGCTGCTGTTAAACCCGATGAATTTACTCAATAGACACATAACAGTAGAAATCTTATCAATTTGTATTTTGTTGTAGATGAGAGCGAGCAAATTGTTCACACGTCCACCTGACAGATTTTAAAAACTGTGAACCTATCCTTTAATTTTCAACAAGAAATGGAATAAGTTCATTTACCAAACTGTCGAACTAAGATAGAAAAAACGTTAATGGAAATGTAATAAATCAGGTAATAACCACGTGATAAAGCTGGAAAAATACATTTCCTGTTTCTACTTGTTGTTAGAACTAAAACCAAAGTGGCAGAGATACACACACACACACACACACACACACACACACACACACACACACACACACACACACACACACACACACACAC
>JAUYWH010000004.1:840503-853541 GCA_034779795.1 Ctenopoma multispine
AATCAGACTGGAACCAACATCATCATCATCTTTAAGACACAATAGATTTAATGATGGACACAACACACACACACACAGACACACACACACACACACAGACACACACACACACACACACACAGACACACACACAGACACACACACGCGTGCACACACACACACACACACACACAGACACAGACACAGACACACACACACACACACACACAGACACACACACACACACACACACACAGCGTTTCTGACAGACAGCCACGGAGCTGCATACCAGTGCAGCCGAGGTGACGTTGCCTTTTGGACTGGTGACTGTGCTGTTTCTCGTGCTGTTTGTCTGGGGCTGTGCAGGAAACACAAAGTGTTAGTGAGAGGTGCCATCATCTGCTGCTTGTAAAGTGGGTGGTTACTGCGTAAAGCACAACAAAAAAACAGTGTAAAAAGATAAAAATAGCAGAAAGAAGAGTCCAGTCGAGTCTGAGAACAAACACACTATAAGTCCTGACTGATGTAGTAATTAACTAAACAGGTTTCCCACAGTTCATCCTGCCTGTTCATTTATATCTGCAGTAAAAATCACATCAGCCCCAGTCCGGACTCTCTGGTCCGATCGTTTTCATTCGTGTTGGCCACAGATGCTGTTTGGCAGATGGCAAATTAAACCAGTGACAGCTGTGCACCTCTGCAACATCTGTCAGAGATCTAAAGAAACAAGCATCACGTCCATTTTGTCCGACTCCAAAATAAAAACCCTCCCCGAATAAACATTCAGCCGCCTCGTTACAGACGAACACACACACGCCAACATCATGCTAAATATACACACACCGTTTCATAAGGAGTCACACAGGCAGAAGCAACAGCTCCTGCACAGACACACAAACACGACGCAGCAGCTTCATGCTCCAAACCAGTTAACTGTATTTTCTGGTTGTTATTTTCTTCAGCAGCGTCGCCTGCAACTGACAACGGTGTTGGACAGAAATTAAATACAATTCTGGCCTTTATATGGTGAGACGGAAAAGAGTAGGATAGAGAAATGGGTTTGGAGGTGATGCAAGAACGCCGTCACTTTCTGTTCTCAATGTATTTTTCTATTCTGGGTGCACTCGTAGAAATTTCTATTCAATTTTAAGGGGACAGACAGAGGGTAACGAGGACTCTCAAACTAACACCTCAGAGGTGGCTCCTGCTCAGCATCCACACGATCAGACTCATCAACACTGTGAAGGCTTCCTGCTATTTTAAATACAGCTCATTTCTGTCTGCAAACATTCATCCTAATTAAACAGAACAGAGACGTTTGAGAACAGTGCACCTGGAGCAGATAATCAATATTCACTGTGCTCTCAGATTCTCTTTAGTTAAAGCTGGATTTATCCCAGCCTGCACTGCATTCCTAAAATGCAGTAAAAACCTAAAACCTCCTACCAGTGTTTCAAATTAAAAGCTTAACGGTGTCACAATTAAAATAAACGTGAACCACTGGAAGGTTTTTATTGTGAAATACGGCAGCCACAGCATTAAAACCATCATGGGTCACGGACACAGTACAGTGGGTGAGAACATCCCAGAGACACTAAATCAGATTGATTCTCTTATTTCCTTAGTTATCTCCACATACATTTAATTACAATCACTGATATTCCTGTTTTGTTTTATAATGCGTTTTTTTTAACTCAGATGATTCAACGTGAACTAAAATAGAGATAAAATAAAGATATTCTTCTGACAGCTTCTGTAGCCACTGAGCTGACTCCATCTGTGGCGTCACACTGGAAGCAGGGTCACTGGAAATCGGCCAGGAATCTGCTGTGATATTTATCCTTAAAACCCATCATCTGTGCAGCTTCTTCTGTGGCCTCTCTGCCACCTGACGTGAGAGGAGCTGTGTGCACACAGACTCCAGAGAAGAGCTGGTAGAGAAGTCAGTTCACACACTGTGGCAGGAGAGTAAACTCTGTTTTACACCGTCAGAGCGGACACGGGTCCTGAACACGGCGAGCGAGTCAGTTTTCACATGTTTCATGTCATAGCAGTCAAACACTAGTTATCCATGTGGCAGTATGATCACTACACCTAGAGGGAACCTCTGAGTCCGTTTCAGTCTAGTCTAGTCCTGGTTCTTACAAGAAGCAAAACACCAAACACAAGCAAAGACTGACAGTCGCTAGAGGCCACAGAGTAAACTACACCTCATCCAGTGTGTTCCTAATACTCAGCAGAGGGATGATGTGTTTCTGTATAGGTCAACCCAGAAGTTGGCATCCCTCTGGTTTCCTCAACAAAAATCCAACATCCACTGTCTTATTTATCCTCGCGTTTCAAAAAGATATTTACTGACAAACTTGGTTTCAGGGAACCAGAACTAGTGTCCAGTTACTACGGTCCTACTGTTAATGAGTGTTTGTCTTAGAGAGAGTCATGGAGTGTTAAATTTAAGAAGAGAATCTTCAGAGGGACTTAGAGAGATCAGCAAGTTACTAGAAACATTCGGGTTCATCCTGTAGACACCAGTTTGTCCACTAAACACTGACCTCAGTGAAACATTGGAAGTTGTTCATGTGAGAGCTCAAGAAAACTGTTCATTTCTTTTCTTGACTGCAGTAATGAAGTCATGACAAGTCTCCACCAAGTCTAATCTGAACTGTCTTTCATGGTCGTTGGCTGAACTTCACCCGTTCTGAAAGACGTCCAGAGGAACCTCATGCTGAAACTGCTGCAGGGTTGTGTTCATTCATGTGCCGTCAGGGTGCAGCAAGGGAGAAGATGTGATTATGTAATGACAGATTAATCATCTGCTGGGAAATAATCTCAGATTAGTAATCGGGGCCACCCGAAGAGGGAGGGGAGGAGCAGTGTGCAGAGGAGAGGCTGAAGGAGGAAAGATCCAGCATAAAGAAATAGGGACTAGAGAGAAGCGAGGCAGCGATGAGATGCTGATTTACACCTTCAAATAAAACAAACACTGATACGGTCTGTGTTAAAAAAAGATCCACGTCTGTAACTAAAATCCACATTTCACCAACACAGAAACCTAGTGTGAATAAGATCTGCATCTTTTGCACAACGCAACTTGTGTCCCTGCATATATCACGTTATAATGAGTCTCGGCACCAGATCCAAAAAGACTTACTGTACTCAACCATCTGCAGCGTACAAGCCTCGCGTGACTCACGCACACTGAACATCAGTGACTGTGCACAGGAGCAGGACTGAAGAGCAGACAGGAGAGGACAGACCAACACCAGACTGCAGTCAGAGTCTTAAAAACTCTCATCAGGAAATGAAATTGTCTAAAGGAGTCCTGCTTTGGCACAGGGTTGTTGTCGGAGGAGGAGGTTACACAGCTCTGTCAAAGTTAGAGGGAGGATTCAGCCTTCAAAATAAAAGCAGGAAGTAAACTTAGTAACGGCTAAAATGAATGAGGTTGTTTTTCTGTTTCTGTTTGTGATTCTTATCGACTTTAAAGATACTTTAACACTGATGGTAACATTTAGGAATATAAGTAAAAACACACCCACACATACAGAAATTCTGAGTAAAAAAACTCACAACATACACAACACAGCCCAAAAAAATGAACCACTGTCTGCGTGGGATCTTTGTGTTGTTCTTCTGTCAGTGTGGCCTCTATCATTACACGTTTGACCTTAAGGTTAATAACAGTAAGAAGTACTGTAAGTACACACACTGTGTAAACTAATATAAAAGTATATAAATATTATGTGTATATATTAAGTTAGATAAAATAATAAGTGTGTATTACTACAGTGTTGTACAACTGTGTCCATGTTTTTGCCCTGTAAAGCTGTACTACTTCATCATAGTATTAGTATTAATAAGTAGTACTACTGTATTAAAAAAACTGAGTTAACTATTTGAACAATGGGATATTTAAACGTGAAGGGCAGTATGAGACACATGTACCCACTGTGCCTTTAAAGCAAAGCTCAAAGTGAACGCTGCAGCACTTAACAAAGTCAAATCACCCCGAACGTCTGACTTTGTTTTAAATATTTATGGAATAATAAAAGTAATTCTGAAACCAGGGATATAAAGAGGAAACGAAACAGAAGAGAGGAGAAGTAGGAGAAGCTGGCTCACCTTGACATCAGCCTTCTTGTTGAGGAGACTCTTGGCTGCTGCAGAGAGGCAGAACGACACACCCTCAGACGGAAGAGTACACATCATACACCTTCTGATGACTTCTCTAAATCTGCTCACACTATCACAGCTGCAGCATGCATGAAAGAAACATCACCTGCTCACTAAAGCGCAGACCACACACACACACACACACAGCGACAACGCTTATCTCCTCACATTTCCTCCCCTTCGCCACCCTTAAAGGAAGAAAATCCCAGCCCCCCCTCTGGAATAAATGAAAAAGTCCCTTCGTCTGTCCCGTAAAGAGACATTAAACCCAGTGAATGACGGCACATTCACACACACATTAATAAAAATCTCCATCCAACTGGCACCTCCTCACCCAAAGCATTAGATAAGCAGAGGGCATCAGGCATGAGGGGGAAAAAAGGAAAAGTCCAACTAATTCTCCATATAATCCAACACACTGACACAGATGCACGCACAGGCACAGATCGAGGGAGGATTAGGGGGGAAACATCAGTAAAGTGGAATGGAGATGCAGGTATGTGATAATGGCTTTGTTAATCCAGGAGTAGGCTGGATTACTACAGAGTTCATCGGTGGGCAGGACGTGAGGGCAAACGTCTACATTCACAAAGCACAAAGTGAGTTTTGGAGTCTAAATGTCTGTTGTAATGATACAAGTAGAAGAATCTGCACAGAATCCCACAGTTCATCAGTGGAACACTGGAGCTCTGGGAAAACCTCTTTTCTCCTGGCATTTCTGACACATAAGCTACTGCACCCGCACCACGCTGCATGCAATTTGTCTAATTCCCTGCAGGCCACAGAAGTCCTAACCCTTGACAAGCAAAGCTATCCCAACATAATACTCTCTGCTCCCAGATGAGAGATGAGGCTGCTTACCTTGGCAAACGTTAGAGAAGCATTAGAGGAGGAGGGGGGAGAGAAAAAGATTTAGGAAGAGAGATTAACACGAGCGGAGAGAGTGTGTGTCTGTTTTAATCATGAGGTCAGAGAGAGGATGTGAAGTTTTATGAGGGGGTCACACAGAAGGCGTTAAAGCTGAGACTGAGAGTTCACCTTGCTCAACGATGCCGGCGGTGGTTCCAGCCACTGCGCTGACGGCAGCGGGGGCTGTAGTCTGCCGGCCCACTGAAACACAGAGAGGAAGACAGAGCGAGGGGGTGAGAGAGACACGGACTGATCATCAGATCTATTTGTGTTCTGTGGACTTTCACAGAAGGCTTATGACCGAGCTCCACGTGGGACTCTGGGGCCCAATCCGATCCCATTGCTGAATAAATAAACTGCACGATGCTTCTGATCAAACTTGTTGTGTTGAGTCTTTGTCTCCATGTACGGACATGACACGTGATGTGCAGCACCACACGTCACAAACATAGAATTGAAGAAAATAGATAGACCCCATTGATTAGGCCCATTCTTTGATGCTCAGTCTAGCTCAGATCACTGCTTCCCGAGTGCCTACGAGCAAACACTTGATGGTATCATGAAATGAATCTTTTTGATTCATCAGATATTTGGGTCAAACAATGACGACCAGTCAAACGGGTTTTGCTGCAGGAGACTGTGGTGAAGAAGGAGCAGAAACCCGAGTAAATCTCTCTGCAGCGTTTCCTGCTTCCTCTAGCACTGCTGTGTGTTTGTGTGTGTGTCTGTGTGAGGATATGGCAGAAGACAGATGGCACGTCATCCTCTCCTCCTCTCCCTGTCGCGGCACTGAGATGTTCCCTTGACTCTCATCTCATCTTTTCAACAAGCAGCACTCACCAGAGAAGTTCCTGGAGACGAGCATGGTGGTCAAGATGGCACCCTGCGGAGAGAAAGGACACTTCAGCTGCATCTTCTGAGAGCGGTGTAAAAAAATATTCCCTCAACTGTGAGCATGGATAAAGGGACATGCCGCATTTTATCGTCTTCTTATAATGATTGTCACAGTAATGTAAAACTCCTTAAATAACATTAAATGGTGAATTAATGTGGCAATATATTAGTGGATCAATTAACATCCAGTTAATGTCAAGTTACATTAGTTACAAACTGCAGTGCTACCGTTCTGTAAAACTGTTGTTTATAGGACAGAAAACAACAGAATTATACATGAGGTACATTCAAGGAGACACTACGGTGGCCGTACACTGCAACGTATACACACATACATCTAAATGTCCTCTGGAAACACTGCACACTACTGTGTTTCCTAGGGGACAAGCTTGTTGTTCCTATGGTGACTGATTAATCTGACTGTGTTTAATTGATACTGTTACTACTACAGTAGTAGTACTGTAGGAGGTTCACTAACAGGAGGCCCTCACCATTCTTCCATGCAGAGGGCCACATCTTTCCTGTACTACTACAGTACTACTACAGTACTACTACAGTACTACTACAGTACTACTACAGTACTACTACAGTACTACTACAGTACTACTACAGTACTACTACTCCTCCTTGAGTCTCCTTCCTGCTCCTTTTCATGAAGTGTGTATAAGAAAGCTGAATTGTGTTTTGTTTGCAAATCTAATTATTCTGAAACTGAGCGGAACAAATAAAGTTAATGACTGAGTGACGTGTTGATCGTGTCTTTCTCCTGGTGGTACTTTCTGTTAACAGGCAGTAAACAGCTTAAACGGCTGAGAGAAACCGGGACTCGCATCTTTGCAGATGCGTCTGATGTTATTTAGTCCTGATTCTGCAGAGGAGGACGTTACATTTTCACACCTTCAGTTTCCTCCTGGCGTTGAACTTCTTCAGGCACTCGACCGTCTCCTGTCTGTGCATCATGGAGGCCACAGTCGAGCGTTGCTGCGGGGAGGCAGAGAAAGAGACGCTGAACATAAAGCATCAGAAGAAGAAGAGCGCTGACACGGACAGATTTCTGTGGGCAGGAGCTGTCGGGACGTGTTGATTTTAAGGCTCTGTAGGTGAAAGATTCAGCTATTGTGTCCTGACGATCGTCACCCTGCTCTCCGCTCACAATACAGAATCTGATTGGACACATGGTAATAATAATAATAATAATACTACAATAACTCACTGTTCAGGCTGTTTAAATTGACAGTACCACAGTATTACTGATGCATTAATCACTGATCTTTAATTTCTCCCCAGAACTAGAAAAGTGCTCCTCCCTGAGACAGAGCTGCTCTTCTGCCCTTTCAGTGGAACAAATCGTTCATGTTAAGCCGACCCAGCATCAGCAGCTATCACACGTCGCGTGTTTGGAGACAGATGGTGCTGATATTTTTGGCAGCTTTGCACAGATGTTCACAAACTTTCTGTTAGAGGGTTTAGAAATGATAAAATAGTTGGACGTGAAGTATCCTGTCTGTAGGTGAACAGTGTCTTCCTCCTCTGTGTCTGGACCCTGCTGGATGTGTATGTGCACTTACACAGACCCACGGGTGCTTCAGAGCCTCCTGGGCCGTGATTCTTTTGGCCGGGTTGATAGTCAGCATCTGGTTGATCAGGTTTTTAGCCTCCGGAGTCACCGTGTCCCACTCTGGGGAGGGAAACTAAAAGAGCACGCACACCCAAACATGCCCACATAACATGAGCAACATATTCTCTGGTTCACAGTGGGACAAATGGAGGGTGGGCGATGTAGAGAGAGGCAGGCTCACATCGTACGCTCCAGCTTTGATCTGCTGGTAGAGTTTGTGCTGGTCCTCGTCCCAGAACGGAGGGTATCCAACCAAAAGGATGTAGAGGATCACACCTACACACAAACACAGCCTTTGTCTGAGTGACAAGAAGGCGAGAGGAGGAGGCGGCGGTGAGAAATACACACAGACACACAAAGAGCTCACCACATGCCCAGATGTCTACGGGTTTACCGTACGCCTCCTTCCTCAGCACCTCTGGGGACAAGTAGCCGGGAGTCCCAGCAAAACCTGCACAGATGGAGGAGAACACTGCTCATGGTTCAGCGTTTACATCACTGCCTGTGGTCAACGATTAAATTAACTGATAATTAACTATTAAATATGTAGAGATTATTTGCTGGGTATTATTGAGGGAGACATTTTAGATGCAGCCTTAGAATCAATTAAGAAAATTTGCTGCAGTCTCCATATAAAAGCTCTTCATTGGCTCTGGGTCAAACTAAGACAGAACATTCACAGCACTTGGTTCAGTCTGCCAGAGGCTGCGTCTGAGCACAGGACAGAAACACACCAGTACGTGCAGGTGTTCTCACATTAACACGAATAATTACACCTCAGAGTCAGTCAGACGATGCTGAAAAGATGAAGATAAAACGTCCTTCAGTCAGATGAGATGCTGTAAGACTAACGCTGGAGGAAGATGCATGAACAGAAACCGTGGCGTAGCTTTACAGAGCCATGTGTTTCCCTCAGGACTGAGTGGAGGCCAAGTACTGAGCTAAAACGGGGAACACTGGACACAAAACCACTTCAAAAGAATCATATGGCTGTGCGTTATGTGTAATTTACCCTCAGGTGCCTTGTTCCCACGTGTGTGCGCTGTAAAGTGGGTGTGTGTGACGTACCAAACCAAGCCTGCTGCTCTCCTTGAACCTCGATCGCCAGCCCAAAGTCGGCCAGCTTCACTGCTGCGTTCTTGCACTTGCTGGCCAGCAGCAGGTTCTCCGGCTGCAGGCGCAACACAAAACACACCAAACACAGTCACATCAGTAAAACTCACACACAGACGCACACCTCACTACACACTACATGTGCCAGAACAAAGAAGCTGATCTCATGTTGTTCTGTGTCTCTCAGTATCATGTTTGCATGTCTTTTATTTCTCTTTGTGGTGTTTTATCATCTCTGAGGGGTTTTTGCCTCGTTGTGGTCATTTCCTTCATCTATTTGTGACAGACAGACAGAATAGAAACCGATGCAGTTCACACACATTCTTAGCAACACTCCTACATACTCTAATACAGAAACGCTGAGAGGCTGAGACAGACAGATGGGATTTTAAAATGTGTAGCGTATGAGCCTTTTTGGTCCAGACGCAGCTCGTCTTTTTGCACCAGTTTGTTTCCTGCTCAGATGCTGGTTTAACAGATATCTGACAAACATCCACAGACCACAACACACACAGTATAAATCCAGCTAATGCTCAGAGAGATTGATTTGTGCCACCAGCTAATAACGATTCCACCACGGGGCACAGAAACAACTGCACGCTGTTCTCCAGCTGCAGGACAGTCATCATGTCACCCTCTGCTGGATGATTTAAAAAATCATGAGGAGACTTGAATCATGAACAGGAGGAGCTAAACTGTGCATTAAATGATGTAACATGGGAAGATACAGCAGTACAGCATGGTTCTAAATAGAAAAATAAATGTTTTAAGGCACATTTGGTGCCACTTAAAGAAATGTTTTAGTTGACCGTGTGTTGCAGGAAGCATGTTCCTGTTTGCATGTTTAATATGATGCTACAAATGATTAGCCTAACTTAACAAAGACTGTAACCTGTACTGCACCTCTGAAACTCACAGTATCGTGTTAGTGTGGTTTAAAGTTTGCACATTGTGTCACATAAAAACATATATGCTTAATAATAAAACCTAAAACAACACATAAATGTAACACAGCTCCAGTTCAGTGCATGCACAAACATTTGAAACACAGAGGCAAACATGCTCATGCACACATCAACAGACATGCAAACACATGCAGGCTCACGAACATTTTTCACTGCACGTACCAGCCGTCAGACATTTTAGTACAACGGTCAGATGCAGACATACACAACTTTAAATCCCTCCCTCGCACACGCACGCACACACCCACCCCTGCAGGTGACTCACCTTGAGGTCTCTATGTACCACCCCCATCTGATGGCAGTGGAGCACAGCCTCCAGGATCTGTTGGATGCAATGACTGCATGCAAACAGCAGGGGGAGCAGGTTAGTCTGAACACAATCGGCCCCCAGCATCCATGCAGAGGCGGGAACATCACAATCGTCTCACACACACACACACACACACACACACACACACACACACACACACACACACACACACACACATTATTCTGTGCTTTGGATTGTCTCTTCTTTTTCATCTCTGGTGGAGCAGGATTTTCTCTACTTAGTGTTCAAGACAGGAGAAAACATTAGTCAGACAGTGTGGGGGTGTGCTGCAGCTCCATGTGGGAAACACCGTGTCTAACCTGCACATTTTTCCTGGGTTATTTTTTCACAAACAGCAGCAACACCACCTCTAAAGACGAGATTTAGCAGGTTTCCAAGCATCTGAAGAAGACACTGCTCTGCTCTTACTCCACTGAACTCTGCTGGTTCACTTTCTCTCTCATGCTTACTCACTCCGCTCACACTCTCGGCCTCGTCTGCTGCGCTTTCCAAAAGAAAATCTAGTTCAAATATCAGAAATAGTGCAACAAGAGTCCCAAAAGCAAAACCTGAGGGGAAGCAGACTCGCAGCAAGCACAGGCAAGTTGGTTTTAAAAATCACAGGCAGAAACTAAACCGTTACAGTAAAACACAAGCATGTGAAGAGCAGCCTGTGTACAGATGGTGCAGGATGGAAACACGCACACACACACACACCTTGAGGTCCCTGTGCACTATGTCATGTTGGTGGGTGTAAGACACACTGTCTAGAATCTGATGGATGCAGTGACTGTGGAGACAAAACAACAGGTTGAGGATAAAAAAGCATAAAGACGGTAACACAGAGGAGGAGGAGTGAGGGAGGGAAGAGAATTAAAGAGTCAGTTCATCAAAATGACAAAAGAAACCTCAAAAACATCTGATCTCCAACTTTCCGTGTTGATAGTGTCGGAGATTCCTGAGATTTCTGTCCAGTATCACATCTCTGACCCACAACACATCCAGACGATCATTGAGCCTTGAGTGTCCATTGACCACTTTTCCCTGTTTGGACCACGTTTAGCAGGTACTGAGAGCTGCTGACCAGTAACACCCCACAAGACTCTGACCCTGATCTCTGGACTTCAGTCTTTGTCACCTCCAACACATCGAATTGAAGAACTGACTGTTCATTTGCTGACACATTTTTCTCACGAGAACAGAAAACGTAAGAGAAGTGTGTTTGCTGCAGTAGTTCAGGGAAACATTTTACGAACATCTTTAACAACAACATCTCCTCATCACGTTAGCAGATCAGGGGTAAAGTCTCATTTCTGTTGAACTTTCTGTGATTGTTCAGGATGGAGGCAGAAACCTGGACACTTAAAACCAAAAGCACCACGTGGACACTGCTGGAGACCAAGAGCAAAATATGTTTCTGTGTAATCTGGTGTAGCGGGGTGGAGAGAGGAGGGAGGGGTCGAGCCGTTCTGTGTGCAGATGGAGCACAGAGAGGAAACTGTCATCGAGATACAGTTGGACAGTAATCGAGCCATGCTAATCACACGCCCACACAGAAACTCACACAGTGACACACACACACTAATTTATTCACAGAGAACAAGGGAGAATGACGGCAGAGGATACAGAATAGGGAGAGTGGAGCCGGAGAACACAGAGGAGGAAGCACAGATGCATTCAGATCGTCGCAGGGTTCTATTGTGACTGAACATGATGTTGATATGCAGTGCGAAACCATCAGCTCATCGGGAATCATCAGTCGCTTTGGTAGCTTTCATTTCCTGCCAGCGTTGGTAAAATACCCAGATCTGCTGAGCTCTGCGGCCAAATGAATCAATGACTGAATCACTGAAGCTCCGTCTCCAACACTGCAGACACCAGCCAAAAAAAACCAACAACACAAGACGGCTGACATATAGAAACGTCTTCTGAAGTGTGACTGTCGTAAACAAACATGGCGGGCCGGCGTAAAAGTTCCAAACCGACAAAAGGATCAACTGATAAAACAACCAGTCATCATGTTGAAGAACAAACAAAGTGCCACACTGTATTCTGTAAAATGTAAAAGGCCCCTCACACTGGGAGAGACACAAACACTTTGTCATTTAACAAATATAAATATGAAGATCCTCGCCTCACATCCAGTTCATCTACCGTCTATAAAATACATCAGGAACATCAGTTTGCACAGCCGAGCTTTTACAAAAGGAACAACAACAAAAGCCATTTTCACAGCTACAGCCAGCAGTCGACTGACTTATTGTCATTTTCTGTACCTGCATAAATTTGCATAGCTGCCAACAGGCTTAAAATCTCACAAAAGAGACATAGATGGTGACTACGTACATGCACTGAATACTTAATGTGACTAAATCCACCGCTGCTCTAACCAACAGCTGCCTGTTGTGTTTTCATTTATTAATAAGAAGTACTCGCATCATTTACTGCAGTAAAAGGAGCAGTACCACAGTACTCTGTAGTAAAGTAAAAATACTCTTTCCACATGTTTTGTATTTAATCATTAGTATCTGAATTTCTGAATCAAATGAATGAATCAAATTATTTAAATTAAAATAATATAATTAAAGTAAAAGTATGATTTAGCTGTAATATGTGGTCAGCCTGCCGTATGGTAGACAGTACTCAAGTAAATGTAAAGTAACTTGTGTGTGAAACCTGCTTCCTCCAAACTGACTGACTGATGCTGGAAGAATAAAATCTGAAAAAGGTGATTTATGGCTCTGAAAAGCAGGACTGAGAGATGAAGATGTTTCAGATCTGTTTTTCACTGCGTCTCTCATTCCACTGCTTCTGTCCCCTTCTTTTCTGCTCTCTCTCTCGCCTCCACAGTCAAATTGATTTAAGTCTACCTCCTGGGGGGGGGTTACAGCGTGGGTGTGTGTGCGCGCGTTTCCATCTGTCTGGAAAAAAGTCCTCGACCTTGATTTGTAACTCTGCAGAGGTAAAATCAATCAGATCAGTGTCAGAAAGGCGTCTGTGGGCTAACAACTCTCTGCTGGGGGGGGGGGGGGGGGGGACGGCTACAACCAGGGGAAGACGACATAAAATATGAGGTT
>JAUYWH010000004.1:853641-943056 GCA_034779795.1 Ctenopoma multispine
CCCCCCCCCCCCCCCCCCCCCCCCCCCCCCCCCCCCCCCCCCCCCCCCCCCCCCCCCCCCCCCCCCCCCCCCCGGCGACAAGCAGGGGAAGACGACATAAAAGATGAGGTTCATGTGTGTGTTTACCTGGCATCTGCTTCACTGTAGTATTCTCTAGCAACAATATCCTCAAACAGCTCCCCTCCTGTCACCCTGAGAAACATAAAAACAGAGGTTAGAAACGAAGACACACACACACACAGGAGGGGGATGTCCTCATTAGGGGGAAACCCCGGCTACAGGATTCACTCCGACTGCGTTGCCATGGAGACTGGCTCCAGTGCGGGGGAGTGAGGATGTATCTGTGTGTGTGTGTGTGTGTGTGTGTCTGTGTGTGTGCGTGTGTGTGTGTGTGTGTGTGTGTGTGTGTGTCTGTGTGTGTGTGCGTGCGTGCGCGTGTGCGCGTGTGTCTGTGCGTGTGCGTGTGTGTGTGTGCGTGTGGGTGTGTGTGCGCGTGTGTGCGCTTGTGTGCGTGCGTGTGCGTGTGTGTGTGTGTGTGTGTGCGTGCGTGTGTGTGTGCGTGCGTGCGTGTGTGTGTGCGCTAAAGTGGGAGCCACAAGGATGGAGGGAGGAGGTGGGGTTGGACTGTTATGTAATATGGGGGAAACCGCCTCACAAGCGAGGATGGAGGGGAGGGAAGGAGGAGTGAAGATAATGCAGATGTAAAAACAAAAAAAAGGCGTAAAATGAAAGTGAAGGGAGCGGAGGAAGACAGAGAGAGAGGATGGAAAAAAGGAGGAGGGAGAGGAGCACGGTGAGAGGAAGCAGAGAGGGAGGAAGCGAAGAAACTCACAGGTCAAAGAGGAGATAGTGGAAGCCTTCCTCTGAGATACTGTCATGGAGACGAACTGGAGGAAGAAAAAACAACATCACAACAGTTTAATGTAAAAGGACAAATCCTGTCTTTCACCGTTATTATGCTCACGTCACACTTAAACCCGCTCTCTGCTACATTCCCTCTGCACTCGTCCTGAGAGTCGACCACTTTCATTAGCTATTAAAACACTTTGCTGGCGTCGTTCCTTAAAGGATGAGTTCACATTTCTTCAGGCGTGTCTTAAAACAACAGTCACATCAACACTGTATACTTGCACCGTGCTTGTCCCTCTCTGAAGCCTTATTGTCTGTAGATAAACCTCTTTTTTGCACAGAGGGACGACTGTGGGTTTTGTCCTGAGTCACTTACTGTACATAGGGAGCATCCTAAAGTCCTGTACGAATGATTACAGCAAGTAAAAACCTGTTTTAGTCTTCATATTGGTTCCTGTTGTTTAAAGACTGCTGTGGAAATCTCTAACTGGTCGTCTGTTTAAGGCCACTACATCCACTACATACGCCGTCCCACCCACCCTCGCAGGTTAGTTGCCACCGTGCCGCTCACATCACGTCTGTACGGAGGTCGACATGTCTTTCAGAAATTTTTCAGCTGTGCAGAAAGATGTACTTTATGTTGAGTTTTCATAAAGACACAACCATAAAGTGATGGCTGCACAATAGATCCCGACACCTTCAGTCAAAACTCTCTTCTCTAAAACTCTTATTCCACAGTGTCTGTTCTTTAATATTCAACTTGTTCCAGCTTCAAGGTTTACTCAGAGAAATATTAAAACCAAAGAACGTTTTTATTGCTGCATGAAATATTACAGCTGCCAGGATGACATCACACACACACACACACACACACACACGCACGCACACACAAAACAAAAAACTTCTCACCAATGTTGGGATGTTTAAGCAACCTGCAGATCCGGGCTTCTCTCTCAAGTTTCTGATGATCTACACAAAGTCAAACCAACAGTTTTCATCAGAAGCATGAAATCAAACAGCACATTGTGGAGTTCGTTAGAAGGAAACTGTTCAAGGTGACTGACAAGAAGTGATGAGAAACACACAGACACGACTTTCCTACATATGTGGTCACAGACAGACAGATGTGAGCAGCCTGAGGGCGACATTTGTCCCAGATTAAAGGAAAGAGGAGCAGAGGAGATGAGGACAAGTAAGAAAAAGCAAAGGAGAAGAACTGAGGTGACAGGAGAGGAATGAAATGAGAGGAGACAAGAAAATAAGGAAGAAAAAGAGCTGAAAGTAGGAGCAGAGGAAAAAACAGGAGGAGAGGAGAGAGAGAGAAAGAAAGAAACAAAAGGAGAGAGGACAAGAGGAGAAATGGTGGAGATGAGGAAAGGAAACAAGAGAAGAGAAATGAAGAAGCGAGGTGAGACAAAGAGGAGAAGAGTGGAGAGGAAAGAGAAGAGAGTGAAGTCCTCCAGCAGAGTGGAGGTTTTGTGGAGTGTTCATTTAAAAACCAACAAGATGTGTGAGGATGCTGCTGCCATGATCTCATCTCATTTTTAGATTATCTCATCTTCTCACACTTTGACGACTATTATATGAGGAAAAAGTCAGACATCAAACACAGGACGCTGCTCGCACTTTAAAGAAACTGTTTGCATATTCTGTCACAGCCAGTTTGTGGTCGAGTGTGAAAGCTGAGCACAAACTGCTTATTTCCTCCTTTAAGTCTGCCCATGTTACAATTTGTTCAGGAAAATGTGAATTCTTCATGCTCGGATCATTTTCTGCTGCCACGGATTCGACAGAGCGTCTGAGTGAAACCGTCATCTGCCTCTCTCCGAGGAACAGACGTGAAGGTTTCACACCCTGGAGTCAGACATGCGCTAAAATGTGCTAATGTGAGCTCTCAGATCTGCGACATACACATGAAAACCTCCATAATGCCTGTGCTACTGCCCGTCATGTACAATACACATACAGAGGACTCAGTGTTCACAGTTTATCACGTTGTTTGTGAACAGATTCAGCACATATTTCAGTGCAGAAGCTCCTTTAGCAGGAGCGATAGCTTCCAGTTTTCACGGGTAAGCCTCGGCTCCCTTTCTTAGGATTGTTGTCATGCAGACAGGTGAACTGTCACATCAGTCTCCTGTCTCTCGCACTCTGGAGCAGGTTTTCAGGTTCTCCATTTATCCTTTCCTCTCAGTCTCCCTGCCCCATACCATGACGCTGCCACCACCATGCGTCACCGTAAGGTTCAGGCTTGATTGAGGAAGCATTGCTGAGACATATGTTCTTCTGTCAGGTTCTCTCATCTCTGCACAGAACCTCTGAAGCTCTATTAGAGTGACCGTCCTCGTCCGGTACTCAGTTTGGCCGGCAAGCTCTCGAAAGAGTCCTCGTGATTCCGGGCTTGTTTCATTCCACAATAACTGAGATGAAGTGCATCTGGGAGCACTCAAAACTTCAGAAATTCAATTCAGTTTATTTATATAGAATCAAACCCCTTGACTTTGTTTGTGGTTTGTACAGAGTGCGAGTGTGGGAGCGGTTGGTTTGATCGAGTTTCACAAATCTCTAAAAACATGTAGATTCTTGTTAATTCATGTTAATTTAGTCATTTTAAAATCTTTAAAAGTGAAGCCACCATACAACAGAGCAGAATCTATTAACCAACGTCTTTTCTCACTTTCTCTCACCTCTGGCCGAGAGCTTTTTGGTGTTGATGATTTTGGCGGCGTACTCTTGGCCTGTGCAGAGTTTGACACAGCGGCGCACCACTGAAAAGGCCCCCCTGGGAAACAAAGACAGAAGACAGGCTGTAAGGCTATAAGCTTTGTCAGCATCAAAAGAGACAGCTCAGCCATCAGACTGACCTCATCGCTGTCCTCAACTCCTCTCTGCCTGTGAACCGCCCTGATCTGCTTTCACACTACGTGAACCCAGTGTTGTGTCAGAGTTGGTTTCCCCATCGTTTCCTGCACAGGTAGCTTAACAACCATAACTAGAACATCATACATCATGCTCTCTGCAATATTTTACCTCTTTACTGACAGAAACAAACTTCTTTCGAATCCAGTTACAAACTGTCAGAAAACTGGACGTTGTACTGAAAGTTTGGATATTTTCGTGTTAAAGTAAACAAGGTGATGTAGATCAGATATTTTAAGTGAGTAGAAAACTGAAACACAGGGAAAAGATTTCAAGTTAACGCAGAAAATCCACGAGTTAGTTAGCTTGATGCTAACTTAAATTAGCAGTGCCAGTAGGGGCAGCATGAATTCAGAGTTGGGGTGGCCAGAGGTTTTCCTTTCGGTGCTGTGGTCTAATATTCTGGCAGTGGTATTTATAGTTTTATAGTTGTCTATATATGTACACACAATATGATGTAACACTAGATTTATCTTTAACAAATGTTAAACAGAACCAGTCTACAGGCTTCTCTTCTCCAGCTCTTGAGTCATTTCAGAGAAGCGAGCAACATCAAACGAGAAGAATTAAAGGAATAATAGCAGCTTTTCCAGGATCAGCTGTGTGTACGTGTGCGCTCGCTGGAGGTTTTGGGGCCACATTTGCTCAACAAACCCAACAGAGACAAACAGAAATAACCACCTCTGTCATTTGTCACAGCTAATTTTATCTCACCTCAGTATTGTTACGCAATGAAGCACTCGCACTCCCCTCAGAGCCCCTGCCTCTCACTAGCTCTCCAATATGCATCCATTATGAGGAGACAGGGTGAGTAAGCATGACACTCGCTGACACTCCTGCCGCGCGGTAATAAAGGTAGCAGAGCTTCAACATGACAGGTTATGTGCAGGGCAGGTGGGAGTCGGGAGGAGGGCTGGATCTGGATCCAAAACCTGGATTAATTCAGCTCAGTGTAACAAACAGTCTTCTGTTTCTCCCTTGGTATTACCATTTAGCCAAACAGTAAATATGTCATATCTGGAAGAATCCTCATTAGAGGATTGTGAGAGACGATTACTACCGTCGCTCTTTGAGTTTTAAATACATTCTTACATTCCTGTGGCTTGAAAGCTAAACTTAAAATTGATTCATTGAAGGGTTCATAAGGAATTCGAGTCAGGAACCAGATTCATACTGAAACATTTACTAATCTTTTTTAGGGCTGTGACTTGTGCACCTTAGTGTTTATGTGCCAAGCAGTAATTGCTTCATTACTGAGCTCACTGGTACCTGTTAGATGGTGAAAACTGCAGTTGTAGCAGTAAAACGATAGAAAAGTCTCAGAGTATAAACTAATTCCAGTAAAAACTGGTAGAGACCAGACATAGAGCTAAAAGAGATGCTTTAAATATCAGCTAAACAATGATGATATATCAAGGTTGTGTTCACAGCCCAAAACAAAACCAACTGTGAGCGTGACTCTAGGTCCTAAATCTGTCACTACGAATTAACTCCGTACCAGCAGGTGGCGGTAGTCTTCATGTCACTGGTCACCCGCAGATTCAACATGCTGACAGGGTCCAGCCAACCACTGGCTCGGTGTGAAAGGCCGTCAATCACAGTGCATCACGTCTTTCCTTATAAAATCTGCCCCCACTTGACTTAAGTTAAAACTTTTCATCTCATCGTTTTAACTTTTTATTCATATGTTTTTCATCATAACACTTTTTCCCTTCTTTTTCGGCACAAATTAGCCTCCATATTTTCGAATGTGTCTCTTAAGAAATAAACACTGTTTATACCAGAGACTTTTAAAACAGCTTCACATGTTCTTCATGTTCGACCACTGGAAAAGATCAGCAAATATTTATGATTAAGAAGCTTGAACCTGATAAATGACTTTTGTGTAGCGGTGGAAGAAGTTTTCACATATTTCAATTAGAAAAAGTAGCAACACAAGTACAAATATTACATTAGAAATGTTAATAAAAATCCCAAAGTATCAGCATCAAAACACAGGAAAAGACCAACTCTAATTAGTAATGCATTAGTGTGTTCTTTTAATTACTCTAGAACCTGTTGATTAGCTTTCTATAGAGATAAAATGATTATTAATATTAAATTTAAAAGGTTTGAGAAATGTAGAGTAAAAAGAAGCAGACAGTGAAAATGCTCAGCTACCAATACCCAATTAGTGTCTGATTAATCCACATCATTTCAGCTCCTACAAGCCAGGCCGTGACCAAACCTCTGACTCCTGACACTTCAACCTAAAGATCCAGCTGTCACACACACACACCTACACACACAGAGACACACACACAGACACACACACAAAAAGCCTGTGTTATCAGTGCTGCTGCCAAAACCAACATGTCTATTGTCTTTGACTTATCACATCCCACACACACACACACAGACACACACACACACACACACACACACACACAGACACACACACAGACACACACAGAGACACACACACCTACACACACACCTACACACACAGAGACACACACACACACACACACAGACACAGACACAGACACCTACACACACACACACACACACACACACACACAGACACACACACGGCCGGACTCGCTGCCATCATTTTAAAAAAGCAGCCTGTAAAATAAAACATTAGGGTTTCACAGTGAACGGAGCTTTTTCTCTCCAGTGCTGTGGAATAAATGTTCCTGTGAGGCAAACGTTGCAGAGAGATCCTCTCTACCCACGCACAACCTGACAGAGACACTGAGTCTACTTTGCATCTGCCCACTGTGGCACCCAAAGCCTCTTCAGTCTCCCTCCGTTTGTCTGCATCCTTTAAAGGACCACACTTCCCTAAATGTATCTCTTTTTTAATTACAAGACGCACCTCGTTGGATTAGCAGTAGATCAAAAGCAGCAGCAGCAGCATTATTCTGTGACTTCTCTGCTAAGCTGTGAGCCTCTGTGACTAAAGCCAGCTCATGCTGAGGAAGCTTAATTCCGACACATCACTTTCCCCTTATATTAGGCCTGTTTGTCCCTCATTAGCCTTTGGGCAAAGAGGAGGGGGAAACGTGCCCAGAAGTGCTCTGGAGCTCATGCACCCCCCCCCCCCCATCTTAACTCTGACATGTTGTAAATCTCTACTCCTGCATTGGAAGACGCGGAGGTGTGAAAAGAAGTCCTGCACTGAGAGATGCTGTTAGGTGCAGAGAGCGTTTAGAGCTGCATCCATCACCGCAGATGTGCGGACCTCCATCCGTCATGTGCGCTTCCAGGACGGGGTCAGGCTGCATGCAGGACACTCGGAAAAGCGTAATGGAACAGCAGCTTACTTGCCAAGCTCCTCGTACAGCTGGTATTCATCTGTGAAACGTGTGCAAGTTGTCGTTGCCATGATGGTTCCCCCTCGGACGGGTGCGGGTGCCGAGTCCGAAATGTGCTGTGCGTCTCTGCGGACGGGAGGACCTCGGGCTCAGTCTCCGCCTACCTCAGACCTCCGGACGGCTGAGTGGTTCAGCTGCAGCCCGGCGCGCACACACGCACACACACAGTCCCGGCGCAGATGGGGGTTTCTCCGCTCTGCCAGGCGGAGAGGACGGACTCTTTAAATGCCACACAAACGGTAACGTGAGCTCACTACATGACGTGTTCCCCCGGATTAAAAAGCAAAGAAGAGCGCAGAAAGGATGCTGCCTGAAAAGTGCGGGGAGGGCGGAGTTTGGTTAAATTAAGAAGCCTGAACATTGATAAATGACTTTTATGCATCGGTGGAAGAAGTTTTGACGTATTCCAAATAAACGTTACGTACAGTTAGGATGTGGTTGATCTGTCATTTCCAGCACGTAGTGAAAAGTGCTCGTTCCACCCTGCAGCAACAACTTCAGTCCTTCACATCAGTGATGATTCTTGGTTCACTCCTCTTTGTAGAATTGTTTTAATCCATCCACACTGGAGGGTGTTTAAGCCCGTTTAAGGTCATGACACCATCAGATTTATGTCCTAAGCGAAGCAGCCCCAGACCATCACACTGCCACCACCGGCATCGCAGGACACGCACCTTCCTAACATTTACTCAAAAGTCTTTGTGCAGCCTTTATGCTCTCATGTGGTCAGCAGTGGTTTTCATGTTTGTCCTTCGTCTCTTTCTTATTGTTGAAACATGAAACACTGACTTTATTTTTGTAGGCCAGTCACTCCTGGGAAGATTCATCACTGTTCCACTGTGGTTCTCTCAAAGCCTTAGAAATGGTTTGGTGACCTTTTCCAGGTCAATTACTTTGTTTCTCAGCTGTTCTTGAATTTCTTTAGAGGTTTCTGGACATGCTGGAGCGTCACTCTGCTGATAAGCTGCTTCTCAACAGCTACTCACCTAAAAAAAACACACATATATTTGCTTGCTGTAAAGGAGTCTGTGGTCTTTCCTGTGTGGTCTTTGCTCACTTGGACTTTTATATTAAACACAGCTGATCAACAATATCTGCCTGCATTTGGCTCCTTTCTGCGACCCAACCGATTCATTGATCATGGATGACTCAGGTTGGGTGAAGCAAAGGTTCAGATCATTTCTCAAACAATGTGTGCGTAGATAGAGCACATGGCAAACAAGATGGCCGGCCACAGCTCAGGTAAATAGCAGTTCTTGGAAGGCAGCTGAATCAACAGCTAAGTGAAGGTTAGTAACAGAGTAGGAAATTAACAGAAAATTTACTTCAGCTGTCTCAGTTGTTCGGCTAAGGGCTGAGGCCTGGTCCAGATGGCTGCATGTTTCACAGGTAAACAGGTGACAATAAGTCTCCTCAGCAAATTAACTTCCACTAAAAGTGTCATTAAACAAGCAGGTAAACTTTTGACAGAGATCACGTCCAATAAACTGATCGAAAGGAGCAGGTCCAGAAACCAAGTCAACCAAAGTGTGTGGAGGGTTTTTATAGTGTCCGTAATGAGCTGGAGCAGAGCAGGTGAGTGAGGGGGCGGAGCCAGGTAGAAATGGAGGGAAAATATTAGAAAGGAACTGGGCGGGGCTTAATGACAGAGAGGGAGAGAACAGGATCCGTACAGATCTCTTTGTAAATTGATACTTACAGTTAAATTTGGACCAGAGTTCTGCACAAGTTTGGGTAGCTCACAAAAATCT
Organism: Ctenopoma multispine; assembly: GCA_034779795.1. NCBI lineage: Eukaryota > Metazoa > Chordata > Actinopteri > Anabantiformes > Anabantidae > Ctenopoma > Ctenopoma multispine. The sequence continues at coordinate 862,520 of JAUYWH010000004.1, forward strand.
TTTCTACCAAACGTGAGCAGGTAGTAAATGAAAGAAAAATCAGGACGAGCTTTATAATTATTATTCTGTTACTGAGGAAGTGTTTTCACATCTAAACGGGCCGAGTCATCCTGCACGTCGTGAAGTGAGCGACCAGAACACGTTTCTGATTCCGGTAGTAATTTGGTTTTCATATTGTGATATGTTGTTATTTAAACTGTGTGTGCAAAATGGACTGCAGGTGTTTGTGATTGGTTGATGAGTTGATTGACTGTAGACACGGTCCAGTTAGATCTCCTCATCACGGCTGCCAGGTCAAATAAAATCATCATGGCTCTGTTAGTGTTTCCTTGAACTTGCGACTTGGTGAATACATCTAGTTCTGATCATGTGAGTCTTCAGTCATTACACGAGTACAGTGAATTATTACCATGCACACGTTAACAAGGGTTTAATTAGACTATTTCTGGTCTTAATATGATTTTAAAACGTCGCCTCTCGCCTCCAGCTGCTCGGCATCTTTTCCATCTCACCCGTTCAGCACATTATCAACTCATTCTTTCCACTGGCTGAGTGGAAAGACGGAGAGAGACTTAAATACTTCAGCATCGTGCGGCTGTGAACAAATGGACGCATGAAGAGATAACAGAGGAGGAAACTGGGGTCAGAGCAGCTCAGCCTTCTTCTGATGGATTGATTGAGCAGATTTTCTGTCTCTCAGTGAACAGAGCTTCATGTACTGATCTTCTCATGGTGTGGACTCAAAACTGACCCAGTTTCCACAAAGGACCATGCTCTGCCCCCTTGGAGACCTTCAGTCCAGAGCTCAGAATAACAATCTGATACTCTCACTCCGTCCTGATGTTCCTTACTATCACAGAGCTGCTGACTCAGCAGACTGAGGCCCAGTCATGAGCAGCGGCTGCAGGTTGATTTACTGAACAGGCCTCTGATGAATCCACCTGATCGTCACCTGATCGGGATCAAACTCAGGGAGATCTGAGCTTTGTACAAATGAGTTAACACGGTCAATCCAGCAAATGTCTTTCTGATGAAGAAACAGTTTCTAACAAACGTCTCGGACTGAAGCAGCTACTTGGATGAATGGTCCAGACGACTGAGAAACTACATCGACGTCCAGTCAAATCAAATGCAAATAAAAGATTTTTATTTTTGCTGTCTCACTGTCTCCTTACCGCTGCACAATTTTAAAACAAAATAAGTTTGATAAATTCATTTTATTAGTAAGAATTTTATCTTTTTTTTCCCGTGTGGTTGAGAAAGATGAGAGATAATGAAAAGCTGAGGGTCCTGGCACGAGAATAAGATGACGATAACTCAGCAGGGAAGACAAACACTGTGGAGGCACTGTAGAGTTATTATTAAATTAAGAGCAAACTGTTCACACATATTTATCAGATTTCAATCAGTCAAAACATCACAAGTCTTTGTCACAAGCTGTATTCTCGTCCCTCAACCACCCGGCGGCTTTACTACGACCAGTTCTGTGAATTAACTAAGACTCAGTTGATGTCTGGCTGCGTCTCAGAACTGCACCGCGCTGGGGGGGATGTCGAACATGGAGGGGTCAAACTGCTGCCCTTTGAACGGCGAGCCTTCAGCATCCCAGCCCTTCTTCAGCATCTCGTGCACTTTCTGTGAACAGACACGGAGACAGATGTTAAAGATCCTAACAGAGGCCGCAGTGACATCTAGAGGTGAGACGGAACAGAAAACTCTGAGCCTGACTTCACATGTTGGTCTCACGTCTGAGTAACGACAAAGACATCTAGACTAAAAGTCAAGTTGTCAACCTTCCTGGTTCAGATTTGAACATTTCTCTCACACAGTTTAAGACGTTTTAGATCATTTATATCCACACAGGAAAAATGATTGAAGAAGAAACATTGTGTGTTCTCTTTTCCTTTCAGTCCAGATCTCATTAAACTCACAAAGTGTGTGCGAATGACGACACATTTTATGAAGAAGACTCATTTCTCCCTCATCAGCCCAGAGAGATAAAAACAGATAAAACAATACGTGTGATGCTTCGCAGGAGCAGAATGACGTGCGTGAAAACTGTGCATTAAATGCACATTTAGTTCATTCAGTTACTTGTGTGGCTCGGTGCAAACCGGGTCAGCATCGGAACCCGCCTTTTATGTTCGGGTCCTCACCATCTCGTGGCTCTGCGGTTTGCCCTGCAGCTTCTGATGGTAGTCGAACGTGAGTCTGTCCAGGACAGCGTGCTCCTCCTCGTCGACCGACGCCATGGAGCGCTCGCGGTTAATGTGGTTTATGTCGATCTCCTGCTCTCCCTTCAGCACCGCGTTCCACCAAACCTCCGAGGACTTACTGAGCGACAGCTGAGATCAGACACAGACGCCGTTAAACATCGTTCATTTAAAACTAATTCTGAGTGAACACTTTCTACAGTTCAGAGAGAAATATTCTTTCTACTCCTCTACACGTACGACAGCTGTAGTTTGAAGGTTTGAATTAATAATATGATAATAAACTTTATTTTAAACCAAATCAGCCTATTAACAGCACAGAACAAATAAAAGCTCAACAATAACAGTTCAATAATAAAATGTATTTGAAACAAACACGTTCTCCACAGTTTAGCTCAGAACACTTAAACTGTCTCCACACTGTGCTTCTGCTGTAAATGATCAGAGAACTTTTTCCACATACTCACCACTACACAATTCCCAGGCTCCAGACTCCACAGAGAGTTTTCCGAGTTGATCTTGTGAGTGAATTCTCCCTCCAACAGTGTTTTTTCTTCAGCTCCGTCCCTCGCACACACTCGCACGCTGCCGGCCTGCAGACTAACACTGACCTGAGGGCAGCCAGAGAAACAAGAATGAGACGCGACTGCGATCGCTTGATCGAGGGGGGATGAATGTGCTGCGTGTACCTGTCTGCCCTTAACAACTGTCTTGGGAACAAACACGCGGACCTCCACGTCAGTGTAGTCCTGGGACCAGCTGTAGTTCTCCCTCACCGCCCCGTTGTAGCTGTCAGGGTCACACTGAAACTGATTCTGAGTCCTAAAACACAGACACGTGTACAGGTGTGTTCTTGTGTACATGCAGGATTTTTCTTCTGATCTCATTGAAGAGATTTAATTTTTACCCTTCTCATGCCACTTCCCAGCGTTACACACACGTGGCTGTAGCTTCTACACGTGTTTCAGATTTAATTTTACACGTATATAATCATTGCTCAATAAGCCCGATTGGTGAACATGAACAGATTAAAAGTCCAGAACCAGATGTATTTTACAAAAAGTTTTTGGAATTTCAAATCTTAAATGTCAAGGTGTGTCGCCTTCTAAACATTGTCCATTAAATCTAGTTGCTATAGGTGAACTCAAAATTAAAGCCAACAGGATGAACCAGAACAACAATGAGGAGCCAAAGCTAATAACTTCAGTTTGGGATTTTAATACATTAGGGACATGTTTCAGCTACTCACTCTTCTGATGGGTTTGTGCTGGCTGCAGCTTCCTGGTCTCCATGAGCTACCGGCCCCTGACTGCTGCTGCTGCTGCTGGTGTCGGGTTGAGAGCTCATGCTTTGTTCAACAGGAGCCGAAACATCACCTGCAACCAAAGAGGCTCCCTCCATCGGAGCTGCCTCTGCGCTCGGCTCCCCCGTCTCCGCGGTGACTTCCAGCTCCTGGACTGCTGCAGGGACACATCCTCTCTCCTCTCTCTTCTGCAGCTCACTCAGTCGCTCCCTGTCGTGCTGCGCCAGGTTCTCAAACAGCTTAAACGTCTGGAGAAGAAGTTAAAGATTATCACCTGTGTTTACCCACACAGAGGGGAATGAACAGTGATCAGCTGCTGTAGAGTAAGTGAACACCACCTCCACACCTTGTCTCCATCATCTGGAGGAGCAGGTGAACTAACACTACAGCCTGCACAGTATGAACAATAAAAACTGGCATATGTTAACATAATGAAGGAGAATGAAGCTTAACACGACTGAAACCAGCTGAAATATGACAATAACCAAACTCAAAGTGCTCCAAGACCACAGAGATGCAGCTCATAGACGTTTAGCCTGAGTGTTGAATATTTAATAATTATTATACTAATAATGTGGACCTAAGGCCAAATAACTTAATGTAGCTGCTAACTTCACCTTCAGCACCATCTTCTCCGCCACGCCAGGGGGGAACCCCATCTTATCACTAGGACCCGACAACAGGCGATAAAAGTCCGTCTTTCGGTACAAAAACCCAAAGTAGACCTGAAGAAAGTCCTGAATGTTCCCCACATGCTGCAGGATGCCGAGCAGAGCGTTGTCGTACATCTCTGTCATCTCCAGCGGCGACGCCATGGCGGCTTTTAAACCCTTTAATGAACCGTTAAAGTAACTTCTTTAAACCGACAACCAACGTATAAAAGGTAGTTTGGAAACCGTGTTAGGAGAACTGCATTTATAAAGCTGCAGGACTTGTTCGGTAACGTTTCTTAACGCCTGTGTTTCTCCTTCCAGAACAATATTCACACTTCCGCTCTGTTTTCAAAATAAGTGCACGATGTCTACAAATAAGTACGTTTGGCAAATTGAATGTCAAAGAAAAAGGACAACGCAAACAAAACGATGTAATATTCTCATTTTTAGAATAATAACGACGCTAACGACTAAAATAACAGATTTATTGAAATATACCCATTGCCCAAGCCATTATTTTGTTTTCCATCCGGTTAGTACCCGCGAAAAGTCTTCCGGTGGGAACACATACCTGGCTGTCGAATAAACAGTTCCAGGTTCCAGGCACAGTTTTCAGGAAAACTTACATTTTGCACTTTTTAAGAAGAGAAATAATCATTTCAGGGGTCAGAAGGTTTTAAACTTCAGAACAGTTGGCGATGGATGATAAATGAGAGATGTGTGTTTGCGTTCTTAGTTATCACGTGACATCAAACATGGCGGTGTCCTTCAGCAGCGCAGTGAGGCTAACGTTCCTGGTAAGCAAATTATTTAGTACAAGTATAACTCAGTTCTCATCAGTTTCTATGAAATCATGTTGACATGTACACTGTAGTTAATTCAGCTGTGTGTTTTCTAGCTAATACGATTGGAATAACTGGAGTCTTAGTGACTCACTTGAAACTCATCACATCTTCTCTTCTCAGCACCAGTCGGAGTAATCTGATGGATTTTTTCCTCTGTTTCTCTGCAGAGTTCCGTATCCAGGTCCAGCTCAGTGTGCAGCTCCTCTGGAAGCAGAGGTCTCCATGTCACTGCAGTGTGCTGCAAGGTAAGAGGATGTTTCACCGTCAGGCTGTGGTAATGTGTCCCGATCCAACAGAGACTCAGATTATTCTGAATCCTTCAGTTTTGCCCATTTTATTTATTTCTGTAAACTATAATCAAACTGTGAAAATTAGTTTTTAGCTCAAAAACCGAAACCTCATTGACAGAGGTGTTCACACGCTGCCAGCTGTGATCGGGTTCATCCAGTTTGACTCCACCTGTGGCCTCAAACACAATGTCCGAGCAGCTGTAGAGCGTGGTGAGGCACAAGAAAGAGCGAGAGAATAAAACCAGGAGCCACAATAAGTCTGAAAACACCAGGACTCTTCCCAAAGTTGAACTCTAACAGAGCTTCTCAAGTTCTGTGCAGAGATGAGAAAAAATTCAAACACTCCAACTACGACCTCTGTAACAAACGGGATAAAGACGTCATACAGCTGGAGTGTCGGATTTATTCAGTTGAAACATAATAAAGTTCTGTGTGAGGGCACAGAATATTTTCTGGCCTGAAGATCATCGTTTCCGTTTTCCTCACAGCTTGTTCCGTCCTCTCTATGTGTTTTGTTGTGCAGAACAAAGCAGCCCGTGTCCGCGTGGGGAAAGGAGACAGACCTTTGACCTATGAACAAGCACTTCAGCCTCATTACATCGGCCACCGCAAAGGATGGCTGTCGCAGCACACCAGTAAGTCCCACTGTGTGGCTGACTTCAGCCTTCAGATGACAACGAAGCACGTTTGAAGTGTTGACTCTGTTTGCCTTCATGATGCATTATTGCACTTGTTTGTGTGATTCCACCACCAGCGGATGATCAGTGTATCACTTCACCTGTACTGTACATTGGACTAAAGCCTCTTCTGCTGTTCAGAGCCTCCACAGAGAACATTTGATCTCAACAAGTGGATTCAGTGTCAAGTTACTTTTATACCATATGTGTCAACTCTCCTTGTTTCTGCCAGGTAACCTCAAAGGAGAGGAGGGAGCAGCCGAGCGGGCCGTGGAGGACGTGTTCATAAGGAGATTTGTGTTCGGGACCTTTCACGGCTGCCTGGCCAATGAGATCGTGATCAAAAGACGCGGCAACGTGCTCGTAGTGTGCGCTCTAATGTTACGGAAACTCCAACCACAGAAGTTTTACTTTCTGATTGGTTATTCAGAGTCTCTGTTGTCCCACTTCTACAAATGTCCCGTCAAGTTAGAGATTCAGACGCTGCAGGATAAAGCTGTGTACAAGTACCTCTGATCGTCACGTACAGTTCCACCAAGTGATTTTGTTTCTGAGAGAGCTGATGTTCTGAGGTCAGCTCTGCCAACATGTTCTTTTTTTGTGAAACTACTTCTCAGAATTAAAGAAACTGCAGTGATTCATGTGTAACTGAAATAATAAGTGGGGAACTGTTGAACAAATCCAACGTACCGTAAACACACATCACATTTAAACCAGCTCTGTTACACCTTAACATTTAAAGGCTTTTTGTTTGTAAATCATAACGTTTGAGTAGTTTTTCATTTACATTTTAAGATAAATTATGCTGCTTATTAATGGTCTATTACTGTTCTTACCCAAACACCCACACGACACGTGCATTTAAGTGCTTTAGATTTATTTTAATTAGTTTAATCACAGTGCAAATACATTCACATTTAAAGGCACACGCGCCTCGTCAGTGCAAATACTGAGGCACAAGGGATTAAAGCGTTCATTCATCTCACCTTCTGCATCCTCCACTGTTAAAAAGTCACTATCAACACTCAGTGTAAGACACTGTGACAACCGAACACCAGGATTAAAACTTTTAAAATGCTCCGACCAGTTTCTTAAATCTCAGCAGTAACTGGACACGTAATTCAAGAAAGAGTTCGTTCACTGAAAAGTGCTGCAGAGATAAAAAGATGAGCACAGGTTCAAAGAGAAAACCGAGATGGATTCTACGTTTCAGAGAAGTTCAATTAGACGATCGATACCAGCGGACACTTCGCTTAGCACAAGGACGGGAAACAAAGGGAAAAGGCTCGCTCCACCCAAAGATCACAAATCTGCACCAGCAGCTTTAAAGCTCGTCTGTAATCCCTTATATGTCATTTATTCAAAAACAGACCAGCTGCAGGTTGACGCAGTGTTTGACCAACAGAGACTCTCTCTCACACACACACACACACACACAGACACACACACACACACAGAGACACACACACACACACACAGAGAGAGACACACAGACACACACACACAGACACACACACACACAGAGACACACACACACAGACAGACACACACACACACACAGAGAGAGACACACACACACAGACACACAGACACACACACAGACACACACACAGAGACACACACACACAGACAGACAGACACACACAGACAGACACACAGACAGACACACACACACAGACACACACACACAGACACACACACACACACACACAGACAGACACACACACACAGACACACACACACAGACAGACACACACACACAGACAGACACACACACACAGACACACACACAGACACACACACACAGACTCAAACGAGGACAAAACGTGACGACTTGTGAGCTTTAAAGTTGCTGCTAGCCTGATTTTGTTACTGCGGATCAGCTGTTTCCACCATCGTTTGTAACTAACTCGCTGTGATATGAAACATAGAAACATGGTATTAACACAAAATTCACATTTTCTGAAACGTGGAACTATTCCTTTAAAGAGAGGCAGTCGGAGCTGCAGCAGCTCCACATCTGACAAATACTGGCAACATTTTGTTTTTCTGGTACAAGTGTTGATGTGTGAACCCAGAGCAGTTCATACGCAGAAAGACCTCCATCACCTCCGTCACGCTTTGAGGGCGTAACTCCCTCCCACCTTGACGTTTGGCAGCTTCTTAGACAAACTCCTCCGCGTCTCTTCTTTACTGGATGTCACGGCAGCTGTCGCCCGCACAGGACTGGAGCTTTATGAGCCGCTGGTTCATCATCTGCAGGAGAGAAGGGTCCACCTTCTTCAGGATGTTCTCCAGCTGGTGGGGGTCCGACGTCAAGTTGTACACCTCTACAAACGACTGGAGGGGGGGGGGCAGCAGATGCTGAGATGCACGTCTGTCTTCACTAAACAACTCACACACTGTAAACTGAGCTGTGCTGTTACCTCACTGTCTGCAAACTCGCAGTACTGCAGGTCGTGTCCGCTGCTGAGGGTCCGGACGCAGGCGTACGTGTTGTTGTAGGCGTCTTCACACACACAGTCTGGGAAACATTGCTGCAGAAAAGAAGGTTGTAAAGGACTTGTACAATTGATCAAGTGTTGCTTGGTAAATGATTGTTACTCACAGACACTCCAGGTCCTAATTTAGGACAGGTAGGGTCTGTTGTTGGAGATCCCTCTCCAGTGTACTCCACAAGGAAAAATGGTCGTGTAGTGCCATTACGCAGTGAGGGAGCCTGACAGAATGAGGTTCAGAACAGTTCGTAAAGACAGCATTCAACATTCAAAAAGAAAAAAACGCCTTTAAAGTCTTTAAAGAGAGATCTGACCATCTGAGAAAGAAACGACTGCCCGTCCACGTTCACAGAAGACAGGTTGACACCAGATATGTCCAGTATGGTGGGGGCCAGGTCAACGTGCAGCACGGGAGCCTGCAGGAGTCACGCAACACGTAAAACAATCAAGTGAAACAAAGGATCACAGCTATTTTTTAAGAAGTGCAGCGCATGACTTCTCTTGACCTGCAGCGTCTGGTTTGGTTTGATGCCTGGACCTCGAACCATGAGCGGGATTCTGATGTCAAACTCATACAGCTGTCGCTTATCAATGGGCAGAGAGAACTGGCCTGCAACAGAGACAACAGCAGGTTACAGAAAAGCCCTTTTCACGCTGCCTGACAGAGACAAGTCTGAGAAGAAATGTTCTTGTTTCAGCAGTAGAGCTGCAATCGGCTGTGTGAAAGGGGAAGCGCAGACAAAAACTGCGACGTTTTGACAATGACGATGTTATTTCTGCACTTGATTTATGCTTCTGCATATAATCAATGCAGAGCTGACACCTTTGTGAGCAGCATCCCTTCTGCGGTGTCAGAGGACTTGATCTGTACGACCACTGCAATCTTAACAAGTGCAGTTTGTTCCATTTATCTTCACATTCTTTTAACTTTGCTTCCATGAATCTGTGACTATAATCACCAACATGTGTTTTTGGCTTGAGTGAGCTGCAGAGACGCATCATGGAAAAGCATCAACTCGATGGAAAGAATCTGTGTCTAAGAGGGACGTAAGACAACGCTGAACAAAGTGGAGGGAGTGAAACAATGTGAGGAGGTTTCTGGGACCTGTGTGGTAGCCGTTATCTGAGGTGTAGAAGATGTAGGTGTTGTCCAGTTCTTTTATGTTTTCCAGCTTTTTAACGAGCATCTCCACCATGTCGTCCACAGATAACAGCGTCTGCCACCTGCAGGACAGAAGGTCGCTTGTTATGGATGGATTCATGTGTGTCACATCGTACAGTTGTGTCACGTGGAGTCACCCACAGTTAACCTGTACATAAAATTTAACAGGGCCGTCTATCATGTCCTGTCTGTTAGCACGGCTGAAAAGGCAGAAGGTTTAGCAGCTGCACCTTTTCCTGTATGCGTTATCCAGGTAGGTGATGGAGCTGTTCGGCATGGGGTTGACAGGCTGACGCAGCAGCCAGTGTTTGTCCTGAAACACACAGACGAACCAGGAGATTCACTAGAAAACTATTTAAGAAGCAGTCAGTGTATGACGATGCTCGTCTAACTGTAAATAATCCTCACCTTCCCCGGTTTGTCAAAGCTCCCGTCTCGAGGGGCTTTAACGTTGCTGAACTCCTTCTGATACTGAGGCGCCGCCGTCCAGGGGGAGTGAGGAGCTGGAGGACACAGCATCAGGAAGAAGGGATGCTGAGGACTCCTGTCGTCCAGGAAACGAAGAGACCGGTTGGTCTGAGTGAAGGAAATAAACCAGCACTGAATACACAACTGGGAGAAAACAACAGCGACTTTGTATTCCTGTCGAGCGTCAGGAAATAAACTGAGTGAAGGTTTGTGTATTTGTGCAACAACACTGCTGGATTTTCTGGAGCAGTCTCAGTCCAGACTTGACGCAGTAAATGCAGCATCAGCACCGGAGAAACATGAGAAGCTGCTGCTGAATGTTTTCTACGCTCACATGTAGTAAATGTGTCGTCAGTATTTTTGACCTTCCTTTGAAAGAGGAACTGCTAAAGTGGGACGCACACTCAACACACACCCGTTTTAACTTCTTCTCACTTCCCACACTGACACAACCACGTGTGTCACCATGTGGTTCACAAATGATCTGAAATGACTGCAGCCCAAAGGTCAGTCATGAGTTTACGTCCTGGACAGTTGAGAATCAGCTGATGGATTCATTAATAGCAGTTTTGAGATTGTGCTTGAAAGACACGAACGTCTGAGTTTGACAAGTCTGAACAAACTGAACCGACGAGTTTGATTAAACTGAACCAGATTCCCACGCATTCTGTACGCATGACTTCCAAGCAGGGAAATGAAAGCTGAGCAACTGCAACATACATTAGGAACAAGTACAAAACAAAACTGGAGAACTTTACATGAACAAACGCTCCACAGTTTTATAGAATTAAATCGAGGCCTCAAACATAGCTAACAAGTGCGTGTAAGGTTGTACAGGCTCGTCTCACGCAGGCTCGTCGTGGATGAATGCACGTACTGAACATCACCAGCATAGAGTAGCACCTTTGGGATAAACTGCCCTTTAACTGCAGCATTAACTGCTTGTTACAGAGACGCGTTTTATAATCATTTTTTACAGAACAGGAGCCTCCACCCTATTCCTCACTTGACACATCTCAAAGCTAATTTCTCTAGAAGGTTAGAATTATATATAACTATGACCTGTGCTGCTGATTTAAGTATTAAGAAAAGTTCATCTCTCATAAACTATATTTAAACACGATGATGACGACATGCAGCAGGAACTAGAACTATGTAAACACACAAAGAAAACCAAAACCCTGCCGTTTTTCTCATTCAGCATCTAGATCAGCTGACGACAAGCAGGACTTACAGCTGATTCCGACATTTTGGAGGCGAAACGTTGTTTTATTCCTCATAAATTCTCATGTAATGTCTCCATAGACGTCCTAAGACACTGCTGACCGGAACCTTAGTTTAAGGAGACGTCACTGCAACAGTGAGACACCACTTACTATGAGGTCTGTGAAGTAGTCCTTCTCATAACTGTCTCCATGTTTTTCCTCCTTGCCGTTAACAGACAGTGTGTAGTTGTAGTACTGGGAGTTTCCCACCTGCAAGTCACATAAAAAGGTCGTGATGACACAAACACGGAAGCATATTTATCTGTGTGTGTGTGTGTGTGTGTGTGTGTGTTTTAGACTCACCAGTGCAAACCACTGGTCCCAGCCTGGGGGAATGTGGGCGACGTCTCCTGCTTCTTTCTTACCGTACTGATGAGAGACGACACAAACCAGTCAGAACCATAAACTGTAACTGAGCAGCGAGTCTGCAGCCGTGCTACCAGCTCTTACTGTATCTGCAGAGCGGTGCTGTCAGACCTGGAAGGATGAACCACCTGGCACTTCACTCATTTTTTAACTGACCCATAAATTTTGTGGGTCAAACATCTCAACGTGTTTTAATACTTGGTTGCAGAACTTTTGCACCTGGGGTCTGGAACCCACAGACATTTTTGTGTTATTTATTTAAAAAAATTAAATCAGCTCAGGTACATGTGTGCAGCCAAAAACACACAGAGAACAGAACAAATCTGCAGTGTGTTTACAGCACATGTGGATTTATGCGAGCAGGCTGAACACTAAGTGGTTGTTAACTAAAAGTCCCACACATATAGACGGCTTCACAGTTGCTGTCATTTCCAGACCTGCTAACAGATCTGAAAATGACTTGGCCAGCTGCAGGAAGCTGCTGGGGGGAGGGGTGGGGGGTCCACAGCTCCGCCCCCAGGTGGCTGTGGTTAGTTCTGTGAACTACAGGTCATTTGCAGCATCTCTCAGTCACCATCACCTACATTTTTATTTAATGGTCATAAGAAGCAGAAGCTTGTTTGGTGATTTTTTGTGATAATTCTTTGCAGAACTTTCCACAGTTGTCTGCTGTGAGTTCTGTGGATTAGAAAGTGACAAAGGTTTAAATTAAAGACCTGGTTCAGATATTTCCCAGCGAAGAACGTCTGGTACTTCTGTTTGTTGAGGTAGACGGGGAAGGCCTCGGCCTCGGGGCCTTTCTGCCACAGAGGGCTGGAGCAGTTCCCGGACAGGGAGTTGTTCCTCACCTCGTGGTTGTGGGGGTACCGACCCGTCAGAATGCTGCTCCTGCTGGGGCAGCACAGCGGTGTGACTGTGAACTGCACAGGAGGAGGAAAGAAGGTTTTAATTGACATGATCCCATTGTTACTACTGATACCTTTTTAAATTGGATTTGAGTAAATGTACTTACAGCGTTCGCAAACGTTGCTCCTGCGTCTCCGACTAAGGCTTTAGTTTTCTTCATAGGAGTCTGCAGAACACAAACCACAGACAGACGTTAAAACCTCCAGAAGACAAAACTTTCACAGTTCAGTTACAGTTTGTGAAGGAGCTGATCTATAATTAATGACTATGAGCGGAGACCCTGTGATTCTCCTCTACAGATGTTACTGAGTCTAATTTCATTATCACTTCATCTTCCTTTACCTGGAAGTTGAGTCATGGTATCTAAACCTGTTTCTTGTCTCAACCTAACAATAAAGACTAAATGTCATGACTCAACTTCCAGATTACTTCACCTGAATGACTGAGAACCATCACTGACTCAATCTTTCACTGTTCGGTCTACTGCTATGATGAAGAGCCACTGCTGGAGACCTGGAGGCCCCTTAAAACTTAACACACAACGATGTGGCGCACTGTGCCGCACTCGTATGTTCAGCAGAGGCTTCGTAGGCAGGACAGAGAGATCAGTGATGACATGATAAAAACAACTTGAAGAGAGGTGAAGAGAAGCCCGTGATGTGGAGTAATGCCGTCTCTCTTCTCTCTTGGTACCAGTGAAGAGTCTCATTGCCACATCTTGAAACAGCTGCAGATGAGCTGGGGGCGACTGATCGACTTCCACATAACGAAAGCACGCAAGACCGACTGTCTCCACATCTCTTAAAGGAAGAAACTAGATTGATTAGACAAATTTCTCCAGGTGAATTTTTAAGCACATGTGCAGGACAAACGACTGCAGACAGGGAGGGAGGAGAGATGCTTACAGCGAGCAACAGGTCGCCCCATATTTAAAACAAGTCAAAGTAAAACTGAAACTGACATAAAGTGGTCTGTAGACGTCTAAATAAGTCAGTCTACACCACATATTTGTCAAACTATTTGAGTTGTGAGAATTATCTCTGTCGTGTCCAGCAGAAAGTAAAGATGCAGTCACTCATGTTAAAACCTGTTACTTCACAACATAAGTCGGGATAAACCCAGACCCAGTGAAGCTGTAGGAACTGACAACACATCAACCTTTGGACTTGATTTAGGTTTAGGTCTTGGTGGCCTGTGGTTTGGACGTTGCTTCTCGTGCCCAAACCTACAACCTCTACCTACAGTGAGCTGGTCTACCACAGCTAACAGCTGCAGGGGCACTCTCCAAACCCAAACCTGCTGAGGCTGTCTTATCAAGAACATCATAAAAAGTAGGGTTGGGTGACTGCACAGCCAAACCCATCGGTGCTGGTGACTCCCAGAGCACACAGACATCTTACATCCAACCAAATGTTAGCGTGTGGTTATCTTTTCTCATTTTGGTGCAGCTCCAGGATCCACACGTCCCGCTTCAAGTCCGGTACAGAGAAAACGTGAACCAGTTTCTGATATGAATTCATGCTCATAAAAAATGCTGCATGTCCACGGTAACGTGGCAGAATAAAGCTTTTCTCTATGCTCTCGCCTTGAGTTTCTCATGGAGGAGCTTTACTGTGACACCAGAGGCGTTTCTGAAGTTCAGATTCTTCTTTATTTCTTTCTGGAACATTTCCTCCTTCTACTGTTTGTTCTTGTTCTGCATCATGTCAAACACTCTGGAATGTGGTGGAACCTAATCAAACATTTATCTGAGAGGAACCACAGCTACTCTGAACTTCAAGCCTCCGTTTCTACACATCGTGGATAATAAAGTGATAAAACATCGTAAAGTTTGATCAAGGGACTCTAATCCTGTTCCACATTAAATCCAGTCTCTGGATCTCATGTGGTTTCCCCTCGTTTATGGACTCACCATCCCCCCCAGCTGAACGTCCTGGTCGTCGGCCAGGATCAGCACGATGTTGCTCGGTTTGGCACTTCCCGCACACCTGACGCAGCAGGTGAGCAGCGTGAGGAGCGCGGCGGCCGCGGGGATCTGTCCTCTCCGCCGGCTTCCTCCGGCTCCAGCTCCGATCCTCGGACCTGCCATCGCCGGGTCCGGTGCTCCACACGCAGACACTCAGCCACCGGTGGCGTTTCTGGTGAAGCTCGGTTTCGTTTCCTGCCTTTGAACACGGAGTGTTGTGAAAATGTGCGTGTCGAGGCTCCGAGCTGCAAAGTTTGAGGAAGTGGAGGAAAGAGTTTGTGGTCATATGATCAGACAGAGAGTGGGAGGAGAGAACCCGCTCAGGTCAGGTTTCACAAGGGACACACATGTTTAATATAATATAATATAATATAATATAATATAATATAATATAATATAATATAATATGATATGATATGATATGATATGATATGATATGATATGATATAATTTATTATATTAATAATAAAAATATATATAATTTGAATAATTACACTTTTTACCATGAATTACTTTATTTCTGTATTAGATTAAAGATACCTAACCCTAAATAGCACATGAATATTTATATTTACTATTTACTTTAGTTTTATTTGATTTCATTTTATATTCATGTAAGACAAGATGTTCAGTCTGTTGATCCTAATTATTTTAATTGAGATAACATGAGGAGAGTTTTTAATAAAGATGAAGACATGTTTGTTATGATTTGATTTATACTTTGTTTTTTTCTTTTCAGACTTTTTTCTACATTAGCTTTTTGACATTTAATGACCTGTGTAAAGAAAAGTAAAACCTAAATTGTACGAACATTTAGTGTGTCCTATAATGTTTCGTGCTGTCCATGTTCCGTGTGGTTAAAAGTGATTATCTCTCACAGCATGGTGTTACATGAAGAAGAGATTTCTCGATAATAACAACTGGCTCTTGATATCTAATCAGTCAAATATTAGCACTTCCTTTGTACTGGTGGGAGTGCAAGTGATAAAAATGTTAAGTATCACAGTATTAAGTAAGTGGGTTCTGGAAAACATCTGTTCATCAGAACAATAATGTGACCCTGGAGGAGACAGAAAAACTGAAGTCATTGGTGCACCCCAAGGAACTGTACTGTGACCACCCCTGTTTACACTCTGCACGTCAGATCTGGGTATATCTGCAACAATACTGATGAGTACAGGGGTCTGATGGAGAGTGCTGCAGGATGGTGCAAAGTTCAACACTAATAAAACCACAGAGCCGGTCACTGACTTAAAGGATAAGCAGGAAGTCCCCATCCCACAGGACCTGCACTGTTCTTTTGCAGCTGTGTGCTGGTGAGGTGGCATCGTGGCTGCTGATGCAATACGTTCATCAGGAAGACACGAAGACACACAGGAGGTTATGGCAGAGAGGAAGAGGAGGGTGGTGAAGAAGATCAGTGACAATGTCACCTGCTCTATGATAAACTGTGTCAGATTGGAAACTCACTCAGACACACACTAATCGAACCCTAATCTGAGCATTTATTAGACACAAAAAATAAAATATGAGGTCAGAAAGATGTTTTTTGTGTAATGTTTCCACTGTACAAATGACAATGAAACACCTGCTGTGTAATGTTATGCTTTTAGGACATGTTCTTCGTTATGCAATGCTTCCTCCGCTTTTCTTAGTGTATCTTCAGCTTTCAATAACATATTTCTACAGTCTGGTTTTGCTGTGTACACATTATCTGAGGCTTTGCCTGCTCTCACGCTATGTCATGACATCTCACGCGAAACAAGAGGAAGCCACGAAGCCACTCAGTACAGTTGAGAGGTATAGCTTAAACAGTTAAACAGGCCTTCTCTGCCCACAGGACAACATCTGAAAATCACATTTTCTTCACATTTCAGTAGCAGTGTTTGTCCATTAAGTTCACACATTCACCAGAATCAAAGAACTTTTCCTGTAGGTTGAGTTTTTCCTCTTTTACTTTGTTCCATGTTTTCTGAAATTTCAATAAAAAGCTATGATTTACTATGATAAGAGTCTTCAGCGTATTAGATAAATGAGATTCACCAATAATGTTGCTCCATTAAATGTGCAGTCTGGACTTTGTTGCATATTTTATTGATCTGTTTTATGTGGAAAGTCAATTTGTTTTTCTGTTTAATTCACTTTTGTAAGAAGTTTGAAATAAAAATCAGATTTTTGAGGAATCTGTTCTATCGTGGGACCTTTCAGAAATATTTTTATATATAATTTATTTAAAGGCTAATGTTTAATCTTTTTGTGTTTTTATTGGCACCTGTGGGCTTCTATACCGTTGCGCACGGATCTTTGTTTCCAGTCGGAACTATTTTGATAACGCACCTGCGGTGTCGGCACCTTAACACAGCTGCATCCGGTTACACACACGCACAGAAGTTTGCAGCTTTTCAACCTCAGAAACTAAAATACGTTATGTTTGACACTTCTACTGAAGTCTGCTGCAGCATTTAATGTTAGTAATTATAATTTTATTTATAAAAATACGTCAGTAACAAAGGATAATGGGCGTTTGACATGAGTGAACGAGGCTAATGTCAAAATTAGCCAACATTGACATAACGCGTTAGTTCACCACAGACTGAACCATGGTTCCATTAAAGCGAAGAAAAGTCGTCTCCTCTCTTGCTGGGAACACTGGGACAGACACCAATGGAGATAAAGTCCCAACAAAGTTCCCCCAGCTCGTCTTATTCCTGCTGGAGAGAAAAATGGGAGCCAGTCGAAGAGCGTTTCTCTCTCAGCTCGGTCGGAAGAAAGGATTTAAAGTGGAGGACGCGTTCAGGTACGGTGAGAATACGCAGTAAATTAAAGAGTCAGTGCAGCACATAATGCAGAATAAATGAATACACGTACAACAGAGAAAACAAAATAATACAGATGTCAGGACAAATATAGTCAGTACTGTAAAGAAAAAAACCCAGTTCATTAAACTGCTGTCAAATGATCACTACCACCTCTTCCCAACTTAAATAAATAAATGAGAATAAATGAAAACCTGAGACCACTTTGAGAATATCTATTGATTTTCATGTAAACCTGGAAACATTAGTGTGATGAGCTGTGTCAAATCCTTTGTACTAAGCTTTTTATGAAGAGTTTTATCCACTGAAGCTCGTGTTCAGATAACATTTGGTGTTGATTAAGTGGAAGATTAATTGACTCTCAGGCTCCTGCAGCACCTGCTGTGAAGATGCGTCTCAGGTGATCAGAGCACAAGTGAACAGCTGAGACTCGTCGTTTACACCTGCACACACACATCTGTCCAGCGAAATCTCCGTTCTTTCTTTTTATGATTCGATCATTGGCGAGTTCTCACAAAAACAGACGTGTTCTCCTGGCACTTTGTTGTCATGACGATGTATTAGTGTTTGCAGGAGATGGTCAGTTGGTCCCAGAAAGTGGTTTTGTCTGAGTGATCAGATTATCCACCACCATCAGTGAACGAAGCCTGAAGTACTGATCTTCTGAGTGTGCGCTCACGTCAGGTGCCTGATACTACTGCTAATAGATCAAACTGATGTAGTGTTTCACGCCACAGTGAAAGCATCACGCACGTCATTTCTGAAAACAACTCTGGCAACGAGGTCAGGACGTGGCTGGACTCTCGGGACCCGGGTCGAGTCCGAGCGCCGGTTCAGCTCCTGGACGTCAGCTGGTACACTGAGAGCATGCGAGCAGGACGTCCTGTTCAGATCCTGGACAGACACAAACTACAGGTACGCTCGACAAGCTGCTCACTGTCATATATCAAAGGTGTAAGAACAATAAAGGACAAACTCAGGAGTAGCAATAATTCAGAAAGTGTCAAATTGACAAGTAACAACGTTGAATTCAGCAGAGATGAACCGTAGGTTTAACACCAGGCGTCAGCTGTTTAAAGATTCTTTTAAAATGTGTTTTTTCATTTTACAGTATTTTATTTTAAACTGGTTTATGTTTTTACGTAGTTTTAATTCTTATGTTCTGTTTTTATTTAACCCCTGTGATACTGACACATACATTATTTCCCCCTTCTCTCTCTCTATAATCAGTGTCTTCATTTTATTTAGAACTAAGTTATTTCTTAAAATATTAAAGTCCTGATATGTGTGATAGAACAAAAGTGGTGTTGACCTCATATAATAATGTTTAAAATGATGTTCTAAGTGTTTCTCAAACTCTCTGCTGGTTGTATTTGTGCTTCTGTGTCTTTCAGGAGCAGCAGATACATGAAGCAGAGGTGGTGGTGTTCTCTGTGCCCAGCTACGCCTGCCAGAGAAGAACCACTCTGGAGAACCACAACACGGTGCTCACTGTACGTCTCACACCTGCAGGAAACCATTTAGCTCATTAATACTCAAATTCATACAGCAAGATGAAGCAAAGTCTCCTCCGCGTGTGTTTGAGTTGTGTTCACAAGAAAAGCAGCTGAGTTAGTCACAGAGTGACAGACTCACAGGAATTTAGAGTCACAGAAGCTCCGTGCAGCAGATGCTGGGGGACATGAATGAGTCGTGTCTTTCTGTATCAGGATGCTCTGTCGCTCCTGGCTGAAAACGCGGAGCTGGAGGACGAGGACGGTCGAGGCGTCGCGTTCCGACGGGCCGCCGCCGTGCTGAAGGCTCTGCCCGAACCGACGACGAGCATGACGCAGCTCAGAGGGCTGCCCTGCCTCGGAGAACATTCCCTGAGAGTCATCAGAGTGAGTGTTTGAACTTTTGATCACATTAACGAGGGTCAGAACATAAGTACAGTCCCTGGTTTGTTCTGTTACAGGACGTCCTGGAGAACGGAACTTCAAGCGAGGTTAAATCCACCAAACAGTCTGAGCGGTACAAAGCTCTGAAGGTCAGTCTGCTGGGCTTAAACAAAGCAAGAAGACGTTTTAGTCTCACGTCATCAGCTGTTACCTGCATTTCAGGTTTTAACAGGCATATTTGGAGTTGGACCGAAAACGGCTGCGCGATGGATCCGGGACGGGATTCACACTCTTCAGCAGCTGCAGGACTCGGGACACACGCTCAGTCGAGCGCAACAAGCAGGTGCGTGTCTCCGCGCTCGCGTCTGCATTCGCTCTGCGTTTCGCCTCCTGGCTCTGAGTAAACGCCTCGGCGTCTATCAGGTTACGAGCACTACGACGACGTCAACCAGCCGGTCACTAAAGCAGAGGCGGACGCCATCGCTGGGGTCGTGGAGGAAGCCGTGGTTTCTGTGTTACCTGGAGCCCAGGTTACTCTGACGGGAGGATTCAGGAGGTAAAAGAACGTCAGAAACAGAACATCTGATCACACCAGCGGTGGAAGGAAACAAGTTTGAGATGCTCTGATGCTTTTTTCCAGAGGGAAGCTGACAGGTCATGATGTCGACTTCCTGATAACCCACCCAGAGGAAGGCAGAGAGGAGGGACTGATGCCGAAAGTGGTCTCCTGGTTGGACTCTCAGGTAAATTCACGGCCTGTAGCCACATTCAGGAAAAGAGTCGAGCTGCTGCTGTGACACACAACCAGCCACTTAACATTTGACCCCTGTGTGCACGATGAACGTCGACGTGAGCATTATGGATTCTGCCTTCACTCACCTCCCTTAAGTTTGACACTTCCACTAAATCTCCCTTTGATTTGTCTCCTGGTGAACAGTATCTGTGCAGCTTAGCTCCTCTGCTTCCTGCTCAGTAGTTGTATCTCTGCAGGGTTTCCTGTTGTACCAGAAAACTACAAGAAACTCTTACCTGGAGTCTGAGGACGGTCCCGCTCGTCCTCCTTCCAACATCGACCGCTTCGAGAGGTGTTTGTCCATCTTCAAACTGGCCAAGGAGGAGGTGCACGCTGAGGACAAACCGTGGCGAGCTGTGAGAGTGGACCTGGTGGTTTCTCCCCTCAGCCAGTTTGCTTTTGCTCTGCTGGGCTGGACGGGCTCCAAGGTCACCGTCTTCTTTTTCAGACTCAAACTGAAGCAGCCGCCGCTCTCGCTCCACAGTGTGTGTGACCTTTATGCTGATGTCATGTTTTTACAGCTCTTTGAGAGAGAGCTGCGTCGCTGGGCGGGGTACGAGAAGGCCATGTCCCTCAGCAGCCACGCTCTGTACGACAACAGACAGGTAAAGATCCACGTACGGAGGGCAGCTGGCGTCTCGTACAGTGATGCATAGATCTTTACGACATATTTTATGTAGTTTAAAATTAAACATGTGTCGTGTGTATGAAGAAAAGGGGTGAAGAACAGTATGTGCACGACACAAGAGTGCAGTATTTTTTTATCACATTAGCAGCATACGTTTGGTTTGTACAGCCACGTCGTGGGCGGTGTTACAGTTCATTAAACCACCAGAGAGCTTCACCTGCAGAGACTGAAGACAGAGCAGTAGTAACAGCGCAGACTTGTTTTTTCCTCACTTCAGAAACCAACATGTGTTTGTACCAAAGATCTGCTGGTGGTCTGAAGTCCACTTCCTGTGTCTAACACCTCTTTTCCTATTTGTTGAATCCAAACTTAAATGAAATGAACTGCTGACCCTACAGTTTATACTGTGCTGAATGAAGCGCTGTCTGCTATGTGAAGGGATGAGGGTGACGCTCTGTTTTCTCTCTGACAGAGCAGATACCTGAGAGCTACGTCAGAGGAGGAGATATTTGCTCACCTTGGCCTCGAGTACGTCCCCCCTTCAGAGAGAAACGCCTGACGACGGGATGACGAGATCAGCTTCAGTCCAGGAAATGAAATCGTTTGCTGAGTTAAGTTCCTCCAGGGCTACACAGAAGAAAACAACACCTGACAACACAACGGAACTAAAACTAGATCTAAAGAGAAAAACAACAACATACAGCAAGAAAAATAATATTTCACTGACAAAAACCTCCTGGATACAGATGAAAGCTAAAACTATGAAGTAGTTTCTAAGAAAACTGAGATTCTAAATGTTCTGATCATGATTCTACCTCTGTGATATGAGCGCCTGTGAGAGGGTCTAATTATCTGCCTTAGTTTGTAATAAAAAGAGGAATTTATTCTTAAAAATAAGTCTGTTGATGGTTTATTCATTCTGAATATTCATCTGTTCAGAGTGTTTAATAGAACAACAGAAACACAGTAGTTTGGTTGTGTCAGGTATAAACTCCAGAAACAAACAAGCTGCTTTCTCCTGATGAGTTTACATCTGTTTGTTCACAGCTCAACGTAAAAACTTTACATCTGTTAACAGAAACGTTTTCAGAAAATACTCGTTCATTTTTCCCCACATGCACAGGTGTGAGCCACTGACCTGTATTCTGCTATCTGAGCATCTAGTGTAAAGAAAACCACACGCGGCTGTGCAGACGCCACCAGAAGGTTTGTTAACGCTGGTGAAATGTAAAGAAACGCATCAGCTTCACCTCCGTCACCGTTTCACACGCATTCAACTGCCTGACATCAGAAACAGGAAAGGTGTAGATGAATTCTCTGTTTAAATACTTCATGAGACCCGTCGCGTTTCTCTGGCGTCCCTTAAAAAGGCCCTGATCCCTATGTTGGGAACCACTGGACATGAACAACAGTAAAACGCTGCTGAAACATTGATGACTAAAGATTCACAATCACTGCGGAACAAGTACTTTAACCACTGATGCTTGAAGTACTTTCCTCATATTACCACCTTTACTTTTTATAACTTTTAGGGCGCGCGTCACATTCCACAAACATTTTTTCCCTGAGGAAAGTCAAGTCCTCAATCTACAGTGTGAAGAATTTACATTAACACAAACTACATCCTCTCAGACTCGGAGTCTCCTCGGTGCAGGACGACGTCTCTGTCGTGTCTCCTTCTCCCTCAGAAACGTTTGCTTCACACATTCGGTGTCAAAAACAGAGACGTGTTAACGGCGATTCAGGAACATGAAATAACTTCTCGCTGCGTTTGTGTGAGTGTAGACACACTGTGTGTAGTTCTGTTTGTGCGGCTCACCTGACGTCAGCTGGAAACATGAATGTTTAAGCTGAACGCGTCAGAGTGTGTGTGTGTGTGTGTGTGTGTGTGTCTGTGTGTCTGTCTGTGAGAAGAGGCAGAGGAGACGGAGGTGTGAGCACTGACACAGCCTTTGATGTTAAACAAGTATTTAGAGGTTAATGAGGCTGTTAGGAGGAGGTGAAGGAAACGCCTGCAAGTTCACACCATCAAACAGAAACACACAGACACAGACACACAGACACACACACACACGGGAAATGTATCTGCAGCTCCTGCTGAAGCTCTAAGTGTCAATGAGGATTTCTGTTTGTTAAAAACTGCAGAATGAATCTTATTTAAATATGTTAATCAAGTTATTATAGTATTATAAGAAGGAGTTCTGCTTTGAAAAGGTTGAAGTAAAAGTACATCTTGTTTCAGTCATGCACCAAAATATGAAGTATTTACTTTATAGTTATTATCTATTGATGATTATGATGTATCATCTATATATGATGACACTATTTTCAAAATAAAAGGTGCAAAGTGCATCACAATAAAAGCATAAACAGGTTAAACACTGAAGAAATAATCAGCTTGAGGTGGAAAGTAACTCAGTACATTTACTGAACTCTTTAAATTTAATATTCACTTCATGCAGAGTCTCGAACTACTTATTTAAATATAAAGAAACATCTGTTCGACTTTTTCATTTTCCATGTGTAGAACAGAAAGACTGGAACTGTGAAGTGTGTGTGTGTGTGTGTCTGTGTGTGTGTGTGTCTGTGTGTGTGTGTGTGTGTGTGTGTGTGTTCGCTCCTTATCTGTGAGGACGGGGTCCCCGGCCCCGGTCCCTGGCTGCTGATGTCTGTGGTCTGACAGTGTCCTGCTGGGCCCACTTTTGATTGGCTCCATTCAGACCCTTTCATCTCTAATGGGCCTGTTTGCTGCTCTGTTATGGACACAAACACCCCCCTGCCTCCACCCCCCCTCAGGCCGTGACAGGAGCCCGGAGGGAGACGCGTGTCCCAGCAGAAGGAGTCCTGGCCGTCAGATCTCTCCATGTAGGAGCTGATGTATCAGTCGGTCCTGCTGGTCTTTGTCTGTGTTTATCATTTGTTTGCTGATGTCATCAATATGTAGGTTTTGGTTCTGCTGTAAAAAGATCAAAACCAGTCTATGATTAACTTCACCTGCATTAATCCTGTCCTAACCTTTCCCCTCGCGACTTTATTTCTGGATATTGAGCAGTAAGATGCAGCATCCGGACACACTCCTCTAAACGAAACCTGTTCAGCGATTCTTCCTCTTTTGTGTGTGATTGAGCCTTTGTGTGTTTTTGTGATTTATGTGAAGTGGCTGTTGCGACTTCCCCCTTCGCCATGAATAAACTATCTCCTGATCTTCAGGCACCAAACAATCAGCCTAAACTGTCTCTGAATGGATTCCTGTACCACATCAAGGCAGTGATGACGCCCAATAATCATTGATCTCCACTGTCGGCAGTCTCCAGCAGTGGCCCGCCCCGTCTGTAACAGTCAGTTAAGGCCTCTTCCCATGTCCCATTGATCCCTATCAACCTCATCAAAGGCCCCTGGGGCTGCGATGGGGCCAGTGGGACTGGTCCCAGTGGACGAGCAGGCTCACCAAATGGGAGGGGGGGGGGGTGGGCTAAGGAGTGGAAGGCAGCGACTTTAAAAGTGTGAAATTTAAAATTCTCTGAAAGTCACATGATGTGATGTGTCTGCATCTGTACGTCTAATAAAGTTTGTGTGACAGGAACCAAAGGATGTTCTGACATAGTTAAAACGCTCCTTTACACATTCTAGTTGTTTCTGTGTCGCAGACGCCACCAGTGAAAGTACAACGTTTGACTTAAGGAAAGTTTGACGCGACAAATGGTGGATCAAACAGTACGAAGCACTCAGCATGAAAACAACATGGTAAATGTCACAGGACTGGTTCTGGGGTTGGAGGGATGGAGGGGGTGAGTCATTCGGTTTCTCCCTAAATAAGAGACTAAGTCTTTTTTTTATATTTAAATCACATTTTTCATGTCAAACGTGTGTCACAGACTCTGGATTCACCTTAACAGGATTTTTACCTGGCCTTATGTTTCATGGACGAATAAGTGAGCAATAAATATTATGTGTTTAGTTTAAGAAGGAAATCATTTCTCCACTGTTAAAGCAATCACAGTACAAATGTACAAAGATTCTCCAGCAGCAGTGAGAAGAAACGAGCACAGACACGTCAGAAAACAGCAGCAGCTGATTGATCCAGTTAGAAGTTCAAAGAGTCCTGATCATTTGTTTTCTCTGCTCCGCCACCGTCTGTCTTTTCATCTGTGTCTGCATGTTGTGTAACGGGGTGGATGAGTATCAGTGTCGGCCTGCTCCACCTTATCATCTCCATCCTGGTCTGAGACCTGCAGGACCGCAGCTCTTTGATGTGACGCAGAATCCAGAGACACCAGATCTCTGTGAGTCCGTCTGCAGCTCGGACTCTTTGTTCACTCACATCGTCCTGATCACAGGCGACTGTGGCTCCACTGTGCTGCAGTGAAGAGTTTCACGTTTGACTTGTTAGGTAAAACATCTGAATACTTCTTCCATCAGTAATAATCAATACTCACCTGTAATCAGAGTAAGTACATGTGACCCTGCTTGCTGTTTGTAAAGTACTCTACAGTAGTACTTTATGTACTGGTTAAGATACCACTGAAAGTATCTGAAGTAAAAGTACTCATGATGCAGAAAACCATCATTTAATAGATCAGAGTGGTAGATTATGAATTGTAAAGTACTTTTACTCTGAGTAGTGGAGTAATAGTAACAATGAACAAACAGCTCAAACTGTACTGCAGTTGTACTTGAGTACGCTGTTTTAGTAACTCTACTTCGTTACTTCCAGACTGTTCCCACATGATGGGAACCGACGGTTCTTTTGTTCAGTGGCGCCTCGAATCGTCCTTTTGTCTCCGGTGTGTGATCGAGTTAAGAGTCTGATAAAGACCTGATGAGGCTGATCCGGGTTCTAACCTCAGCGCCACAGTCCTGATGGACCCGACACCGGGGGCCCGCTGCACTGACGGTTTAAAGGATTAATCGGCTCAATCACGAACAAGCGGCTCCGCTGATGAGATGATGACGCGCTCGGATGGATCCGGGGCCGCGCGCGTGCGCGCTGTCGCCGCGTCCCCAGACGCGCTGTCTGCGCGCGCAGCGGAGAGCCGCGGTGTTAATGGCTCATTACGGAGACGGGGACACTTCAAAGGCGCCGGGAGCTTTGATAGCTCCACACCCACCATGAGACGGGGGGGGACACCGCCATAAAAGCTGTTAATGTCTGCTGAGGGGGGTGTTGCCCCCCCCACAGGAGAATCAGACCAAGAAAACGGTGTTTGTGCTAAATGAGCTTTAGATTCACCAATGAACCCTAAAATCCCAGGATGCGTGTGAAGTGTTCCACAGTTCTAACGTCATGCTGCTGATCCGACACTTAGAGGACTGTAAAGTATTTACAGAGGTACTTTTATACCTACACTACATTTATCTGACAGTAGTTCAACCTAAAATCCAAACTTTAAAAACACACATTGTTCAGGATTAAATGTACAATAATCAAAATGATGAAATGTCTTCACTGAGTTTTTAAGTTTGCATGTTTATGAATATTTTTACTTTAAGTGAAGTAAATGATCGGAGTACTTCGTCCACCGCTGGTTTGCAGTACTATTATAATATATTTTGTTTGTTTCTTCATGAGATATTTCTCAGGTCATATCCACAAAATGACTGTGGAGAATTTATAGCAACTTTACTGATCTGCTAACATGTACTTAATGGAAAGTACTTGTTCCTAAATTGAGTATTTTTGTTTTGTTGTTCTACTAAACTTATCTGACAGTTGATGATGTTACAGGCTGCAGTAAATGATACCACAGTACCACAGATGATCAAAGTACTTCTATTTGTGTACTTAAACTGTGTGTTTCTGTGTGTGTGTTACAGCATTTACTTAACATTTCCTGTATCACCGCTGTAAAACCCTTCAGTTACTGTGATTAGTCATCAGAAATATCACTGAAGGATCTTTTTTGTCAGGCAAATTCAAACCCTGAACAATCTATCATGAAACTTTAAAACCATCATTCAGGCTTAAGATCAGCAGACGTCTCTAATCTGATGATGATCCGGGATTATCCAACGTCGTTACATCTAAACCACTCAGCTCGTTGGGCTGGTCACAGTGATCTAAAGGCTCCTTCTCAAAGAAGAAACTCCACAAGTTCTAAGTAAGCACTAAGCACTACCTGAGTAAATGTACTTAAATATATATTATACCAGTCAGGCTGCTGCAAATACTTTTAAAGTATCAAAGATTTACAGGAAGATAAATATGACATCACTACTGTAAACCACTGGTTAAGGAAGTATTCATGTGCTTTATTTAAGTAAAAGTACAAATACAACAATGTAAAAATGCTTCATTATAAGAAAACGTACAGTCACAAGTACTTGATTAGATGTACTTAGTTACCACTGCTAACTAAAGTACTGCAGTCAATAAAACATGTAAATGATCGTTTCTCTACACATAACTACAAAATGCTGTTGGATTATTTGTTTAAGATTTTTTGCTGCCTGTTAATCTGAAACCAAACCAAAACTATTATTTTATAAAACTTTTATACAGCAGTCATCAGATAACGTCATGTTAAAATACTAAAAAGTATGATTAAATACAGTACTCGTCTAAATACACTATCCTCCTCCAGTAATACATGTATGCAACAGGATATGTAGTTTAAATACTGCTTGTACAAGTATTTATCATATGAAATATGTATATTACAAACTTTTAAAGTGAAGTTCTAATTAAACTACAAAGGAAATTATTAAATAAAGTACAAGTACTTCACATTATTGCTTTAGTACTTGAATATTTGGCTCCTTGAACCTTTGTTTACGGTCTGGATGTGGTTGTAGAGAGAAGAGGCAGACAGGTGAGGAGAGGTGAGTCCATTATCTCTTTTGGGGGCAGGAAGGAGGACTTGGGGGGTGGGGACTTAGAGGGGTGGGGGTCCCAGACTCACTGGAGCCATGTTGTAACAGCCTCATTGAGACCGAATGAGACGTCTTAATTACTCCAGTTGTGAAAACTAAAGGGGGGGGGGGAGGATGTGAGCTTTGATCTTCAGAGCTGAGGGAGCAGGATGCCCCCTATAAATACCACCAGGCTGTGAGCAGGGGCCAGATTAAGCTCTACAGAACCAGGACTAAGCAGGAGCAACGTGAGGATCCTTCCCCTGCAGAGCCTGGACTCATTTCAAACTGAAGGATTTAAGTCTTCCTGAGCCATGAGGGGACATTTTTCTATCGAGTGGATGGCCCAGAGCAGCCTGCCCGCCGGGGCAGAGAGCGTGTCCGCCTGCAGCACTCAGTCAGAGAGTCTGCCGGGTTTCTACTGCAGACAGAAGTCAGAACCTGCACCGGAACAGGGCCTCGGTGTTTACAGTCAGACCCCTGTGCAGCACCAGACCCCTCGCAGTCACCAAGGTAACAAATCCAGCATGTTCCCCCTGTGTTAAAGAGACTCTGCTGCTGCCAAATTACTTCAAGACACTATTTAGTTACTATTACAATAGTACATCTAAACTTGTACTCATTGTATTACTTTGTCTTGAGGCTTTGTGAGTTTTTTGGTACTCAGGTACAGTTTTCAGGTACTTTTACATGACTTTTACTCAGGTTATTCTCACAATACACCTACTGAAGGTACATTTTTAGCATTGTTACAGTTGGTAAACTACTTTTATTTTCAGTAAGTACATTTATTTACTGTTAGTGACTCTGAGGTACTTTTACTTGAGTATTTCAGTTTTATGCTACAACTTAATTTACCTTATATTAATATTTAAAATAGGCAGTGGATAATGAAATGAAACGAGCATCACATCAGAAACTTACTGCAGGAAAATGATGCTTTAATGCTGATAAATACTCACTTTGTGCATTTATTGAGTACTTTTACTTTTAACAACCTACATCTGTAATGGAGTATTTTTACAGTGTGGTATTAGTACTTTTATTGTGGTATTAGTACTTTGATCTTTGGTTTAGTCTAAAACAACCATTTTAATTTCTTAATTTCTGCGTTTCTTCCTTCCAGAGGTTGGATTCGGCAGCGGGACAGAGGAGGAGACCTCCGGGTACGAAAGTGAAGGGGATCATTCCCTTTCACCTCGGGCCCTGGCTGAGTGCCCCCCCACCTCGCCCCCTCCGTCGGGCAGGAGGCCTCGTACGGCCTTCACAGCGGAGCAGATCAGCAGCTTGGAGACGGCCTTTAAGAGAAACGCTTACCTGGGGACACAGGGCAAAGCCGACCTGTGCAAGCAGCTCAACCTGTCCGACAAACAGGTAACGGCCCCCACTGTTTTTTATCTCTTATTAAAAACTGCCTTCACATTTTATTATTTATTTTCTATAATTGTATTATGTTTCCTTTATTTATATACATTTTAATTGTATTTATAAATGTTATAAACATAGAAGAATTGAAACTGTCTTTGGGTTGAGTTTTAAAATGTTATTTCATTTTGTCTTTTTATAGATGTTGTTCTCTAACAGTGACAAATCTAAATATTCTTTATTTTTCTGTCTCAGATCAGAAACTGGTTTCAGAACAGGCGAATGAAGCTGAAGAGGACGGTGCAGGACGCCCTGGCTCACGCCTGCCAGGCCAACGTCGCCTCTCACTTCATGCATTACCCCAAGGTGCAGGCGTACAGGCCGGGCCCCTACCCCAGATACCACTCAGCAGCAGCAGCACAGGAGGGTCCAGCCACCGCTTCCTACCTCCACCCACACAGCCTACAGTACAGCTCCCCTCTGCCCAGTGTCTCCACTCTGCCTCTGGACTCTTTCTACCAGTACAGCAGCCTCCCAGCAGTCGTGCTGCCCTCCACCACGACTCAGCTCATGGGATCCTACCCAACCTATCCTCAGTATTACTCACACTGCCAGTGAAGAGCTGTGGACTGTGAAACACGATGAAGCTGGATTTTATACTGAAACAGAAAATGTTTTTATCTTATCCTTAAAGGATCAAAGCTAAATAGTTTATGAAAAACGCTGCACATTCACTGCCGTGAAGCTCAAAATCAAATGAAGTAGAGTGCAATATTTTGATTTATGTGTTGAACTGATGTATAGTGTTGATTTATTTAAATTTCAGTCTATGATACATTTTTGTTGATATGAACCAGATGTTAAAATAAAAAAACTTTAATAATAAAACTTTTCTGATGTGTTTTCATTTGTATTATACACAAATAATGAGCGATGGATACTTAATCCCAGACATAACCAAGTACTTTTACTACTTCAATTCAGTATTTCACTACATGGTGCAAATGAGTTGCCTGAGAATTAACATCTGCTGCTCTGTTTTCTTGTGTTTGTGCTTCAAAATTAGGAGAAATCATGATCAGCATTTGATTCATTAGTTGAGTGTTGACAGACTGATAGGTTTGTTAAAGAACCATTCAGTGTTTTAAACCTGTTTTAATCTAGTGTCATTTCACCAGACAGTTTAGCAAATGTCACTCTGTGTTTATGAACGTGGGAGACTGCGTGTATGTACGGCGTTAACACATTTTAGTCCAGATAACCATTAGTATGATTTTGCAGGTTTGAGTTTAAGGATAAATTTGTAACTCTGACATCCAAGTATTAACTTCCCACCTTCCATTTCTTTAAAAAGTTATTTCATTCGTTTGGGTTTTATCAGGGCTTTTAGTTTGTAGTAACTCATAATTCTCTGTACATCTCTTTGGATAAAAGTGTCTGTCAAGTAAAGTCAAGTATTTAATAAGTTTAGTATATAAGTTTACTTACAAGGACATATAAAGTGTGACAAACAGCTGCATGAACATACTGCAGAGTGGCTGTGGTGTAGTTCACAGTTGTGGTTACACCACTAAACTAATCAGATAAGAGGAAATAAATGTGGAAAATCAACTTGAAATTTACCTGAGGTCCAAGTGGACCTACACTGCCACCTGCAGACAGAGATGAGCAACAATAACGTAACACAGTAGTTGTAGTTATGCAGCTGCAGGTGGAGAAACATTCACTCCTGTAGCTGCTGACGCCTACAGACGGTAATGAAAAGAATACTGAGAACTTTTCATTCAGTAAAACATTAAACACATTACTACACTGTAATAAATACTCCAGTTACTGATGCACAAACATGTAAACAGTGTTGTAATGTAGTGTAGGGTGCAACACTCAGAGACTGTTTACTCCAGAGCAGAACAGTTTTAATGTATTAACTGAATATAAAGAAGAAGTTAACAAATAAAAAGGCTGAAGTAGAAACCCCTGTTTCATTTGAACAGCTGTAACCACCTGTGAAAATAAAAACCAACGCTCAGGAGGTTTTGTCTTGTTACCACTGAAAACGTGTTAGCTGTGCTGTTTACTACAGCAAAGTGAGAAAAAGTCATACTGTGTGCAAAACTGAAATAACACTACATAAAGGTAAACTGTCATCAGCTACTAATGGCAATCAAAGTATTACAAGTGAACTAATAGTATACCCATAAGTTCACTTTTAGTATTTAGAAGTAAACTTTGATAATCTAGAAAGTACATCACTAGTAAACTAACAGTTTATCAAAGTATACTTCAAAATGTACTTTCATAAATTAATATGTATTGAAAAAGTACTATAAATACATTCCCATTAGTATACTAACTAAAATACTACACGAAGTATGAACATTACTTAGATTTACTTGATTGAATAAAGGTTCAGGATTTGTTTTGTGAGGCCTGTGAACTTGAAGCAGTGCTGTAGTGGACTTTTACGTCCTGTCCCTGTAACTGTGGAGAGAAACAACAACGCAGCTCCAGACAAGATTTAAAAACAACTTTGAACATTTTAAGTTAACATTTCACATGTTGGAGTTAATGAAGCTACGCAACGGAACCTCTGTCTCAACCAATGGTGGACGAGAGATGTCCACACATGGGTGTGACTGACAAAACACACGGACCAATGGGAAAACCGTAACCGTCGCGACGCGCTGAAGTGACAGAAGGTTGAGCCAATCACAGCGCTCCCCTCCGTGCGCTGATAGCGAGCGTGAAGTGGGCGCGCGCCGCCCGGACACGCGCAGAAAGCAGCTACGCAGGCGAAGGGCAGAAGCCGAATGGTGGAGCTGAAGATGGCGGATGGCGACAGCGGGAGTGAGCGCGGTGGTAGTAGCGGGGGAGGAGGCGGAGGAGGCGGCTTCCAGCACTTCCAGAGGGACCAGGAGACCCAGGAGTTGGCGTCCAAGCGCCTCGACATCCAGAACAAACGCTTCTATCTGGACGTCAAGCAGAACAGCAAGGGCAGGTTCATCAAAATCGCCGAGGTCGGGGCCGGGGGCTCCAAAAGTCGGCTGACCCTCTCCCTGTCGGTGGCGGCGGAGTTCCGCGACTACCTCGGGGATTTCATCGAGCACTACGCCCAGCTGGGCCCCAGCAGCCCGGAGCAGATAGCCCAGGCGACTGTAGGCGAGGACGGCGGGCCCAGGCGAGCGCTTAAGAGCGAGTTTCTGGTCCGGGAGAACCGCAAATACTACCTGGACTTGAAGGAGAACCAGAGGGGGAGGTTCCTGCGGATCCGGCAGACCGTTAACCGTGGACCTGGCTTCGGAGTCGGGGGCCCTGTGGGCGGCATGCTGTCCGGCCAGACCATAGCACTTCCAGCCCAGGGGTTAATAGAGTTTAGAGACGCCCTTGCTAAGCTCATAGATGATTACGGGGGGGACGACGAGGAGCTGGCCGGGGGCGCAGCCGCCGGGGGCTACGGCGAGCTCCCCGAGGGCACCTCCATCATGGTGGACTCCAAGCGGTTCTTCTTCGACGTCGGGTCCAACAAATACGGCGTGTTCCTGCGGGTGAGCGAGGTGAAGCCCAGCTACAGGAACTCTATCACCATTCCCTTCAAAGCCTGGAGCAAGTTCGGAGGCGCCTTCTGCAGATACGCCGAGGAGATGAAGGAGATCCAGGAGAGGCAGAGGGATAAAATGTACGAGAGGAGAGACGAGTCCGAGGGGGACGACGTGGACGACGACTGAGGGAGCGACACACGCTGTTAGTCCAGTTACAGATCTGCAACGTAGGGGTATTTTGCAAAAAAAAAAAAGACTGATAAAGTGCATGACAAATCGTGCTGTAATAGCCTACTAAAGTATCGTGGCGTTAAAAAAAGTACATGTGCAGGGAGTTGTTGGTGTATTATCCTAAAGTGTGTAGGGTTGATGGTTGGAGTGGTTGTGTGAATCCTTGGAAGTGGACTGTGTGTTTAAATGAGCCCCGTCTCATTGGCTGAAAAAAAGGAGTGCTTTATTGTAAAAAAGAAAATAACAAGAAGAGGCGGAAAAAGAGAGAGAGAGAGAGAGAATATACTAAAACCAGCAAATTGGTTTTTATAACTATAAGTGAAACCAATGAATGCTTTCCTGTTTGCAACATAGATTATATTTAAAGAGTGAGGAGTCAACCTGTTTAAGATGTTTTCCTTGTTATTCCTTGTTACAGTCCAGGTCTTTTCCTCAGTGGGCAGTTTTGTGTGGATTCTTGCAGGTCAGTCAGAGGAATGTACAGAAAGCTGTGCTGAGCTGACGCTCTGTGGATGTTTTTGCATTAGATATGTGAGCGGATGGAGGGATGTCGAACAGCAGAAGCAGCAGCTGCAGGCCCGCTCATTGGAAAAGATTACCTAAAATGTTAGGGAAGTTAGTGAGAGGATTATCTGTGAAGCCCAGACGACGTGGGCCGTGCAGACTAAATTAAAGCTTTGACTCCAGCAGTCAGGTGCAGCGTGGCTCAGTTGGGTTTTTATGTTATACATAAAATCTAAGCAATACTTTCAAAGCATAAATGTTTTCAGTAAGTGAGCAGGAGCAGTTTCCTGACCCCAGAGCATCCCTGGTGTTTGGAGAGCCAGCAAGAGAGGAGAGGACTGTGCCCAACACCTGTGCCCAGGGGACAACATACAGATACATATGGGACTTTTAAAGATGCTCACCTGCTCCCACGTGCCACTGCAAGGGTCCAAATATGTGGCAGTGGGACGGGAGCGTCGGACACACTGAGGCTCGTGTGATCTCGGAGCATCAGTGATGCGTTTTCCCACCGTCAGCCTGTGTGTCGTGGCCTGAGCTGGACGGACGTCTTCTCCAGCCACGGGCCGGTTTCTGACGTGAAGACCCACTGGACACATTAATAGATGTTTTCTTTATGTTTTGTTATTTTTCAGAAGAGAACTATATTGAAATGAGATTCTACTTATAGGAAAAAATATTACTGAACAAACCAGCAAAAGATATTTTGAAATATATACTTATAAAGGAAAATGTATTGTGTAAAAGGAATTTCAAAATAAAAGAAAAGGTTAATTTCTTAAAACAAAGATGTGACTCAAACCTCCAGATCCAGATTTTTCATTTTTGTCTTTCCTAGACTGAAAGTATAACACTTCCGTAATTAAAACAAGTTTAAATGCAATAACAAATGTTGTGGCTGTATATTTTTAAATCCCTATATTCACAGGAAGCGGCTAAAAGAACATGATTATTGTCAT
Source organism: Ctenopoma multispine (assembly GCA_034779795.1). NCBI lineage: Eukaryota > Metazoa > Chordata > Actinopteri > Anabantiformes > Anabantidae > Ctenopoma > Ctenopoma multispine. Next base: position 896,693 of record JAUYWH010000004.1, read on the forward strand.
TATCCCACAATTTATTCAAATTACAGGGATTCCAGGAAAAATCAGGAGATTATTACTTTAAGAAGCTGAAATCTTATTTGGTGTTTTACTTGATAAATGTCTTAAATTAGGAATTGATTTAGAGAATTTGATAATCAAGTGTTAGGCTCAGGGTCTTTTGTCATTTTACTCGCTGATCACTGATTTTTTTTGGTTAATATCTGCCATAAGTGTTCTTCACTGAATTTGGACACACAAATCTTTTCCGGTAAATGGGTAGCAGTATTAAATCCAGACCATAATTACTGGGCTTTCCCTTAATGTGTTACACTGACAGTTTAAAGAGATGCTTCATACAGTATTTAGGACTCAGACTGACGAGTATTAACACAAAATATGATTAACAAAGGAAATAGATAAAATACAAGTAGCTCCGTGTTTACGGGCTGCGACATCAACCTAGTTACAGTGAGCCGTGCTGATTTAAACCCACTTAAATGTTCTTCAGATGATCCAAAGATGCCAAAGAAGTGGCAGTAAAGAAACCCAGCATATTTCTATTTTTAAGGAATAAAGAAATCATAAAATCAAACACTGACCGAAACACGTTGTAATCCAATAATACAGTGAGAATAATCATGGGCAGTTTTACCTCTCAGGACCTGAGAGAGTAACAGAGTATTTTTACACTGTGGGATCTGAGTATTTCTCCCCCCAGTGATTAATAATGTATTTTATATTATTATTTTTACATATAACAATGCGTTTTTCATTTATGGTGTGTTTTGTGTGTGAAACCTTCATTTTGTAAAGTTACTCTCAGGGTTGATGTGTTGTTAGTGGATCTACATGAAATTAATTGGTTAATAACCATATTTAGCCATATATGTCCAATAATTTCTGGTTTTAGCTTCTCGAATGTGCAGATTTGCTTTTGTTCTTCGTCATACGTGACAGTAAATGAATCATCGTTAGTTTTTGGAGAAAATGTGTAAACTGAAGTCGTCGCTGTGGAGGTTAAAAAACACAGAAACATGTTTTTTATAGACTAATCGATTAGTCAAAAAACATTAGTTGATTATCTTTTTTTAAATTTTATTTAACATTTTAATTTTTTTGTGTTTATGTAGGAGAAATGCTGAAACACGTCGGTGGTATCAGCTTCTTTATATGAATTTCTATTAGTTTTCACAGTTCTGTGTGACAGTAAATGCAACATCTTTCTATGGAAGCCCCGAAGTCCCGAAAGGTGTCATTTAAACATAAACCTTTAATAACACAAGTTATTATCTTGTATGAAGACGTTACAGCATTTATGGGAACAAGATCATTTACTGTCTCATGGTTCTCCTGTGAAATGATTCACTAGCTCAGAAACCTTTAAAGCAAAGAACACGTCCAAGATAAATATCGTGTGATAGATAGATGACACCTTTCGGGACTCCAGGGGCTCCGTACCTTTATATTTCTTACCTCTAAAACAATAGTTTACTTGAGCGTCAGTGAAAAATCCATCAGTTATTTAATATATAGCTGTTTCTGTGTATTAGACACTTGATGATGATTATGATCATATATCATATATAATCTGTACTGTACATTGAGCGATAATGAAAAAGCCCTGGTAGGGGTTAAATATCAGAGTCAGTCTTTGCAGTCGGGTATGAAGAACACATGCTTTACAGTTGCTCCCCCCTCTCACTCTCGTACAATCTGGTGTGACACAGCAGCTGTCTCTAAAGTTAATGAACAGTATCTGGAGGAAGCAGCTCCAAACAACAGGAGCTTGTTCTCGAATCCGCAGCAAATCCACAGCGATGTGGCGTTTGAGTCGTGGTCGGTCTGCAGCCGGTAACCTCCTCATCCTTCAGTGCAGCTACTGTGTGAGGTGAATGTGTGGACACATACAGCTCAACTTGTTTTCTGACTCCGGTGTGAGGAACAGAAAAGGGGAGCAGCGAAGAGGCTGCTGGGTAATATGACTCCCTCATCTCCTCCTCCACTCATGCTGAGCTGTTGTCCTTCTGTTGAAGCCTTTTTGCTGGTTTTCCTTCAGCTCCTCGGTTCCCCCTCACTCAGTAGTCCTGTCAGCTTGGCAGCTGTTAGGCACCCGTGTGTCCGCTGCGAGGGTCTGCTGACAGGGCATGCTGGCTATTTTAATGTGGGAGGCCTCTGCAGACTTGACATTCCTGGTTCGGGAGTCAGCTGTGCCATTAGGACCTCGCTGCCTGGGGACACATATGTACAACGGTTCGATTGTGCTGAGATCTGCTCACATGTGGAGCACACAAGACCCTCCTGTAACACACACACTGAGCCATGTGTAGGCAGCTTCTCCACCTTGTTCACGTGGGTTCAGAAAGCAGTGGTGAAAGATTGTTGTGTCCATAATTGTTTTTATAGTTCCTTACAACCACATGACCTCTGTCTAATGACTTTGTTAAATGACATAAGACACAATCCTGAGAACAAAACCTGATGACTTTTAGTATGCTGAATTTTCTATAGGAGCATTATGTTCACTGACTGACAACTGTCACTGTTTTATTTTGATACTGAAGAACATTTTAAAATGTGATGATTCTTAGGCAGGTTCTGCAGTTATGAGGAGATTATTGGTGTTTGTTCGTGATGGACATCAAAGTGAATGACACCGTCACAAGTGTAACTCACACTGGATCTAAAATGACATGTATTGTGCTTGACTGGGTCATGACTCTGATTTTTGACTCGGACACCATCCCTGCCACACATATTGCAATTTAGGGTGGTGATGGAGGCCTCAGTACTCTTCAGGAGTCCAGGAGTCAGTGCAGCATGAGCCTGTTATTATTCTGTAGCTTCACCCTTGAAGTGAAGTAAAGTAAAGATTGAGTAAGTGAGTTAGGCATCTTTTAGCCTGTAAATGTTCACCTTTACCAAAACTGGCATCTTCAATAATGCCGAACTAGATATTTACACTTCCTGTTTGCAGTGTATCGACGTACGTGGAGACAAATATCAGTGGAATTGTTTAATACTGAAGGAAACTTAAAAATGTGATGATTCTTACTGAAGTTTGGGTCTATTTACCAAGTGGTTTATTTATTTATGATGGATATTGGAGAAAATTATATCCACAAGAAATGTAAGAACTCATGTCATGTTCTTGGATATGAGGGTGCAGCGCAGCATCCATACGCCTGTAATGAGGTCCTCTGTGAAGTCACACTTCTTCAAGACAACTGCATTTAAACGTAGGTGTGACGCCGGCTCCTCCTGCTCCCGTAATGAAAGCACCCTGCTGCAGCCGAAGAGAACAAATCCTCCACGCTGGCTGCTGCTAAAATTACACAAGCAGAGCTCTTAGAAAAAGACGTGGGTTTTGCAGCACAGTATTGAAGGATGTGGTCTCTGTGAGTATGAGATGAACTATTTAACACTGACTCACAGTGAATTCCACAAGCGTTTGGACGGACCAGGAGTTGTTTTAGTCCTTTTAGTGTGTCCCAGATCCTAATCACTTTGATAACCTCAAAAAATACTCATGTAGAAGCCTCGTCTGGGTTAGTGAGATACATCTGGCCAGTTCACATAGTAGAAAACAGGTGAGGAGGTATTGTACAATATTTTACTGATACAAATGAGCTGAATTTGATTTATCAACATAGGAAAATTCACACCTGCCTTCAGACATATTAATGACTTAGGAGGCTTACCTGTACCAACATGGCGGCAACGTTGGTACATTTCCTACCAGACTGTAGTAAATAGACCTGATCCCCTGACTACACCAGTACCTCAACGAGGTTTACGTCTTTTTCAACCAACACAAACTAGTACTGAGCTGGAGCTGTAGTGCCCATTCAGAGTTGGTTCAGCCTTACAAGATCTGCTTTGCTTTTCCACAGTCTGGAGAGTCACTGCAGAACCACGTCATCAGCAGTGATGGCGGATTACATCTTTGTACAGGTGTTGCTGCAGGCTTTGTGAGCACTCTGGAACCAGTTTAGAGCCGTTTCTTTTACTTCTGGCTCCGAACGCAGACCTGGTGAAAAAGGATCATGGCGTCTTCATTGGTTCCGTTTGATTTGTCCAGTTCTTTTGTCAGTGACAAAGCATTATAGCGGCTGTAATCGATATTTTGAGTAATTTGATATATGAATGTTAGGAGATTTTTCAGAGTTTATGGGGTTTCATTGAGGTTCAGTTCTTTGTGTGGTGTCTGGAGCACAACGTCTTTGTTTTAGTTCATTCAGAATATATTCTGAACATGATCGGACGGACACAAACACTACTCCACAAGAATCAACAGTTTAACCATAATAACTTTTGGGCTAAGTTTCAAAATTCAAGATTCGAAATCTTAAATAATCCCAGAGGGAAGCTGTTTTACAACCTAATGTAAAATACAAACCAGGTCATGTACACAGTACATCACCTCATAATACATCCGAAAACCTCAAAACCAGTGCAGCTCATGAAATCGTGTTTTAAATCTATCACATGTACAACAGTGTGGTTGCTGGGTAGAGCTGTTGTTACTCTAGTTTGTGAAATCTGTTATGCAACTGCAGTTTCCGTGCACAGTTCGAATCACAAATTATTCACGTCTATTTCTGGCGATTCACACTTTAGCATTTGTTTGTGTGTGTGTATCTGCCACTGCTCAAAAACTCCAGTCCTGATGTTAGCGTGGTGTCGCAAACTGCTCACAGTGTTACATCAGATCTCTGCTGCTCCGACCGTGATAACAGCAGGTCAGTTACATCATCACACGGAGCGAGAGGAGGATTGGATGCTTCACTTAAGTAGAAAATATCCAGTCGAAACAGTTTTTTAATAGTTTACTGTCGGAGCAGCTCAAGCTGGAGCTGGTTATCTACAGTTTAACAGTGGTTCCCAACATAGGGGATGGGCCCCTCCAAAAGGTCACTCGATAAATCTGATGGGTCCTCGCGTGAGAAAAAGTTTTGTGTACGACTGAGTGTGTCTCCAGTCTTTAGTGGAACTAACAACCAGACACTATAAACTCAGATCAAATTTTATTTATACAGCTCGATATCACAAACATCCTGTATGTAGATCAGATCACGTCACGTATATAAAGAACATGATCCAGGAGGTTGTTGGACTGCCTCCAAGCCGGCAACAGACAGAACCTGGCCTCCTGCTCGCCGTGAAGTAAATCTGCTACAGAATCACGCCAAAACAAAATCCACATGAACAGAGCTGTTCAGAAACAGACGTACTATAGGATAAGTTCGTCCTGGATGTTGCTCAGGTGTAATCCACAGCGGATTTAGGTTGTCGCTGCCAGACATGGTTCAAGTTATTAAGAATCCGTTTCACCGAATTCTTCCACCACCATTCTGTATGTTCAGATCAAGACTGTTTGTGTTTGATCATACTTCAAAATATCGTGTTTGTTGATATTTGTGACTTTGGTGAAGATCAGATCATATTTCATCATCAATTTATGCAGTATATTCCTAGATGAATAAATAATAATCTATACATAATTAATCTGTTGCTTTATTATCAGATATAATGTACAAGAAATGTAGTGGAGTAGAAGTATATGGAATAAAAAATAAATACTAAAATAAAGTACAAATACTTGCATAAGCTTGTATTAAGTTACATTCCACCACCGCACGTCTCATCTCACCTCATTAGTAAACCAGTAAAAGACGTCTCAGGGGGCTGGTGCTGCGTTACACTCCACTGATAGAGACTAATTGTAGCTCTACTCGTGCCCCAAACATACACACTACCCACAATTGGCATCAGCATTTTCTCTGTCCAGCCCAGCAGAAATCATCAACCCATCCATTATCACTCTGCTAAAGTCTCCACAAATGTTTCTACACTGAAAATGTATTCATCTCCGAGCTGAAAGGCTCCACGTCCCCGATGACCTCCCATCACCACTTTCATCCCACTCTCACCTCCCGGGCAGCGCAGCAGTAATGTGTGCAAGCATGCACATGTGAACAGCGTGGGACTAATGCAGCCTGTGAGCAATGTAATACCTCACTAGGCTGTGTGCCAAATCAAGCCAGGATTATACCACATGCTCCCAGCAGTCCATTACCATCACGCTAGGATCACTCGGATCCAACCCTGCTGACTGCTGTGAGTGTGTGTGACAGGCCCTCACACAGTGGAGGAAGACGTATTCAGATCATTTGCTCACAGTGTATTACTGATTTATTCATCATAGTTGTTACTAGTTGGGTTTGTTTGGCAGTTCAGATGAATCTTTTGAGATGTTCTAATTGCGTCCTAATCACTTTATTTTCATAGAACAAGTGTAAAATCTGCCAGGAAAGGATGACACAATGGGCAAAGAATTTTGCACAACCTTCTAAAAAAGTGGAATATCTTTTCTGTTATATAGATCAATACTACTGTTCCTTTCTTTCCTCTCACCCCAACTGGTCGAGGCAGATGACCGCCCACCCAGAGCCTGGTTCTGCTGGAGGTTTCTTCTGTTAAATGTTCTTATACGACATATTTATGATTAGAAGTAACTAAATGTTAAGAAAAGACTGTTTTGTTCAACGTTTTTATTACAAATACAGAAAAGCGCCGCCTGCTGGTACAATGCATTATTTCCCGTCACGTAGGTGCAAAACGTACATGCTAGGCGACCATTGCCGTTAGCATTTGTGGAGTGTTCAGGTGCCACTGTTTGGCTTGGACAGTCAGTCTTCGTACCACTAGTTTGATGATGACTCAGTGTGTCTCTGCCCTTAAATTCACGCTCACAGTGTACACCCACAGGGATTTAGAGTCACCTATTAACCTAACAGCATGTCTTTGGGCTGTTGGAAGAAACCAGAGTACCTGGTACTCAGTACTCAGGCAGGCACTGGGAAAACATGGACACGAATACATGTTTGATTGAAAGGTCAAATATCTTGAAGTTCAGATTTTTCAAAAACCAGGTTTGGGAAGAGTCTGTAGATAAGTCTGCATGTTGTATATGGTAAGGTACAACGTCAGATATATAGATATATAACAGATATATAACTGTGATCCTACGCAGTTGTTCGTGTTGTCTGTATATAAACTATTAAACTTCATCAGGCTGTAGAAACTAAGCAGAAGAGCTGAAGTTACAATCCAGCAGGAAAAATGTGCACAGAGACAGAAGGATGGCATCTGGAGAAAAGGAGGCTGATGGGGGTTAAAGTGGCAAAAAGGGAGTAAGTGAAGAGAAAGAAAAGCAGGAGGAGGAGAGGAAGAGAGCTGCGTGAGAGGAAGCCATGTTTGTATGAGGCAGAGAAAGAGGGACAGCGGCGGGGAGCAATCCTACGTTTGCTAGAGGAAGCATGATCCCTCTGCGAAGCCTGGTTGCTGGGGCTATATTTAGCTTCTGTTGCCATGTGCCGGGAATGTGCACAGCAGAGGGAGACACACAAACACACACTCAGCCGTACACTAGACCCACACACAATAGGTTCACTTCTGGTCTTACGCTCCTGCACATGTGAGTGAGCGTGCAGATCAATTATCCAGTTTCAGGGGTTTAACTGAAGTTTGATTTGAACACACAAACACATGACGTTTTTATTAGTAATATTTTTTTTATTCACACACACACACACACATGAACATAATGATTTCTCTCACACATACTGACACGTGATTTTTGTGCCAATTTCCATAACTGGAGGAAGGGATTGAAAACACTTTTCTGCTGCACGTGTTGAAAAGTAACAGTGAATTCTGCTGGATCTCCATCCAGCTGGTTGGAATCAAATATTTCGAGGCTTTGAGAACTGGAAGGATGAACCATCAGCGCATGCTTCCATATATTTCCCCCTCAGATGTAGACACTTTGTACTGTTTGGCCTCTTTAAAGTTTAATGTCCATCAATCTGTAATTGTTTTTTTATGCTTCCATGGTGTCGAGCAGCACCACACTGCAGAGCTCAGCATCTCTGATTGGTTTGTAGTCAGTAAAGAAAGAGTCTAACGTGTCACCATGCAAACCCGTGCAGGCTACCAATGAGAACAAGCCGACATCTGCTGAGCTGCCTCCAATAGGCTGAGTTCTCACTTTGAAGCATGAGAACAGACTGACATCTAATGAGAGCCGTGAAATTCAGACATAGGATGTACGATTATTATTTAAATGGACCATAAATAAATACATTTCCTGAAATACTAATTTGAGGTTGAGTACTTCAAGACACCTCTTCAGCTGCTCCACTGCATTTCCGAGGAAAATTTTGTCCAACAGCAATCGTGCCCGTGCTTCAGGCCCTTGGGCTAAATTTTGTTGTCGAGCCTCAACAAGCTTCATTACTTCCTCTGACAGGATGTGCAACGCAGTCTTCTAGAGATGAATAGCTTATTAATTCATAATTAAAATATCTTTTAAAACCCTTTTAAAGGAGAAATGCCAAAAAGCAAAAGCAGCATCTTTAGAGTTTGTGTATAAACATAATGGTTTGTGGCACAGCAGCAGTAATGTCATTAATTTTTTAAAATGTTCTGCTGCAGCATTGTTTTCTTACTGTAACGTTATCAACCTAAATGCTTTTCTGCACTGAAAACAGAATAAATATTTCTACAGTGTGCCTACAGAATCTCTTTTGTGCTGAGTTAGGTTAGTAACAATATGTACTCACTAGTTTTTATTAATTTAGAAGGTGAAACAACAAACGAATGAAGTTATTGCATTACTTGACCAGTGGGAGGCAGTAATGCTAGAAACTGTGTCTAATCTAGAAAACCAGAAAACCTGCCAGCGAGTACAAGCAAGGTGCACCTACCCTGATGCTCAAAAGCCAAGATCATCGACCTTTCTATCCCCACCTGCTCCTCTGCTGGTGGGAAAAATAGATTTCATGTTTATTTAGTGCTTTTTACATTTTACACCATGAAGGGGAGCTGATCTCAGAGAGGGGTAATTATGCTCTGGATTCCTGTGGTTATCCAACTGAAGGTCTGGGTAATGTCAGAGTGGGATCTCCACAGTGTCCTGCCATGCAGCACACAGGTGCCCCCCACCTCACTGAAATCAAGAGTTGGGCTCCCGGGCAGAAATCTCACTGTTTTAAGATCAGTAAATTCAACAGAAACCAAGATAAACTGTGAACCATTACACAGGCCTGTTGCATTAAGGGCTCCTCACTAAATCCCATTTAATCCCTGCTCATGAGTAGTAAACTTCTTCTTCATATTCTGGCTCAAAACCCGTACAACACGTTATTGTTCAGAAGGATTTCCAGATAACAAAGTGTTTGCTCTGCAGGAAACTAGATGTTCTTCATCACTTGTATCCTGTTGGGACAAACATACCAAACTACACGTACATAGGTTTGGGGTTTTTATACGTACATAGGTTTGGGGTTTTAGGACTTGTTGTCCTGTCAGCAGCTCCACATAAAGTTGAATCGACCTTCAGAAGAACCAATAAATCCAGAGGACTCGATAACTAATCATGAACGTGTCTTTCATTCGTGTGTTGGCGGAGAGCAGGGAAGTCGCGCTGGCATTGGCTGACTGGCGCCACCTGTTTGCAGCATGCCTTACAATGATTGGCTCACTCGCAGCCTGTGACGTCCAATCATATTCGCTCAGGTGCGCAGCGCGGACATTAAATCTGCAGTTTTACGCAGTTCGTCTCGGTCCTAGCAGTGAGGGGTTTAAGTGATTTAAAGAGCAGGTAATAAGAGGTGTGACTGCACCCGGACATGGGACATGACCGGGTCCGTTTCCCAGACCTGGACTTCGACTGAGACTGGACATCGCTCCGGACTCAGTGAGTAATCCCACCTGCTGCTTGCTCTTTGCTTCATGTCGTGGTTTGGCTCCGGCTCCGGCTCCGGCTCCGTGCTGGTTGGTGGCTCTTAAAGCTCCTTAAACCTGCAGAGCTGACGCTGAGATTCAGTTTGACACGAACATGACTTGTGTTCGCCGTGCACACGGCCGAACTTACCTCCTTACAGACTCCAGGGGCAAACATTTGTTAGTGGACCCCAGCTGATCCCCACTGTGCGTGACAGTTAAACAACTCATTCATCACATAGTCCAGGCAGAAACTGTACTGGCAGCTGTTCTGATCAGGAAAGTAAGGTTTGGAGTTTTTTTCCCCTTAATATATAAAGTAATCATTTAAAAAACTGTATTTTGTGTTTACTCAGCTTATCTTTAATATTAAAATTTTAAAAAGCATTCTGGAAGTTTCACTAAAGTTCTTCCTTAAGGCAACGGTGTGTTTAGGCACACTCCAAAAGGCAGCAGATGGTAAAACCATCTACTTTACTATATTTTGGAACTGTGGTTGTGTTTTTGTAGGCTGACGCAGATCAGGGCAGGTGACGGACCCGAGCTCTCACAAGACTTCACACCATATTTTTTTAAGGTGACAAGACAGGAGAGTCCATTTAGTCCACATGTTTCTTGTCTGCTACTTGCTTACTTGTCCTTGTTGTCCAGTTAAAAGACATTTTCTTTCATAGAAATCCGTGATGACATCATGTCTGTGAGTTGCTCAACTGTTATAATGAAGACGCATCTTGTTTGTGCTTTGCATTATTGACATTTATTTTTTTCATGGATGCAACCAGCATTGCCATAAACTGCAACTATGATTAGTGGTTATTAGCTTTGTTTTGACACTTTCTTCTGCAAACATTTCCAGAATGAGACATTTCAGTAGCATGTAGAGAAATACAGTCAAAGCATTCAGAGCTGACAATTCACATTTCTTTACACATACAACAAAAACTAAGCACATAAAACAATCTGTCTTCATTTTTGCAGAACTAGGCACATTTATTTCATTACATGTTTAAGACTGTAATGTTTTCTATACTTTGTTACTGCAAAACCCATCCACACCTAAACATGTATTTATTTCATAACTGATAATAATAAAAATATCAATAAGAAATAAAATGTATTTTATAGGAATATCCTGTTACAACATTTTCCACCAGAGGAAATCCATTTAAAAATAAATGTATGTTAGTACATAAAGCAATATAAAGTTAATATTTTTTAGTGATTTACAGTAGATTAGCTATCTCTGCAGAGGGTGCAGGCTCTAGTCTCATTGCTGGTGATGGCTCCATCTAGTGGTGGGCACAGTAAAATGAAAATAAAAAAAAATGCCTAAGCATAATTCTGGATACATTCAAATGGTATATGGTGCCAGGAAGCAATAAAAACAAGGCTCTGCTTAGATCATTCTGAAGCTGGTGAGACGAAGGTTGGTTTCCTGTCTGCACATCTCCACAGGCTGGTTCTCATCAGAGGATGTGCTGATGAACCATTTGGGGCATTTAACGGACTCAAACATGACCTGAGATAGTTCCGTGGTTCTCTTGTAGAACAGGAAACGCTCCATGTCTTCGTCACCGATATTCATCAATTTCTCCTTACTGCATTCCTGCCAGAGAGATTAAAAAATTCATTGATAATTTCAAGTATGGAAGCCCATTGACACCAGTACAATAAAAAGAACTATAAATGTTATTAATAAAATAATAAATGAACAAATTTTAATAAACAAAATAGATAAAAGTCAAAGTGTAAAAAGATCAAAGTTATAAGAAAGCTTTGAAAGTTATTATTTAAATTTAGAGATGATTTAAAATAAGACATGTTATGGAATCTGACAAACCCAAATAATTAATATAAATAAAATATTGTGACATGAATTAATAACTGGCAGAATGTGATCCTCTAGAGTGAAGATATCTCACTCGGTTTGATTTTCTGGAACTATACCACAGATGATTGGATTAAAAACGTGAGGCTGTGAGCTGAGTGTTCTGTACACTGACATTTGCTAATGATAAAAGCATCAGAGTTTAGTGAATCCACACATTCTGATCCTGGATCAAATAGATTTGCATCAATCCAAATTATGTAGTTGCAATAAAAAAAGTAGTAGGGCAGGAAATGATAAACATAAAATGGAAATGCACATGGAAGCACCTCAGTTGTACCAAGTCGTTTTCTAATGAGATTTCCTTGACATCAGGCAAAAAAATCCCCCTAAAGCATCTGAGTGCCTCCCCACACACAAGCTGCCACTACACCACTGTGTGTACCAGTGTGTGAGACGTTTTCTGCTTACCTCCAGATTTAGCACAGCATCGTTGCCTTTCATAGAACAGGAAACGTGCAAGTTGCTTTTTTTGATCGACAGGACGACGGTCCACTGCAGACCACAGCAGCTGTCTCCAATAACAGTGGGGATGTACTGCGCCAGTTTAAAATTGACTAATGTGGAGAAAAAGACAAAAAGGTAAACGAAACATTAATAACTTAAGGTGCAATACAACTTCTGCTGATTAGGCACGTTTCATCATTTGTCCTTGTACCTTTGCGGTCGTTGTATCCTCCCCTCACAGTGACTGCCTGCAGCTTTACGTCTTCAGAGGTGCAGACGAGAGCTTTTTGGTCAGTGTCAGCCAGGGTGCACTCCTGCCCGCTGTTTATACGACGGAAGAGTCGATTTTTCATCCCTGTACAGGGGTTTACAACTGTCTCCACAACTTGTTCTGTGGGGAGAAGGAAGGATGTTAACAGCTTTCAGCGTGCAGACACACACAGATCTGTCAGTAGCTGGACTCTGGTGAACTTAACTTAATTTCTAATAAATCTTTAAAGAACATAATTTCTCCTGGCGCCAGGCTTTGGCAGGCTAAACATCACATTACTCACCGTCCACCACACTGTCCATGATGATGCCGCAGAGCTCATCGTCACTGAGGTTCTGCTGTAGGTTTTTTAACCTGTTCACTGCCAGCACCAGGTTGGCTACACCCTTCATGGTCTTTTGGTTGTGGGAAACCACCAAGTCCAGTCCCTCTTCCAGTCTGAAGATCTCCTTATGAGCATCCTGCACATTGCAGAACAGATAATAGAAACATCACATCACAAAGATGACGCTCAGCGTAACTCAGGATATTAGGCAATGTGAGCTCCTCACGACCATACGATGTCACTTTCACATGTATTTTCACTTCTGCACGTTAACGGTTTCAAACCTGCACATAAAGCACTGTATTCTCAACTTTTATGCTATTTATAGCCACACTAGTCACATAGTTTCTCTAATGATTTTCGAACTGTATTTAATTCTCCCAGATTTGTATCTTTAACCACATGTCATTGTTTTATTTTTAAACTAGTGAAGAAAGGGTTAGGGGTAGGGTTATGTCTGTAATAAAAAAAACATTTAAATCTTTAGTAGGAACCAGTGAAATTGAAGCTGAGTGGCACAGGGGCCGTTGTTTCGAGATGATCAAGCACCAGGGTTTTTTACCCGACAAAAGCCCCTGAACAACCCAAACCGTGATCATTTTTCCCGATCGCAGACCTAATGCCACCTTTCCTACACTGTTGTTAGATCGTGCTGTTTACTGTGGTAAATTTAGAGGACTTGTTGTGAGGCGTTGTGTTTAAATGACAATTTGTCCTTTTTACTCATGAATAGTGATGTCTCCGTGTTTTCTATGTGGAGCTTTCATGTTAAAGACCTGCAGACAGCTCATGACGTTCTGTCCTGGAAGATCATCAGCCTGTGTATGATGCACGATATGAGATGGTGAAAGTATTTTGCAATATAATCATAATGGTGCATAAATACTGTATATTCTTTAGTCTGAAAGTGATGAAGTATGGATGTCTGAAAGGACAAATGTAGGAATATGAGACTAAAAAAAACACTCCTCATAAATAATAATTCATCTTACCTTCATGTCGAAGCAGCTGGGTTCAAATCCTGTCACCTCCAAATCAAATGGGCTGAAACACACAAAAATATGAATGTATAAATTAAAAAATACAAGTGCATGTATAAACAGTAGCAACACTTGAAGAGGATATTTTAACACTGCTGGTGGAGGAGAGACATTTCTCATCTAGTTGTACTTTGAGGTCTAATCTACTTTTACAGAGAAGTGATATTTTTCTGGTTTTGTTTCTAGTGTGTCACAGTGTCTTGAGAAGTGAAACCCATTGCCAGACAGACGGGAACTGTTTCCTTTTCTGTTGCAGGCGCTTAGAATATAACAGACGACAGATTTTGGGAACTCCTGCTCTTAAATTAATGTCACATGTATTTGATGCTCTCAGCTCCCATGAACACATTAAAATATGTGTTTTATTAAGTGAAGGCAACATTAAGCTTGATTTAAAAAAACAAAACAAAAAGCACAAAACTTACCCGTCCAGAGCATCAGACAGTTCGGAGTCGCACATTGTCGGTCGGTTCTTGTGTTAAATTCTTCCTGCCACTGATTTCTCACCTTCACGTGTTGCACCGTGGAATGAGTGTGCGTATCGATCATCCACTTTTTATGCTCTCTTGTTGGGGGCTGTGGCTTCACATGCACACTTTCTCTCTATGATGACATCATACCCAGAGAAGTGTGGCAAGTGGAGATAAATGTCAAAAGACGGGTCACATCTGGAAGGTGAAGGTTTCACAGAAAGTAACATCTGCAGTGATGATTCAGTGAGTGCTTTTGTTTTGGTGACACTTTAAGTTTTATTCACTTTTGAAACAAACTAAAATAAAACAAACTTAAATAATACAGCAGTTGACCGGTAGATAAGAACCGTCAATATTAGTCTCTGCTGAAAAGCCTAATTGTGGCCCCACCCTTGTGGTTTATACTGATAATGGTGGAAGATTGTAATGTGAATTGAAACAATCTGAACAAAAGTAGGAACAAAAAGATGGACGTGTACTGAATCTGGTTTAAGGTGCAAACTGAACCTGTTTCCCTGCACAGTGAAAGTCTTTATTAGCTGTCCTCAACAAATGCCAAACAATCTATGAATAAAATGGACAAATAAGAAAAACAGATAAGATGAAAATAGAAATCTAAACTATTCAGAAATATAACTATATACAGCTGCAGAAAGCTGACAGCAGTGACTGTGTAATCACACGTGTGCAAATACAGTTTCATTAGGTAAACCATGACTCTAAACTCCAGTCAGCTGCTTAGGAGTCTGATGGCAGTGGGGAAGAGAGTTCTTTAGTCTGGAAGTCCTACATTTCCAGGAAGTCCGTGTTGGGAGTGGGTGGGGTCCTTGAGGATGGAGGCAGCCCTCCCGTGGCCTCTGCACTGGTAGATTCCCTGCACGCAATGGAGTCCCGGTGATCTTCTCAGCTGTGTTCGTCACTCACTGGTGTCCGGAGTCCGTGACAGTAGTGCTGCCCCAACACTTGGTGATGCAGTTGATCAGGATTCTCTCAACAGTGCAGCTGTAGAAGTTGCTGAGGATCTTGGGCGACATACCGAACTTCCTCAGCCTCCTCAGAAAGCACAGCCGATGTTAAGCCCTCTTAACGGTATTGTCTATGAACTTTAGGATGAGATTCTGTTTGTGGGACACAGCTGTGGGTAAACTGGGTGTAGAGGAAGGGGCTAAGGAAACATTGCAGAGTTCCCCTCGGATACACATCCAGTGATGACTGTGTAGTCAGAGAAACTCTGGAGTTTGTGGTGTGTGGTCTGAAGTGCAATGTGTTGAGGGTAAAGTGGAACGGAGAGAGCACTTGTTTTGTGAAAGCCATTAAGCGTGAGGTTCCTCTTGATGTTGTTTCTTTTTTCTTTTAGTATCCCTCAGACCTGTTTAGCTCTTTTGGTTTGTTGTCTTTTTGTTTTTAGAATCAGCCCACATCCTCGCTCCCACTGGGTTAGCTTGTGTTTATTTTTGTTGTTCTGTCACATAATACCGATCACCTCATCATATTTTAACCCTTAACACCTGAATTATTTCATGTTGCTTCAAACACCCTTGCAGTGTGTGTGCAGGGTGTCCGGTATGGTGTTCTGAATGTGGGCCAGCACCGCTCTCTCAAAACGCTCAAGAAATTATTTTGCACCAACACAGAATACTAATACACAAATAATTAATAATTATGAGATAATCTCTTGTTAATTCCAGTCAGAAAAGTGTAAATCTCAGTGAATTTAAAATGATCTGCATCATGTCTGTGTTCACATTGAATGATTCATAAGTGACACTGCTGCAAACTACTAACTTTGTTTCGCTCCTAACACCTACGTGCTGCTGTCCTTTCCCTCTCTGCTGTTGCACAGTGTTTATATTGCCAGTAGGGGCATTTTGGGGTTTCTCTCTGTATAACTCTGTAATGTCCCGACCTTAACGTGTGAGGTCACTTGTGCTATCATAAAACTGAACTGGGGGAAGAAAAACTTGCTAATAGTTTAATTGTGTTTGCAAAACCATTATAATAAATTAAATAGAATCAGACATTTGGATTCAGCTTTTAATGCTTTTACTACGGAAAATGGAGATGTTGTGGTAGATGCATCTTCCGATAATATGAGGTGGTTTGACCCAGAAAAACATCCCCCACCTCCAGTGTAAGCAGTGACAGGAGAGTGAGAGCCGAGTTAAGAGTCGAGGTCACGCTGTGTTGTACCAACATGCAGATAAGACATTTCAGTTGTGGTCTCTGGTAGTTCACTGGTGGGAGAAACCATAAGGTAACCTGGGGAAACCCAAGGTCGGTTGAGAAAGACACAGGGATAAAAAGTTAAAGGGCTGAAACTTAAACTTTGACTAGCTCAGTGCTTTGCATGTTGGCAAGAAAACACATGTTTAGTCAGTTTGCAGCTTTGTGTTTGCCTCATTTAGAAAGTTTGACCTTCTCTCTGAGATTTTTCAGAGGATTCTGCTTCTACTTCTTTTGCTTCTCCTCTTTGATTTCTAAGTAGCTGTAAGGAGGAAAGCGTAAATCACTTGAACTCTAATGTTGTGTTCCAGTTAATCCAGCAAACAAACTGCTGCATTGCTCATAAAACACCTACACGCAGCCCCCCCCCCCACACACACACACACATCCCACACCGAAAACTGATATAAATGATCAGAAGATGTTTGCAAAAATGGCATGAACCACATTCTCCATCTATCTTTACCACAGAAGTAGGCAGAACTAAGCCGTGAGCTGTTGTTCTATTTTCATCTGAACTCTTTCATGTGGTTTGGTGTCATTGTCTTGCAGCATGATTGGGAAAAACTCCACATTACTTCCGTTGTTGTTTTTCTCGGTCAAATCGTTTTTCTGGACGTTTTAAATGCCTAGTGTCAAGGAGAGATCATTACATGCAGCAGCGTGTCAGACTTCTGGGTTAATGCATCTAAGGTCAGTTTAAGGTAGGAGAGAAATCAGATGAATGATGTGCTGCATGTAAACACACTGACTGAAGCAGGGCTGCACAGTTTGGGAACAAGTCATATTGTGACGTGTTTGTGTGACAAATTACAGATAGTAAAACATTCAAACTACATATAGCCCCTTGAAGTGCCCAGTGCTTTCAAAATAAAATGCTACAAAATTAAATAACCACATAAAATCGTTCCATTATTTGAAATTTATAATTTTAAAATACAAGCGGATACAAATAGAAGACAAAATATTTAGTTAGAGATTGGCAAACATTTATTATTAACACTTTGATTATATCCACACTATTGGCATAAAACAACACTACTCATATTTCATATAAATATCCTGTTTGCAAGCAGCAGCTGTTCCGTTCAAACTCCTCGTCAGCACAGTGCACAGTTAAACAAATGTCTGGTTCAGTCGTCCTGCTGGACCACAGATCTTGAACGGTTGAAAATAATTTCACTATAGTCATTTCCAGGTCAACCTCACCACGGCATTTGTTGTTAAGCTCTGCCTGCAACTTGAGAAGATTAGTTTGCCGACTGTAGCTGAAACCTTTTGTCCAGCGAGTCATTTTTTGAAATCCCACCTTGCTGACAGTGTAAATGGGCAACATATTTTTTTGCCAAGCAATGTGTTATGTAGTCTATGATTACTTTATATCTCTGTGAAGAGGTATACATGCCATTGACTGTGAGTCTTGCATATCTGTTATTGTGTTTTTCTTTGCTCAGGTTGCAGCTGTCTCTTCAGTTTAGGCTTTTACCATTGTGCATTTATCGTACTTTTCTTTCTGTCTGAGGTGCTGATACAAATTTATTGTGTTGCCTCGTGTTGCAGGACTTTGATTTTGTATATTTTGCACAGTACCTCTCTCCGTTTGGTGTCAGTCCATTCCTTTGAGAGAATGAGAGACACTTTCCAGTGCTTTTAAATGGAAACTCTAAAAAGAATGTGTTGAACGGTGTTTTATTTTAAGCTAATGGAAAGAGTCCTCAGGTTGTTGGTACTTGATATTCACCTGTGGGTTGTTGTTCCCTCTGGCTTTCATGTATGGCAAATACATTTGTCGCCTTGAGGTGTGAATCTGTGTAATTTCCATGATAAGAAATAACCAGCCATGAGTTTTCATCCTTCCTTTTTTGTGGCTTTGATCAGTTTGGCAAATAAAGAAATTGCACAGTAAAATGAGAAATATCCAAAGAGCTATTGTAGCAGCTGTAATCTCAAAACAAGTGACCTGGTTGTATGACTAGCAGCTGCCTGCTGATGCAGATGTCGAAGTCCTGTGGTAGGAAGTGGTGGACATGTGCTGCATGATGCAGGTGTGAACTGTCAATGAATGTGTGTGAAAGAAGAGGGACACTCGTTGCTTTCAGGTGTTGAGGAGTTTTAAGTGACGAAAATAAAATGGCATTTCACAGTTTGCAAACTAAGTTAAACGAAGGACACAGAAATATTACACTTCAATATTTAGTTTACTACAGAATTTGATTTTACAGGTTGTGTTGGTGGCCGCAGTACATTGTATTGCAGTATTATAAATAAAGTACACGCTACTGTAGGTCTGAGTGACAGCTTGACACTATAGGCAGCAAAACAAATAAACTATGGGTACATTAGAACCTGGAGAAAAAGTTCTAATTAACTGATAATGGATGGTGTCATTCTAACAGACATTTAAAAAATAGTTTACCCAAGGTAAGTCTCTGTGGGGAAACGCTGTATGTGTATGGTAAATGTATATGAAACTCTAGGAATAACCACAGGTTTTAAATGCGAAATTAACACAGCGACACAGCTTCGAGGCAAAGTACACCTGGTACAGAGAGAGAGACCGCATGAGAGGACGAAGCCCAACTAGTGAGAGAGAAGACACAAAGTTAATAACCTGCAATGATGGCATGATAGTGGACAGAGAGAGAGGAGGAGGAGAGGAGCTCAGTGTAATGTGGCAGCAGACTAAATCTATAACAGCATAACTAAGAGATTGTTCAGAGTCACCTGATCCATCTCATTTAGAAACTCTAGGAACCACAAGTAGACCAGCACTCTGAGAGCATAGTTAGGGGCCCGATCATTTAGGGCTGTATAAGTGAGCAGAATTTTAAACTCTATTCTATATTTTACAGAGAGCCAATGGAGTGAAGCTAATGTAGGAGAAATATGATCTCTCTTGTTAATTCCAGTCAGAACTCTGGCTGCAGCATTCAGGATTAACTGGAGGCTAATCCAGCTACTGGAGGGACATCCTATCAGTAACGAATTACAGTAGTTCAGTCTAGAAGTAACAAATGCATGGACTTGTTTTTCAGCATCACTTTGAGACAGGATGCTCCTAATTTTAGCAATGTTCCTCAGGTGGAAGGACGTTTTTGAGATTTCTTTTATGCAATGGAATATGTAACGTAAGAGATCTTGATCATGATAATGCAGGGATTCCCCACAGTGGTGTTCGAAGCCACTGCTGTAGATGAAATGTTGACAGGTCACAGGTCACAGACAACACTCATTGAGTATGAAAGTGAAGTGTGACCATGTGTACAGATTATTTTCCATCAGTTCAGTATTTACTGGGTCAACTGACTCTCGGCAAGCTCTCACTTTCTCTGTCTATTCAGCTTTTAAATATTACACAATTAAAACCTTAAACTGTGGTGAAAACTCACCCGACTTCTGTGACAAAGTGTTGCTTGCTTTTCCTCTGTCTCTGTGTGGTTGCTGACATGTTTTTTCCCCCACTGAGTATCTCAGTGTAGCCGATAAAATACAGATGAGTGGAATCAGATGGAAAAAAAATGGTGAGCAAATATCTTTGACCTTTTGTATTTTTTTCAATGACATTTGAAGGTGCTTGAATAGGTCAGCTTCTAACAGGATATACGATTGGAATATGATGCAGTCCGATCCGTACCCCAACTCTGCATTTCAACAACCACAAACATTAAGGGAGAAAAACATGAAAAACGTGTCAGGAAATAAACGGCGACAGATGCACTAATAATACTATGAAGATATATACTGCAAATAAAGTTTAGCTCAGTTTGGAAAACTAGAATTTAGTGACCTAGTAGTCTGACAAGCAGCTGCCCGCTGATGCAGCCTGTGTAGTCCTGTGGTAGGAAGTGGTGGTCATGCAGCGATATGCAGGTGCAAGTTCTTCTTCTTCGTAAGTGTAGGCACACAGTAGTGATTCAGATCGTTTGTAATTTATGGTTGGATAAATTGGTAAGTGTAATGTTTTTGTGTCCTTTTTTAAGACTTTTACATTTATGCAGAATAGACGAAGCTTGTAAACTTTGAAGCACCGCCGTACATCCCGTTGTCAGAGCTTGTGTGACACTGAGCCTGGACATTAAACAGACATTACCCTTCCAGCCTTAGTGCAAACTCTGAGCAATGTTTGGTCGACATTACCCAGCTGAAAGATTCAGACCGTTTAATTACTACGTCACAGAACATCCTCTTCCTGCAGAGCTTTCACTTGATAGAGGTTTAGCAGCAGGCGCCCAAACCTGTGCATAGGCCACAATAGTTTTAATTATTTTGTTCATAAATAAAAAGTAAAAATGCATAAATTACATATTTTTAAGCCTGAGTTAATACTTGCTGTAGGTTTTGCAATTAATTATTTTGACCTCAAAAGTGGAAGAAAGAGTGATGCACAATGCAAGAAACATTTGCAGTTGTATAGTTTAATTAATCTCATTTTACTTCTGCTGCTGAGGGAAATATCTGCTCAGCTAAATGCTCCAGTGTTCACCAGCTTCTCTGTAATTGTGCAGGTAGTGGACAGGAATTATTTTAGTCACCTGCTTGGTTGTTTGAAAAAAGATTTCTGTGGTTCTGCAAACCAACGTAGTTTGTGTTTCATGAAACAAAAACAATGACCTGAAAAACTTTTCCGCTAAACTGTATTCTATGATTCACGGTTCACATCACATCTATACCAGAAGCTGAGCTGTGGTTGAACCACTGACTCAGGTGAATCTAAATAAATATGTTAACAATAGTTTTAGGAATATTTCACAGCTCCAAAGTTAGTTATCAGCATATTATCAGCCAGTTTGCAGAGATGACGATTAACAGTATTAATAAATGGCCCTTTAGGAGCTTTGTGTTTGTTACACTGAATTAAACCACAGTTCACACATCTTTGTCAAACACGAAAGGGAAACGAAACCTTTATGGAGAACAAACTATATTTAGTTTTTTTTTATAACGTTGTGAGTGAATTCAAGGCCAGAGGAGGACGAATCAAAGATGACTACTAGTCAGAAATAAAAAGTGTTTATCTTATATTTCAACTGTAAAGTATTAATTTATGAATTAATTAATAATTCGATCAGATTATTTTAATTCGTATAATTTTATCTGCTACAGAAGACGGATCTTGTTGGTTGGTCGTTGTATGTTTAGCCATATTATAAAATTTTAAGATTGTAATGATCCTTTTTAAAAAAGCTCATTTAATTAAACTTAATTTAATGCATATTTAGTTCTGTATCTGACGGATGTGTCGGTGTTTCACGTAGCAGAAGTAAATGTTTAAGTCTCGTCTTTAACCTATAACATAATTTACTGTATTAAAAAATATATATTATTCTAAATCTGCAAAATAACTCAACTTTATCTGCCTCTGAAGTTCAGTGGGAATGTTCTTTGTGCTCCGCGACTGTTGTGCAGTCTCCTCCAAAAGTATTGGAATGGCAAAGCCAGTTCATTCATTTGGGTTTAACTTTAAAAGATGTTGAACAGAATCTTAAAGCCAAATTATTGAAAAGTATTTAGAAAAGTTGCAGTTTTTTTTGATTGGTTGTTTAGTTGTTGTGAGCACGTGGCGACTAGCTGCTGGTTTCCCTGCAGAGACTCGTGTTGCCGCGTGAGAACAGAAGACAAACAGCAGGTTTATTACAGGATTAAGTTTATTCCCTAAGAAACTTATTGAAATTGTAAATGCGGTGGAGTCTCGATGCACCTAAAACCGGCATCATTCCCTAAAATATAATAAAACAGTTTCTATATAAATGTAACCTGGACAGGAAGAGGAACTGATTATGCTGCTTAGTTCTCAATAACTCTCGTGGTAACAGTGTTGTATCTGGAAAAACCTATAAACTACATCTTCAAATGATCATCTAAGCATTCATTTATTAATACACAGCTCTACACATCATCAGCCCCCCGCCCCCACTCAAACATCTCTGTCAGTGTACGTAGCACAGAGTAATGATTATCTTCTTACATTCAGTCTTTCTAATATCATGGAAATGAATTTATTACAACAGAACAAAATGAAAGTAAACAGCAGAAAAATATTCGCTCAGAATCACACGTTTAAAAATAAAAAAAGATGGAAAGTGATGCTGAATGGCTCAGACACATGGAATCAAAATGCAAAGAGACACAAGTGGTGCTCACGTAACACAGCTGTAACACTCAACACCTGCTTTATAGGTCGGGTTTGGGTTTGTATGTTTACAGACTATGATCATTCCTTCTCTTCATTCTGGCTGTGAGCAGATCACTCTGACTACGCTGTGAGAAGTGGAGGACGGTGTTTTTGTTTGGTGTGCATGTGGATTTATTAAGTATACTGAGACTGTCAGAAACCTGCACTGTTCTGTAGGAGAGGTGTGATCTGACTCTGAATGATGTGATTCAAACTCACTAAAATCTTGTTTAGTGATAAATTTAGACCCTTGATGTCCGCTCTTCTTCACGCGGAGGTGGTAAACTAGTAGCAGAGGCTGATGACGCTGTGGCTTGTTACAACAGACTATAAATAATAACACAAGTTACTGTCCAAAGGATGGAAAAGAACTCGTGCTGTTAAGTTACTGTAGGAGTATGACATCACATGGTATTAGGATTGGTTAAATGACTAAACTGAGCTGGTTCAAAACTTTCTATAAAACTTAAACTGTGTTAACATTCAGTGTCATTTTCTTGGTCATTAATTATCATGTTAATATGACTCTGTGCTGCTGCTGTGTTCACATTTGTGTTGTGGAGCTAATCTGCGTGTTAATGGCAATGTTGGCAACAAATCTCCACATGTGACATTTTCCTTTAAACCGTATTATCAAAGTTATTGTAAACTAGGAAGTGTTGGTGTGTGTGTGCTGTTATTTCCACACTTAAACAATGATCATCTTTGAGTTCCTTTTCCTGTGTTTACAGTAGTAGTAGTCAGGAGGAGTTGCTTCATGGCCAGGGTGGACAGACGGAGTGATTACAGCTTCCCGTAACATACATGTAATATAGACACGTGAAAACCTCCAAACCTAATCTTTTTGTTTTCCTCCTTATCATTAATGTATTAAATAGACACACTGGAGCAATTTGAGACATATTCCTCGTTTACACGCACACGAGCGACAGTGACGACACTTTACTGTATGTTAGTCTATCAACACACAACATGGGAGGAGAGTTGAGGCTGGATGCTGCTGACATGTACGATGTTACACTCACACACGTTTAGAGACACAAAACAGACACATGAACACACACGGGACGTCGGTGCTTCAGGGTTAATAACTGAATTAGGACATAAACCACTTAAATCTAAAGTCACACACTGATTGATGCAGGGATCAGATGTGTAGCGCCCTCTGCTGGACCCCACATGGTTCCGCTGTAGAAGAGGATTGTTTTGAACAGGTTGGGGCTGGATTGACTCCTGTTTTTAACAAATCCCAATAAAATCTGGAAAAGCAAAATATAGATTGTACCAGCCTCATGCTTTAACCCTCCTGGCACAGAGCTGCATGCAACAACAATTTTTCATTATATATTAATTTATTTCAGCTGATTAGTTTACAGAAGATAAGAATATAATGAAACATACTTGAGAAAGGATTAATTAATTATTTCATTTAAGTAATTCATATTAATTAATTAATATTTAATTATTAATTAATTATTTAATTAATTAAATGTAATTAGTTACATTTTCTGGCAATGAACCAGACTAATTTTTCTGAAGTGGGACGAACCAGTGTGGCTGAAATGCTCCAACACTGGTTTATATAATACCTGCGTTTTGGTACTTTTTATTATTAACACCTGGATAAACACAAATCCATAAAGTAACAATCTATTAAGATAAAAAATGCTGGATAATTGTTGAATAACCATCTTTATTCACAGTAGTGACGTTACTTATATTGTTTTAGCTGATTAGCTAAATCGGTGAATCAGGCGATGCCAGCTAGTGTTTCACTAATTAAACGATAAATGTAGCTGCACAATCATCTTTAAACCTGTTTTGTTTCATTTCACCTGAATAATGTCCAGAAACAAGCAGCTGCACAGGAACATTACCCGAATCATCACATTTTATTTAAGTCTGTAACTGTCTAATCAAAGGAAATTTAAACAAAATGACAAAATACAGTTTCAGATACTTTGTGCTGTGTACGTGAGTTTGAACACGTTTCGATCAGTAACAAATGAAAAATACTGAGGTTCGATCTCCAGCTCTGCTGTTTGTTCGGCAGCTCCGGAGACAAATACTGGAGATCAAATCATTGTCAAAAAATACACAAACCACATGCATGTTAAACTAAAAGAGAAGTATTTCCCCTCACTGTCTCACTTGAATATATACAGTAGAAACACCAATCATCATTAACTGCACAATCGAAGCACACGTTTCTATGTCTGACAGAAACGTTAGGAGGGTTTTAAAATACCTGGACGTAGCCTGTCTGATAGCTTCATACTATCAGCAGTGCACAAGTGTAATGTGCAAATCTGCTTTCAACTAAGGTTTGTGTGTTTTAGTGTCTCACATGGACAGATGCTTTAGTACGAACAGACAAACATAAATCGCACACATGGACAGATGCTTTAGTACGAACAGACACAGACAAACATAAATCGCACACATGGACAGATGCTTTAGTACGAACAGACACAGACAAACATAAATCGCACACATGGACAGATGCTTTGGCACCCGGACAGGCGAAAGTGAGGAATGTCGATGGAGAGCTAAGCCTGGAAGAAAGGCACCGCCAAATTAAAACAATATGCATTTATATGTATGTACACATAGTCCAAAATGTATAAAATGACATCAAATAATAATAATTGCAATGGAAAGCACATGAATGAATGTGGATGGAGATGAGACGTGTGGCTCTACATAACACAGAAAATACTCTCACTCCAGTATTGTCCAAAAACTACGTTCCAGCCATAGATGATTTATTCATAAAAACAAACAAAACTAATCTATACTTGGTTGGAGCAGGTTTTACAGCGGGCAGTCAGAACCACTCTACCCATGAGTCTCCTCTTCTGTGGAGCTCTCCTGGGCTCTACTGCCACCTGTGGAACCCGACCAATGAGAGGAGAGGTGGGGTGAGTGGCGCGGGTTGTATCACACACGGGGAAGTTGAGGTGATGCAGCACATTTAAAGAGAGGGAAGCGTTAGACACGTGAACGATGGCACAAGAGCGACGGAGTAGAGCGAGGCGAGACGGCCTCCCCCCCTGTGTGTAGTGATGTGAATCATTTCAGCAGCAGAGGAGCGTCGACATTATGTTGAACACGTTTTACCGTTAATAATGTTATTCATTACAAACTTGCTGTGGTGTCTGTCTGCGGCTGTTTTCCGTCACTTTTGTGCCATCTTCTTGTCTCTGTACACGTTCAGGTGACTGAACACATCCTCGGGCATATTGGAGGTCTCCTGCTGGAATAATTCATTTCTGCTCAGCGGTGGAGAATTGCAGCTGCTTTCTGTTCTCATGTCGAGGTAACAAAACTAACCAGCTGAGTTGTTAGTTCCCCTCAGAAAACACATGAATGAACCACTTTGACACCGAGTCACTGTGACTCTGTCTCACATTCACGGTGCTCTGGCCACAAATACTCACAAAAAAACAAATGTGGATTAAGATGCTGAAATGTAGCTTTTTATTTATAATAATCAGTTATTTTAATGAGATCAGTTGGTAGATAATTAATGGATTGATGCAACTTTTAAAGAAACGTTTGCACAGTTAAAATGATTAAGACTTAACCCCCCCCCCAAACTAAACCAAATGACCCCCCAAAAATACTATACATATTATAATACTGTAAACCCAGCAGTTAATCCTTTTAAAACTCTTTCAGTTACTTTTTATTTACATTTAAACACGTCCCTTTGCTCTGATTGGCCAGCTCGTGGAAGACTTCCTGTGAGCCAGGACCGTCCTTCACAACAACGTAGCTGAAAATCTTTAATTTAATCTAATTCTAGTTTAA
This sequence comes from Ctenopoma multispine, assembly GCA_034779795.1. Taxonomy (NCBI): domain Eukaryota; kingdom Metazoa; phylum Chordata; class Actinopteri; order Anabantiformes; family Anabantidae; genus Ctenopoma; species Ctenopoma multispine. The sequence continues at coordinate 923,110 of JAUYWH010000004.1, forward strand.
ATCTTTCATATGTAAAAACTTACTTTTTAAAATAAGTTTTAGATTCAGGTATATGTGGCTACCACAGCAAATGTCTTTAGATTGTTTAAGATAAATTAAGGATTAATCTGTGTTTTAGTGGTCACATATCCAGTCAGCGTGTAAACTCAGTGGACCTCCAATATAGACGCCTGAGGATACATTTCATCACTTCCAGGTCGCTAATTGTCTTGACCACAGATTCAGTTTCTCTAAAGGGAAGTGAATCTTAGACATGCTGTTACTGAGAGGACACAACAATAGAGGTGGACAAGATCTGAGGGTTTACACACCCGACAGGCGGAAGTGAGATGATTCGAGGGGAAACGATACAGGATGTGGAGCCTCACAAACACACACGGGCCCGATTCCATTCCACCGCCCGACCCAGCACAGTGGTGTCAAAATGTCCCCCAGCTCCTGCTCCACTTTATTTTTATGGTTAGAATAAAGATATTATCGTTATGACCCTTGAATGATAACGTTGAATGTGGTGCAGCTTTTTGTGCTTCGAGGTTCCCAACATTTTTCAGTCTTTTTATAGATTAGTCGGGGGGGTGGGGGGTGGAATGGAAAAGGGCCGTTTACACCTACACACACACACGAAAGGATTTAAGAAGGTAAAAACAGTCATGTTACACTGTTAAGAGTGTGTGTGTGTGTACAGTCTGCACTTCATTTACCTCATGCTAAAAATACTAACAGTAGTTCTCAATGGTATCAAAGAATGAAAAGTTTACAGGAAACTCTGGACGAGCCAGAGGAGACACGGAGGCACGCGAGAAGCGGGGGGGGGAGAAGAGAGAGAAAATTGTTTTTAGATCAGGTGAAGGCAAACAGGAAAGCACATTCCTAACAATCCTACAGAGGCACACAGTGTCTGAGGCCCACGGAGCAGCAGACCCCTGGAGGTCAGACAGCGTTTTGAGCACAGCTACCTTGTGTGGTGTTTCTGTTGTTGAGCAGCTTGGTCTGACTGTTGGGCAGGATCTTAATCTCAGGAGGATCTGGACTCTGGCCGGCGCGTGAAGCCCTGAGAGCGTTCAGATACTGGAGACGCGTCACCTGCAGCGCGAAACACAAACATCTTAATCTTTCAAACTAGATTGTGTCTATTTTTATACATTTGACTTATCGGCACTAAAACTAACCTGCTGATCCATATCTGCCTATGTTAACACTGTTTGTTTCCTCAGGACGCGATACACGACAGCTGGGGCAACGCCGGGTACAGGGCCCAACAGGACTCTGGCTTAAACTGAGGACTAGTCTCTCTGCCCCTCTCTCTCTCTCTCTCAGTAAGTGCACAGTGTCTCTCTGCCCTGCTCCCTATCTTTCTCTAAAGCTCTACCTTCTTCTCCACCTCCATTGCTCTCTACCACTCTTTTAACCCGTAGCCATCTGTATACCCCACTACCTAATGTAATCTAATTATTATTAATTAATTCCTCTTATAGCAGCTTCCTTTAAGGGGGGGGGGGGGGGGTAGTGATCTAAGCTAAAAGTCGCTGGAGGAACACATGATGTTGCAGGCAGAGAGCAGCATCTGTATCTGTGATAAATATCTCAACCTGCATTTTACAGTTTGCGACCAAAAACATGACACGTACCCGAATGAGCTGCAGGTCGGTGAGAGCGCGGACGGTGTAGTCGGGACAGTAGCTGGACGGGCTGGTGGCGTCTGCTGACTCAAAGGGATCCCTGGGAGAGTGACGCTGCGTCGACACCGGAGACTGGTGCACTGTCGGACACACGGACACACAGACACACACTGAGTCAGCACTATATCTGCAGTTTTTACGTTTTAACCATGTAGCAACTCAGCGTTGGGTCTGAACTGTGACGTAAACATGTCGGCTGACATTTTTAATTTGTAACATTTAATTTAATATTTAATCAATGATTAATTATAATTAGCTACAACTCAACGTACAAACAAAGAACATTTAAGTAAAATTCTGAGGTTCTTACTTATTATTAAGATTATTAAACTAAACTATAATGAACAAATACGTTAATTATAATAATGCTGCACTTTCATTGGTTAATATAAAATCTTGAACCGTATAAAATGATTAAAATGAATTAACTCCACATTTAGTAATTACAATTCTAATGTAGTGAGCATCAGTCATTTATATCTCAATAATATAACAAAATGTACTAAAATAAATTCTGCTTGAAGTATTTTTTGATGCTATCAGTTTTGTACTTTAGCCTATAAAACATTTGAATGCAGGACTACAGCGCCCCCTAGGGTTTTAAGTGAAGGAGAGCATTAGTCTGAAGCCACCACTGTGAAGTAGTACCACACAGTACTTTGCATGTTGATAAGTGTATTCAATGTTTAAACATCATCACATTATTACAGTACACACGGTGTCACAGTGTCCTTGTTTTTCTTATGGAGGAATTTCTAAATTTAAAGTACTACGGTAATACGTTATCAACATGGAAGTACTTCATTACTACTTTACAGTCTTCTTTCTAATATATTTTCTACTATATAACTAATGAACAGTGTGTCACAGTGAGAAACTGAGGATGATTTATTCCTTTTAAATGTGAGGGAACGTTTTCCTGCAGCTCGTGGTCTCACCTGACGATGGCAGCGTTAAAGCAGACACTCCGTAGTACGTAAACGCCCCGTTCTCAAACTTCAGCCGCTCTTTTCCAATCTCCACCTCGACCCGACCCTGAACACAAACAAACCAAATCCTAAGACACGGGAGTATTTCTCTGAGAAATATCTATTGTAAAGTTATTTAAAGTAAACTTGTTATAATAAAATAGAGTGACTCTGTATGATATGTGCTAAACTGTAAATACATGAAATTTTGTCAATGTTATCAAACTAATAAACAGACGACACCAGTCTTAGGCTTCAGCTCAGAAAACAGCATAGAAATATATAATAAATGGTTTATAAATTACTACAGTGTAGTTGTATTATGTATTTGCCAATAGATACTGTATATTAATAAAACTTAAATATCTGTATTAAAAGCCACATTATAATATGTTATAAACATTTATTAATGTATACCGTTTAGAACAGCTTCCATTTCTGTTTGGGAAACTTAAGTTAAACAACATAAAGTCTTGTGATATAGAATAACAGGATTATTAGGGTCACAGCTGTTTTTCACTTAATGCCCCTTTATTTCAGTGCATGTCAGGACGAAAACTGAGCTGTGTAAAGTCCAGAAAAGACCTGAAGACGGCACTTCAGACACCTCCCATCCAATCTGAAGATCCAGAGCTGTACCTCCTCCACAACGTTCTGAACCAACCGTGTGAAAACGTGTGATGGAGAAGTTTCTGGTTTTTTTTAATAAAATTTGCTGTAAAACGTGTAACACGTTACTTTAAAGTCAGGAAAGAAAAGGTTTGACTCGCTGCCTGGTGAGACGATTCTGTGTGTGCAAAGCTGCAGCAGACGTGTCCGAACACGAGCACATACCTGCAGCAGCAGGATGAAATAGTCCACCGGGTGGTTGCGAGTGTAGAGATAGTGGCCTGGACTCAGCCGGTTGTTTGGGTCAAAGTGCACTTCCTGGTTGACGCTGGGGTGACGGAGCAGGTGGAACAGGACCTTCTCGGACACGCGGCAGGGGCTGAAGTGTTCCACCTCTGCAGGGGTCAAAGGTCAGAGACATGGGACACATTGAGCTCGCCACCACCACAAATAACCCAGTGAGTTTCAGTGTCCTCGTGCGTTTGTGGGATTGTGGTGTTTTAGAAACGGGTAAAGAAGAGGATGATCCGATTTTAATTTATCATTAAACCAATGATATGACATGACAGACATCACCCACATAGAAACATTCAACGTTAAAGCGGTTACATGCTCATCTATACCAATGACCAAACCGACGCGAGCTACCAGTGTCGGGTTAATAGTTTTAGGTTTGTAACAAATCTTAGAGCCGTGATAAACACTGTTTGCAGGAGAGGGAGCAGATATATCACAAAGAGAAGAAGGCAGCAGCAGCTAAAGTGTGTCAGCACGTCTAACAATGAGACACAATCCAGCCACACACCACGGGATTTGTATTTCATAGTGAGGTAAACACAACAGAGGCCGGTCGCAGACAGACTTTGATCTGAAGTCTGTTGCTTATCTAATAGTCAATGTCTACTTGTGTATCTGCTCCACAAAGCTGTTGGCTTCATTATCTTAAGTAGGGCTGATTAGCTGTGAATTCTGGGTAATTTAAAGGACTCTTCAGAAAGTCTTTTTGAAAGCTTATCAACCCTCTGAAATAATTAACCCCCTGTTGTCTGCAGCAGTAACACAATCATTACACGTCCTTGTTAAACTGTGACTCCGTACGAGCTGCACGGTGAACTATGACTATAACACACACGCACACACACGTGAGGTGCAGGTAGAAGTTCACAGACTATGACGGACACACACCTCTGGACAGGAAGCGGTGTGTGGCCAGCAGCAGCTGTGGCGAGGTGTGGATCTTGGGTTCTCCTTCAGGAGGCTTGAAAAGAGAGAATTCCTCGTGGGCGCTGCGAGGCTCCAGAGGGATCTCCAGCGGAGGGAGGGGTCGCTTCACTTTCCTGTCCACTACAGGAGGAGGCGCAGGGTTAAAGTTTGAATAAACACACATCAGATGATAAAGCTACCGGTGCAGAGACTTACAGTAGCCGTCAGATTCATCCAGGATCTCCGATTTGATGATTTCCTCGATAACGTCCTCCAACGTGACCAGTCCCAGCACCTCATAGAAAGGATCTCCCTCCCCCTCGTTGTTCACTTTCTGGACGATGGCCATATGGGAGTTTCCTGACGGAAGGGGAGACGGCAAATCATAGGAAGGAGAAAGTGAATGTTACAAAAATCGAGCCCTGGCGAACATTGTGGTTTTATTTCACCTGGTTTTGAAATTTCTGCATCCACAACTATAAAATGGATTGTTTTTAATTCTCAGTCTTAAAAAATGAATAGTGACATCTCTTTACAACAGATACTGCATCATATAAACCAGGACTAAACACCTGATCTCAGATTTCCATAATAAATAAATGTTTACAAATCGAAAACCATGATTATCTGCACTGTGGGACATTTGGGGAATAATCTTTTTTCCTTCATTTGAGTGAACTGACCCTTTATTAATGCCCAGCGATTGAGACCAAGAACACTCTGAGTTGGAGCCTCAGTGTTTTTGAAATGTGGTATTTTTGTTCTCTGTAGGAATAAATCCAAATAAAAAGCGTCTGCTCCGTGAGCTTTGTGCATTATTATCTCTCCCCTGTGAGTGTGCTCACCTTTCTTGAACTCCTCCAGCATGGCGTCTAGTTTGGTGTCATTGAAGACAAAGTGCAGCGGGTGGTTGTAGAACTTGGTGATAGTTGTCATGGGGGTGCAGTCCTCTGGGTCCACCAGAGCCAAGTCTTTCACATAAAGGATTTCCACAATGTTGGACCTGGACAAGGACACGAGATGTGATGTGAAACCTGAGCCGGTGCACTGAATGAACACAGGTTGTTACAACAGGACCAACCAGGACGTGTGTGTGTGATGAGTTATTCTGGGTCACCACACTAACAACAGAAGACATAAGGTTCCAACAGTAGCTGGGTTGTTCTTTGGGGTAAACCAGGATGGGACTTTGAATCACCTGGTATGGACGGTTTGGCTTCTGGTTGTCTAAGAAACATGATGCTGCACAGCGGGAATCATCAGGGGCCTAAGAGCAACATTTATCTTGTGGCTCCTCTGACCACAAACGCACTGACCTCTCCTCCTCGTAGATGGGAACCCTCGTGTATCCGCTCTGCATGATCTCAGACATGGTGGAGAAGTCCAGGACCGCCGAGCTGGGCAGCATGAAGCAGTCCTTCAGAGGCGTGAGAATGTCCTCCACCGTCTTGGAGCGCAGCGTCCCGCGGCTGAACTCCTCCTTCACAAACTCGCTGCGTGAAGAGACGTGGGTCACAAAGTGCTGGGAAAATACCTGTGATGTTTAAGAGGTTTTCTTCCTACCTGTAAGGATCATGCACACTCGTGCGGATCATCTCCATGGCCCTCTCCCTTATCCCGCAGGTGCTGATGTCCCTCCTCAGGGCCAGGTCTAGGATCAGCCCCAGAGGGCAGGACAGGGGGCAGGTGAGCACTATACAAACCTGGGCCAGCCAGGTGAGAGCGGGCGCCAGCTGGAAGCCGTAACCGGAGCACAAGATGTGAGGGAGCAGCTCAGCCAGGAAGAAGATGAGGAAGCCGCTGGTGAAGACGGCGGAGACGATGGAGCCGAGCACCCGGTGGAGGAGGACGCCCAGGGCCGAGTGTCCCGCAACACACAGGAAGAGCAGGGAACACGCCTGGGAGGGAGACACGGGGGAGTTAGAGATGGGGGAGAAGAGTGTGGAGTTAGACAAGTGTTCGGGTAGTGCGACAGATTATTTTCTTTATTCAGAAGAAACCACAGGAACAGAAGATGAATTTATCTTGTTTAATAAACTCCGGGTCAAACTTGAACCATCTTTAAAGAAACTAGAGTCTGGATCAGAAACCTACCAGGAAGTTCCCCCTCCTCCTGATTGGCTGCAGGCGCTTGGCGGCCCGCTTCTCCTCCTCGGAGCCGCAGCTGTGCAGCACGTAAAGCTCCACAGGGTCCAGCCACAGCAGGCTCAGGTTCACCGTCCTCAGCACCGCGCAGACCAGCAGCAGCACCACGACCAGCACGGCCAGGCCCCACGGCGGGATGTGGTCTGCGGGCAGAGCCCTGGCGGCGTCGACCCGCAGTCTGTCCGGGCCCACAGACGTCCATCTCCCCCCGCTCTCCACGCACAGGTGGTGCTCGGTCTGCTCGCCGCCTCCCGCAGAGATGCTGCTCCGCCTCACCTCCACCGTTATCATCCCGCTGGACTCCCCGTCCGCGGTGAAGCTTCCCGTCACCTGGAAGGCGGACTTCTGACGGTTAGAGTCCTGCTCGCACGGGTCCGGCGCATCCCCGACCGCCCCAGCCGCCCCTGCGAACGCCACCCACGGCCAGCTTCCATTCAGGTCGGTCCCGAAGAGACGGAGCGTGAACGTGGCTCCTTCTGGCGCCGAGATGATCCCGTCCTTCATGCACACCAGACCCGCCGGGTCTTCCAGTCTCAGCCCCAGGACCCGAGGAGCTTCCTGGCTGCAGGCGCCGAACCTGATCCCGCAGAACAACAATAACATCAACAGGAACCGTAGACCTGCCAAGCTGGCCACCATATTGGAATTGGTCAGCCTGGCTCGGCTCGGATCATGTGACTGTGGCCCCGCAGCGGCCCCGCCCACCGGGGCTGGTGCTGCATTCAGGTGGCCTCGTAAAGCGAAACTACGAGTAAATAAAAACGGTCACAAAATCCACCAGTTTGTTCATGAACTCAGTACCAGAGGAGACAAATAATTAGCTACACGCAGTGAAGAACTGTACTTCAGTAAAACATTTAGTGTTTTTCCATTTATGGTACTTTTACTCTATTACATTCAGATATACTGTACTTTTACTTCACTACAGTAATTTACAGTTACTTTTTGCAGATGCTGATTCTTAAAACCAAATAATTGAGCTAATAAACGATGATGTGTTATTATAATGAATGACCAGCTGATACTCGTGCTATACATTAATTCACCAAGCAGCACAGATATCTGGCTCTTATTTTATTAATTATTACCTGAAACTCTCTGTTCTGCTGCTGGAAACTGAATATACATTTGAATATAAATATTTTCTCTTTACCGTGTTTTTGAACTTTGAAAGTTTGTTGAAATCATCAGCTGGTTGATCGCCTCAACCACATCAAACTGAATACTGGTTAAAATACACAGTTTTTATGGTGGAGTACTTAAGTAAATATTAGAGCATTTGCTTAACTTAAGAAAATAATTTGAAGTGGTACTTTCTTAGGTAACTACCTTTACTTTCACTTCAGTATTAAGTGTACTTCCAGGTATTTTTACTCAATTACTGTAAATAACTTTTTGATGCACTTTACTTGAATGTCAGTAACATTTTATGTTATTGATTTACATTTCAGGGATAAGTAGTGTAATTGACGGCTTTAGTTACTTTGCAGATGCAGTTTTTAATAGAAAATATAATGAACTAATAAATTATGTATATTATAGATTTAACACCTGTCAGTACATGAAGTGGTTCAAATTAGCTCCACCTTTACCAGCTGCCACATTAAGTTTCCACAGTAATGACGGTTCTGCACAAAGAATAATTTATGGTACTTTAGTAGACTTTGCTGCCGACAGTACCTGAATGCAGCATGAGGCAGCCAAAGAAAACGAACACTGCAACTGAACCGCACGGCGGCCATGTTGGCTCCAGGTCGACGTCATGCCCATCAACAGCAGTGTTCACAGCCAATCAAACACGAGAAAACAAGTTGGCTCACGCCCACCTTTGTAAAAGAGTTCATAAAAAGTCATTCATCACTCTGGGCTCCTGTTGTTTGCATTAGATCCCTACTAGGAGCAGTAAGCTAATGCAGCTTCTGTGCTTCTGAGAGGTGAGAGAGAACATCCACAGTCCTCGCAAAAATGCATTCACGCAAATCAAACTAAGAAGTAGAAGAAATACACACAGTACACTACGTAAAGCCAACGTAAAAGAGAACAGACAAAGGTACAAAACACTGGTGCTGAACCAACTTCATTCAACTCACTTCTGCAGATTGTTCCAGGTGACTGGAGCAGAAAATATAAATGGTTCCATCTCACCTGAGGCCGAACTGCAACACAAATATAATGACTCACACTCACATAGATGGGAAGCAGGAACTCTAGAGGACAAAACGCAGCGACGAGTTCAGTCGTTCAGTCCTCATACAGTAAATGTCACAGGTGGACGGGGAAACACAAAGTGGGAGATTTGTACTAAAATCACAGTAGCTTTGGAAGAAACCTGAGCCCAGCTTGAGTCAGAAAGGTGAGCATTGATTTCTCTATTTCAGTCTCCACAAAGACTCCTTTAACCATCTGGACTAAAAAATCTTTCCGTCTGCGATTTTTGATGAGAAGTATGAAAAGAGAAACCAACGACTCCTTCAGTGTAGACAGAATGAATATCATACAAAAAGGAGAAACCCTCCTTTAAAGTGGGTCGTATCTGTAGCAGAATACACTTTTCAACTTGTGTGGAGTCAGAAAAAACCTGCTGTGTATTAGTAATAATATTGTGAATGTGTATATCGTTAGTTATTAGATGAAAAGTGCACCGACAGTCAGATAACAACCAGCTTCCACCCACACGTCTCATTGTTATCACAGGCTACAGCTGCAGGACAAAAGCAAACTCCAGCATCGAGAACACACAAACTATGAACGAGATGGAGGCAGATGTTCTGTAGAGAAATATACCTCAGGTTTATTATACTCATAGATTTCATCAAATGCCTTACAGTCGTTATAAAACAGTATTTACACATTGCTTTAAGTTTGGAAGTGCTCCTCCATCTCTGTTCAACCGCTGCAATAAAACCAGAGTCAAACATGTTGCAGCAGTGTCTGAGTATTAAGAACCTGCCAAACCTGCATCAGTGTGCACAGCCTGGGGACATGAAGAAGAGAACATCTTAGCTCCAGGGGTTGTTCAGTATGAGATTTGTAACTTTGCATCATGTTAAATCTACATTGCAGCTCTCACGTCTTTAGATATACTGCCTGGTCTCTTTGTGTGCAAAGCAATTCTAACCTAACTACGTCTACAAAAATAATGTTAGGTGTAAAAACATGTCCCGGGGGCCACCATTCCTCTCTCCCCTGCTTGTTTCTGCAGTGCTCCACACGCTTGTGAATGAAACACAATGTGGGAAAACTCGCTGGCTTGAGAAGCCCTGCAGCAGAAAATATTTAACCTTCACACAGGTCTAATCATCACGCCGCTGCAGGACTGAAAAAAAACAACAACTCTACAGGAGCCGCTGATAAGCCGCGCTCCCCTGCTCCTGTCGGAACAAGAGAAACAGCTTAGCAGATTGGACGGAGGAATTTCAATACTTGTGAGCAGCGGGAGAGGAGTCGAGATAAGAGCGGGGAGGAGTGGAAAGGAGTGAGAAGTGAGATGGAAGCGTGGGAGGAAGAAATATAAAAGCAGAAGATAACAGGATGAAGACGGACGACAGGAAAGGGGAGAAAATGCTTTGGTTATCACATCATGTGTCAAACAAAAAACAGAGAGCTACATGAGATACGAGGAGGAAATTATCCACTGAGGTCAACTCTTTTCCTACGAGAACAGTGGAAGGAAAATAATACGCGCGGTCGTCTCATGTCTCTGTGTGAACAGAGCTATTTTCAACACCTCGTCTCCTCTTTACAGTAGTACAACACAAACACAGTGTTTCTGGGTAAAGTGACCCAGTAAGAGCTGCGTGTTACAGCTGGAAGCCCGTTTCACAGAACCACACCTTCAGGTGCTCGTCTCGATCAGAAATCAGAAACAATAAAGAAATAAATACCATGTTTACAATAAATACAACATTACTAAGTACAACACTTGGTTTCACATTTCCGTCCCACAGCCAACCAGTGGCTTTACTGGAAACCAGTTCAAGACCAATTGCTACATGAGACCTATATGAACCAGCAGGCAGGTCTACATTTCTTCAGTTAGAGGGTAAGGCTAAGTCCTTCATGTGTTTCCTCTCAGCTTGGTGAACCACAAAGTCCTGCTGAGTGAAATCTGTGGTTTTCACAGGGTGCAGATCTTCTCCATGGCTGAATTCACCAATCAGGGGGCAGAGGGGTAAAATGAGCTGCTAGGCCCCCCCCACACCCTTTAACCCTCACAGTCGTCCCACTTTTTGTGCATTCTGGCTGGAACATTTCTGGGCCCCAGGTTTGCTCAACAGTCGTTTGGTAAAAGCACGGATGCACAGTTTGAGCTCACAGTTCAAACAAAGAAGAATTCAAACTGGCCTCTCACACTGGGATCCTCCTCAAAACAACACGTTAAGATGAGGAGATAAACCTCCCTTGTGACTATACCTCTTGATTTTGGGGTTTATTGGTGCATACACCCAAAAAAAAAAAGCCACGACACAGTAAACCTGGGGCCTTTGGTCCAGTCTGCAGAAATCACAAAAGAAATGAAATCACTTTACGCTTATATGCTACGTAAGTTTCAGGCTTACAGAACAGTTTTTCATGTGCGTCTTTCACAAATAAACCTTTTTCATTATTTCATCAACAAAATAATTTATCTTCACAGTACATTACACGCTGGCCGCCCAGCCCGTCACTGACGGAGAGCGAGGGCTGAGTCTCTACAGTCGCCATCACTTCAGTCCACTGGAACACAACCAAACATCCTCATCTGCTCGAAAACTGAGTGGAATAGGTACAGTATCATTTACATACAGAAGAAAATGTCCTCCACATAGAGTCAAGTGCAGTGGGTTTGATGGGTCGTACATACAAACACCAGAATCTTGAGGTGAACTTTCTTCAGCTCCTGGTTATGACGGGGTTAACATGCGCTGGAAGGTTTGTTGTCCATTAAAATCTCAACCGGTTATTGTGCCGTGAGTGTTCCTAACTGTCAAGTGTCAATCCTTAACCCTGCGCTCCCTGTTCGCTCAGAGGTTAATAAATAAAAACGTGAAACAACATGTGGCTTAAAGGAGCAGTTCAACAGTTTGGGAAATCATTTGCTTTCTTCTTCAGAGCTAGGAAAGAACATTGACATCACTCTGACACTGGTAGCATGAATGCAGCATCACCAGGTTCATTTGAACATGTGCACGTGTTCAGGGTTAAGTTGATGCATAACGTGGTGCGGCGCTACGTGGGCCTCTTTCTCTGCACCTGTCTGGAGGATGTCGTTAACAGGTGACGTTCGGTAAGTTATCTAAGAGCTGTGACACACCGAGCCGACCTCAGAGAGCGGCGCCTTCGCATGGGCCAAACAGTGGTATGTAATACCTCTCCATACCAGAAGGGGGCTAATATTGATGCTAATATTTCTAAAGCTCTATTATTAACGCATGATCTCCAGTTTGTTTAAAATGAGCTTTCAACAGAACAGAGAAGATACAACATGTTAATCAGAAAGTTTGAGAGGTCCTGATATGAAAGATTGGGTTTTCCTACGGTTTCCAGTTCTTTATGCTAAGCTAAGCTAATAGCCTGCTGGCAACAGAATGGTATTGATCCTCTTACGTAGCACGTGGCAAGAAAGCGAATAAGGTTCAAACTCTTTGTTGTAAACAACAGTTCTATCAAATAAACGTAACATTAAACTAAACTGAAAAGGATGATCTGGTCTCCTGAACTTAATATTTCTAAAATCTTGGTAACGGTCCTGCCTAGAACTAGAACTAAGTCCAGTTTTAGGTTTTTATTTTAGCATATTGTCAGTAATAAAGTTGTCTTGTGCACAGAATTTGCAGAAATGCCCTCGTTAAACTTGCTCAGCAGATGGTGCTGAATTGAAAAGCTGTGCTGTGATTATAAACTACAGAAACTAAAAGAACTAAACATTTGAGTTGTCTGGTCTTTCTACCGTATTTCTGCTTTTCTCACTTAGATCTAAACAGAAAACAAAACCGTGAGTTCTGACATCAGTTACGACCTTAGTCCATCGTTTCATGCCGCTGATGCAGCAACGATCAATCCAATGTGATCAGATCCAGATTATGATGATTATGATGCCTTTTCTTCACAGTGGGGAAACAAAAAGTGAAAACAAAAACTCCAGTGTTCAGTTAATGTCATCTAATGTAAGCAGCTTATCCTTCAACTTAAAGTACAGAGTTTTTAAGAAATAAATAAAAATAATCTCTAAAATATAAAATACAAACTGAATATTAAATACTTTAAATTCATTTTATGCAAAATAAATAATTTAATATCTTTAAATTAAATAATTTAAAACGTATTGCCTTGGTCAAGAGGTAGACCAGCGTCACATCTCATCACTTATCTGAACAGTGTTTTTGCAAGTTTTAGCCTTTAACAATATTAAAAGTAACTTTTCCCACAGCGTCCTGCAGACGTTTAAGTTGTTTCCCCTTATTTTTCACTGGTTTCCCAGTTATTTCTGCAGGGTGTGAAAGTTAATTAGTACACTCTTGAAATGTGCCAGTGGACGAACTGAAGGCTTTTACAAACTTCAGAGAACATTGAAACTGCCAATAAATAACTTAAACTCATTAATTAACAACTAATTATACAAATTATAATTTATGCATTAGTTTTCCAATTATGCTCCGTAGAGTATAGAGGGGAGAGAAGTCTAATTAATGGATCAGGAGTAGACACTCTTGGGACACTATAGAATTTGCTCTGCATGTTTTTGTACAAAGCGGTATTACTGCTGTGTAGTGATGCATTTTAAATACACGCTGTGCCACATTAAAATGATAACACAGGCACCGCGGTGTTCACTATGATGAATCGTACAACTTGAGCAAGTTTCAGTTTAACTGAATTTTGTGCCAAACAGAAATGAGTTGAAAGTAATATCTGCCTGAAAACACCTAGTGTGTGGTGAATCCCTCTGAAGAGTCACAGTTTGTGCCAAAGGGGCAGAAACCTGCAAAAATCACCGGTTTGGTTGTTTAACTTTCTCGTCAAGACTACAGAAGCTGCTCAGTACAGTGAATCTGGTCCATTTGCTGGTAGTTACATCGACTCACTGACGACTCAGCACCGACTAATTACACAGATAAATTCATCCGTTCACATGGGTCACCACTTAATAACTTAACTCCCTTAATGAACACAAACGAACAGGTCATTTATAACAAACCCTACCAAACATCATACATAGAAACCAAGTAAAACCTTAAGTGCAAACTTGATACTGAAGCTTTGTGGAAGTTTTTCTCTTTGAAAACAGGAAAATGACAAAGAGAAGGTCTCCTAACTGTAACCTGTGTAGCAGGGTTAAGGGATCCAGCACCAATCTGGACTCAACAGGTGGGAATGTACAGTAGGTTTTCTTACCAGTGACCAGACTTAAAGGATCAGTTCACTCAAATTATAAAGAGAAACTTGCAGATAGCTTAAAATGCTTCTGAAATACACAGGAGCTTAAAAACATTTGAAACTGGAAATTAAAAATCAAACTGACATTTGAATTCTCCTCATATTGTGTCAGGACATGTGAGACATTGTGCTCATCCAGCATTAGAGAAAGAAGTAGTCCTGTAAGCCTTAAATCAGAGACTCATGTAAGCAGTGCTATGAGATCATATCTGACTGATGAGAGGTTTCCACATTTGTTTGGACACTTGCAGACACTTCTGTATTAGTGCCAAGTCGGATATATCAGAGTTTCCCAGTTGCAGTTGTGGCAGTTGGAAACTTGCAGGTACAATATGCCATAGAAACCAGGCAACAGTGTCATCAAGTGGTTGCTTAAAGAAATGTGACTTGCAGGATTATAACCTCCAGCGTACAGGTGAAGATGGAGCATAACAATATTTAAAGACTCCAAGATGACAATTTTTCAATAAGAAGATAAAAAGTGTGTTTTTAAATAGTATTTAACTTTTTGAGACTTTATTATTCAAAGCACATTAATTTTAAATCTCTCCACGCACGACTGGAGGAGGCCTTTCATTTCCACTTACCTCAGCTGGCAAATTCCTAAAAGCCTAAATAAATTAAAATGACTTTGCATAATGTTGCTGCAAAGCTACCAGATTTAATTTGGGTGAACTGATCCTTTACAAACATAAACCTTAAACACAAGCCTATCTACATGTTTAACCATGTTCATTAGTGTCCCCTCTGCTGCCTTTGTTCTCTATTAAGGATTTTTTCAGTGTTTGGAGGGGGACATGCAGGAGGGGATGAAGGAGGATCTCAGATTTAAAAAACACACACTGTGTGTGTCGTTATCCTCAGCATCCCTCTGAAGTTCAGGACACAACGAGCAAACAGGAAGGAGAACTAGTGCCAGTGTGCGTTACGTGAGTGAGTGCACATGCAGTTTACAGACTTTAGATGGTGCTTTCAGTGTGTGCATGGCTGATGGTGTGAACGTGTGGGTGGGGGTGCGCCTGAGTGTGGCTGGGCCGACGGGGGCCCACAGAGTTCTGCTGCTCACTGAGCAGAGTGGTGGTCTCTCCCGGCCCGTTCTCGGGGCCGGCAGAGGGAGCAGACTGCTGCGACTTACAGGAAAGAGTTGGGTGGGGGTTAAAGGTGCACACCGCTGTACTCGTACAGGACGGAGGGGTTTGGGAAAAAGGGGTGTGGTTGCTCGGAGGCGGGGTCGCTTGCGGCAGGGTTTGGCTCGGTCTTCGGCTGGAGGATGCGGTTTGGGACAGAGCGCCGCGGGCGTTAGACGGTGGGCGCTTTGCTGGAGGCGTGGCCAGCGGTAGCGGGACGCGCGTCCCCGGTGGCGTCACGGGGAGCAGAGACACGGAAGTGTCCAGGCGAGTGTGACTGCCGTCTGGAGACTGTGGCGTGCTGTCCAGCCTCGATGCCAAGAGACCGTTCTGGTAGTGGGCACGAGTAATCTGAGGAGGACAGAAGAAGCCACGAGATGTAACTAAGTACATTTACTCAAAGACACACATTTCAAATACTTGTACTTTTACTTGTGTACTTATTTTAGAAGAACATTTCTAGAACTGCAGATTTAACATTTGAACACATACTGATTTTAAAAACGACCAAACAGTATATTGTGAGTACGTTCCTGTTAACGTCACTAAATGTTAAGTAACTACAAATCCTGCAGATTTAATCCAATGAATTTGACAATTTGTAGACACAGTTCTTGACAGATCAGCGAACCTCTTCTGCTGATAAAGTTGGTGGAGTTACCTTGACAAACTGCAGGTCTGTGAGAGCCCGTACACAGAAGTCTGGTATGTACTGGAAGGGGGTGCCTGGGATCTGGGTGTTGCTCCCGCCGACGGACCCGCTTTCTGGAGCGCGCTCAGTGCAGCTCAGAGACGCAGAGCGGTTGAGGTTCCCCCCGTGTGACGGAGAACGAAACTCTGGGATCAACAGAGAAGAGCAGAGAGTGAGTGAGAGGGTGAGATAGGTCAAGACGATGATATTTACTCTCTAACACTGGGAGAAAACACCAAAAAAATGACATGAAAACAAGATGATTGTGTCAGAACACAGGGAAAAGTGTTGAGGATGAATGACACCGCAACACGTCACACAAACACACTGTGCTACTGTCAATGGCTGAGTGATGGTGCAGAGATGGGACTGCGTTCGTCAAACGAGGAGTGAGACAAACATGCGGTGCGATGAGCCAAAGTGCATCGTGTGAGTATTTTAAGGCTGTAAGAGGACGCTGTGCACTCAGAGGAAGGGCTGCTCTCATTGGTTGGTTTTAGTGATGTCATGGAGGGTTTGATTTGGTGAAGGGGTTGTGTTAAAGGAGAGAGCGCCGGCGATGATCACAAAACCTCCTAACAGAGGAAACCAACTGTGAAGTACAGGAAAACAGCTGCGCTTAAAGGAATAGTTCAACGTTTTGGGAAACATTCTTAATCACTTGGCCTAGCTTAGCATAAAGCCTGTAACCAAGTTCAAACAGCTAGCTACACGGCGACCATTTTTAATTCTATTAAATCAGTTCTACAAGGTTTGGTCAGTTTCTCGTGGATGACAATTCTAGCTCTGCACAAAACAAACGTTGCTTTATGTAGCACGTTTGGACAGTTTCTGTAAATGCTTCAGCATCTTTCTGAGGAAAAAATATCATGATGTTGACACAGATTACATAAAGTTATGTAACATCTGTTCCTTCCTTCTTTAAATGATAACTTCGTTTCCTGTCGCCATCTTTGTTTTTGTGGAGAAGAAACTCGTCACCGAGAAACAGACTAAAATCCTACTTTTCCTGAACCGAATTGTCTTTGACTCCAAACAACTAGAAGAGTCGATCAGGATTTAAGAAATACTTTCAGAATTTGGGTGAAACAGAGGAACAGTCACCATGTCTCGCTTTACATGGGTATCCAGATAGTTTGCACTCTGAATAGAACTGACATATACAGTCGACCCTATTACCTTTGTAGGTCATGTCAGCTAAGCTAAGCTATGCTAAATCTTCACACCCAACTCTCAGAAAGGAAAGTGTTGAACTGTTCCTTTAACCAGAGGTCTACGGTCAGACTATCCTCTTGTTGTTATAAAGTCACAGGAGTGATGAAAGACATCTGATCGTGGATCAGTGGTCGAAGGGGAGAAGGTGGTGACGGGGTTAGGAAATAGAGGGCACCGCACCAAGAGCCCCGTCCAGCAAGTTGATCTGAGCCTCTTCACGCTCCAATAATCTGAAGTGAAGTCTGCTGACAGAAGAAGCTGTGGCGCATGATGGGCGATGTCCCTCAGCTTAATTCCTTTCCTGTCTCCTACTATTCCTCCCCCTCACTGTTACACTGGCTCCTCACCTACTCACCTGTTCCTAATTCTCTCACGTGGCCTTCCCAGGTCTGTTTCCCAGAACCCTGACCCCTGGAAGACGGATCCTTCCTCTGCTGTTCCTTCTCTCTTTATATCTTTTCTCATCCAAATCAAGGATCTAATGACAAAAGCCCGGCGTTGTTCTGCAGATTTTAAAACCCACTCAGGCAAATTTGTGATGACCTTGAGTGAATGGCTTGAAAATTCTGAAGGGTTCACAAACTTTCAAGCTACAGTGAACAAGAGAGAATATTTCACCATGAGAAACGTATCACAGTCAGCATCAGTGTGCTGGTGTAAATATGCCGAGAAACATTTTTAACAACTACCACCGCTTGTACTTGCTGGATCAGGGCTCTGAAGATGATGGCAAAAAGAAAATGGTGAGACCAGATCTAAGAAGAACCACACCCACCCCCCTGCTGTGACCCATGCAAGAGTTTACCTGGGAAACGAGAGAACAGAGAAAACCTCTTAAGAGAGAGGCGTCGTGGAGGGGGGGACGCCACTGATGGGGAGAGAGGAGGGGTGACAGCTGAGAGAGAGGACGGGGAGGAGGGGGCAGAGAGAGAGAGATGAGCTGGTTTATTTGTTCTGAGCTCCACTGCATTCGTCATTTATTTCTCTTCAGGTGGATTCATTTTCCATCACAGAGGAGACAAACTGATCTGCTGATTGGTCGGAGTGGTGTCACGAGGGTGTTTCCTCTAAAAACTCTACGCCTGCATTTTCTGCACTGGAATTATAAACTCTTTAGTCCAGGACAAATTCTTAATTTCAGATTTGACTATTTATTGATTATATAACACGTAGTAACATAAATAAGACTGTGGCAGCAAATTTATTTTTTGTGAACATTTCCTCTTATTTTCCATAAAATGTGATGTTATTTAGCTTTTAATTACAAGGACACTTCCAGTTCCATTCGGTACTAATATTATAATATTATAATTCTTGGAATATTGTAAAATTGACATGCTAATACCAGCACATGTTCAGTAGCTCTTATTCTAACAGGAAGTTGGGTGTCCAGGATGAAAAATGGTCCAGTGTTTGACATAAACGTCTGGTACATATACACACACGCTGCACATGCACACACTCAGCTGCATAATGTGCACATGAAGCACAGACGGCTGTTTAACCAGGACACAGAGAGAGAAACAGATCAACCGGGGAGGAAGCAGAAAAGAAGAAGGGATCATTTCAGCAGCAGTGACGATGCTCAAACACCAGGAGGCGCCGGTGTTGCAGCGTCACCAAAACAACATGATGCAGGTTATAAGATGCTGCAGCAGAGTTTTGACACAACTAAGCTGCACTGTGAGCATCTCAGGTGTCACCACACACCTGCCACTTCCTCCTGTGTATAACACACACACACACACAAGCTCCACCTCTCAGCTACGTTCGGTCTGTGCTGACATCATGTGGTGTAACCTTTACATAATCAGGGACGTGGAAAACAGCTCGTTGTTACGTAACTGTGCACATTTGCACAACTGTGCGTTTGCTCCGTTACTGCAGTAAATTAATTTTATTTTATTTTTCTGATATTCTAGCTGCATCTGAAACGTCCTGCAGGCGACCAGCTCTTCTTACATTGCTGCAGATAAGGAGCCAAGATGGTGACGGTGCTGTGCAGAACATCACTCATCTCGTCCCAACTGGCCACACGAGCTCCTGCTGTTAAACATCACGGTTTTCAGTTCTCATTCCACAGTGTTTCCCTGTTTAGACTAAGCTCATTGATGTTTCCACTCTTCTATGTGAACACATCACTTCATCCCCATCTCACTGACGCAGCACTTTGTGCAGAAACATCACATTTATTATTACTGAGCGCGCAGAAAACCGTTTGCTCCTACTTTAACATAATCAATGTGTAAGAGTCTGATTGTCTCTCTAGCTTTGTGAGATCTGTCATAACTTTATAGGTTGTAACAGGAGGCGGGTCACGTGATGAACGAGGTCACGCGTAGTTTAGGAAGCTATATATTTCTAACAACGTTTATTTAGCGTCTATACCCAACCAGGCGTCTTTGTGCCTAATCCCAAATACAAACACAGCTAAATCCACCTATGTTACAGTCACTGTGCCATTTTATAACTGTGTGTCTGTGTGTGTGTCTGTGTGTGTGTGTGTGTCTGTGTGTGTGTTTGTGTGTGTGTCTGTGTGTGTGTCTGTGTGTGTGTCTGTGTGTGTTTGTGTGTGTGTCTGTGTGTGTGTGTGTGTGTCTGTGTGTGTGTCTGTGTGTGTTTGTGTGTGTGTCTGTGTGTGTGTCTGTGTGTGTTTGTGTGTGTGTCTGTGTGTCTGTGTGTGTGTGTGTGTCTGTGTGTGTTTGTGTGTGTGTCTGTGTGTGTGTGTGTGTGTCTGTGTGTGTGTCTGTGTGTGTTTGTGTGTGTGTCTGTGTGTGTGTCTGTGTGTGTTTGTGTGTGTGTCTGTGTGTCTGTGTGTGTGTGTGTGTCTGTGTGTGTTTGTGTGTGTGTCTGTGTGTGTGTGTGTGTGTCTGTGTGTGTGTCTGTGTGTGTTT
>JAUYWH010000004.1:952632-1017171 GCA_034779795.1 Ctenopoma multispine
TGCCCCTGCTGCCACCGACGCCGGACCCAGCGCCTCCTCCTGCCGCCGCCGCCGCCGCCGCCGCCGCCGCCGCCGCCTCTGTCCGGCCACCGACCGCGCTCCACAGGCAGATAATGACAGTGAGAATATAACCCTGCTGCCCGCTCCATTCTGTCGCCATGTTTGTTTCACTGCTCGGCGACCTGGGAGCTGACGTCAGTTACTCATGTCCGATCGGCTCCGCCCCGTGCCCCCCCCCCGTTATCACCGCCTACCGGACAGGGACAGGTAGAGCTCATGAACAGCCTGATTTTATGCTCTGTCCTAAAACTCTGCAGCAGCCTGTCCACACGGACATGTGCAGCCCACAGCACATGCGTCCCCCCTCCCTCAGTGCCCCCGTTCTGCCCCCTGACAGACTCCGCCGGATGGATGCTGATGCTGGTGCTGATGCTGCAGCAGTTTCTCATCCAGCTGCATCCGGAGCCAGATGCTGTTATGTAAAGACACACGGGACCTGCAGGGTCCCCGCGTCCGTGTGGCACCGAGCCCGGACCCGGGCGACACTCAGAACTCTGTCCAGAGAACATCTCATGTCCCTCATTAGCATGTTTAAACCCTGGAATCCGCTTTCATCGTGCTCCTGATGCTTTATCAGAAGAATTAACTGTATTTATTTGCTCTGACGTTATGTAACACGCAGCTTTGCAGCATGTTCCTCTGTCCTCGCTCACAGCGCCACCCAGTGGTCAAAGATATGACTCTGACACTGCAGTGGGGAAAAAAAACTAATTTACTCATGTATTTTACTTAAATACAAATTAGAAGTACTTTACGTAGTGATATTTTATTTAGTTACTTTACAGATGTTACAGAAGTACGTTTACACATGAACCCATCGAGTACACAGCAGCAGGAATCAGTACGACTGATAAGTGCTAATAATCCACAACCACTGTTTGAAAGTAACTAAGTATATGTAGTTTACTCAAGTAAAGTTTCGAGGTACTTGTCTTTTAAATGTATATCTACATAATGTGATTAATCTGGAAGGTTTATTTCAGATACACACTTGAAAACGTTGGACAGATGAGTGGATCGTGTTTCCCCTTCACTTAAACAGGAAGCAGTGTTTTCAATCATCATCTTCACTTTCTTTACTGGAACATTACAACTGCACATGTTAGATTTTTATCAGAATCCTTCACTTCAACACATTATAACACAACCAGGATGAATTATACAGAATGAGCAGCTGAGAGGAGCCACTGAACACATCTTCTTCTCACTATCTGTAGACTAACACGTGGTGATCCTTCATTAAGTGATTCCACGTCGGCGAAACAAAGCTAAAATCTAAAATAAACCTTTGTGACACCGTTGTTCTGAATTGTCAGAGTCAGACGCTGTAAATCTTAAGAACGAGGATGGATTTCTGTTCTGGTCCAGTGATCACAGTTAGTTTGTTTCATGCTCATCTTCATCAAGTCTTCTTCACACAGACCGTACAACACTGTGGACAACACGTCTCATTTCATCACAAGCAAACTCAACCACCATCAAACGTCTGTGCACACTTTACATCATTATACGTTATATTGCATTTATGTTTAAAACCAAACGTCCTCATGTTTGTTCTGTGTTACAATACTGGAAGGACTTTAGTTTATAAATCACAGCATTTCTGATTCATTTCTGGAACATACTCCGCTGTAAAGCAGCACGGGTCAGTTAATAACTATATTTAAATCGTTTACAGATTAAGAATCACACGTTTGATGTGCAGAGGTGAAACAGATACGAAACCTTCAGCCAGACACTGCAGCTGAAAAACTGCTGTAATGTAACTTACTCTTTACTCAAGTTACCACAAACTAAGTACAAACCAAAACATGCACAGAGAGGCAGACATGGGGGTCTGTAGGTGTCTCCAGCTGATCCCGATGCAGTGCAGTGCAGATTTTTTTCTGTCAGACACTTGTTGTTTCCGGGGGCAGACGCCAGGGCCTCCTGTCCCCTCTGCTGCGGGCACTCTGCACCTGTTCGTCTTAAGGAGGAAGAACCTCCACGTTGTAGCTCACCTTCTTGGACTGAAGGATGCTGTAGGTGTTGTCGAAACACAGCACGTCTGCACAGAACGAGGGACAAAGTTAACGACAGCCGCTGAACACTTTCCTGCTGAGGTGAGAATGAGAGGCTTGATGCTGCTCTCAGGCCTGAACGTGAAATATGGTTATAGTTAGAGATGGATCAGGTGAGTCTGAACCATCTCTTAGTTATGCTGCTATAGATTTAGTCTCCTCCCACATTACACTGAGCTCCTCTCCTGTGGCTGCTGTTATTCAGGTGATGAGGGGCACAGGAGAAATGAAAGAATGCACCTGTTGTAAGTCACACCATTTTTCTTGGTAGTGATATAATACTTGCTGTTTGGGATCTTAGTGAATCAGGCCGCAGGCGTGTTGTCACTCACAGACTCCAGGCTCCGAGCAGGTGAGGCAGCCGTCTTCAGGAACCAGGTGTGCGTTGTAGCGCTCGCTGGGCAGAACCTGCAGCATGTTGGCCACTTTCTGACGACCGCCTTCTCTGAGCTGTTTGTAAACTCCAAACCCAATGTCTCCCCCGTCGCTGGCAAACTGCCACCTGAGAGGAAACGAGACGACGTTTTCAAAGCTGTACAGACGCAGGATGACGTACCGGTCAGACAGACGATGTACCTCAGGAGGCTGTTGGGTGCAGCAACATCGTACTCCAGCTGGAAGTTCGAGCCACGACTGATGGTCACACTGTTGTCGTACTGAACCTTCACAGAGTCCTGAACGTAGTACGACTTGGGCACAGTTCCTCCATAATTAATCTGCAGACAGAACGACATCCAGCGTTTTGATCGTCATCTCTTTGTGACACATAAACTGCCACACTAGTCTGTTCTCACCATGGTTCTGCAGCAAGGGTCTCCATCAGGGTCGGTCAGGGACCCTCCGTACGCAACAGGAAGCTGCTCTGGGTCGATGTGTTTACGCAACGCTTCCTGCCAGTTACCTACAAACAGGGAAACAGTCACAGTAGTTTTAGCAGTTCACAGGAGGCCCTGACCCCTGCGACAAAACGTACAATTAATATCAGAATATTTTAAGTTTTAATCCAGTTTATTATTTCTTTAAAGAAGCATGACTTAAAAATGAGTATAACACCTTTTTAACCGTTTCCCTTCTCTTGATGTGATGTTGTAAATGAAAACATTTATTTTCATTTAACTATGTGACACCTATTTTACAGTCTGTTGTCAGTTTTGCACATGTATTGTGTGTGAAAAGACATCCAGGTTAAATCAAGGTGAATATACAGTGAATATGCTGTAAACGTCAGCCACAGCCTCACAGAGCTGCTGGCTCGTGTTAGAATGAAAAGTCTTACTTCCTAAAATGATGATCTTACGACGTGTTTCCTCGCACAGAAAGTGTTTGATTAGGTTGTAGGCCATAGGAAACATTTTGGGAGCTGCAGCAGAGACAACAGAAGAAGAATTCTCATAAACACAACCTGAAACCGAGTCAGGAGCAGAGAAGCAAAGATGTAGCTGTGATGAAGGTACTTTTGATGAGAAACACCCTTTTCAGCCCCTCTGGATAGTTGTCTTCAAACATAGTGAGGACCTAGAGCAGAGGAAACAAATGTCTGTGTGTTAGGGAAGAGATGTAACGTCAGTCCACAGTGTGAGCAGATGACAAACCTCTCCGTAAGTCTCAATGGCAGGTTTCCAAATGTGTTTCAGTCCCAGTCCTTCACAGTCATAGACCAGAGTGATGGCTTCAATGTCCTTCCCCAACTAAGAGAGAACGAGAGGAAAGGTACGAGTGAGGAGAGGAGACAAGGAGAGGAAACGAGAGGACACGGGTGAGAGTACGTAACGAGATGAAAGGAGAGGAAACAAAAGGAGAGAAGAAGGGGATGAGGCAACATGAGGAGAGGAGACGAGGAGAAAAAAGAGAATGAAAGAGAAAAAGAAGGAGAGATGAAGAGATACATGGATGGGAACAAAAGAAAGAAAGTGAGAGAGGAGAGGAGAGGAGAAGGAAGAAAAGGAGAGGGGGAAACATGGAGGAGACAAGACAAGTGGAAACAAAGGAGGAAAAGGAACGAGGGCACAAGGAGGAGAACAAAGAAAAAAGAAAAAGCTGAGGAAACAAGGGTAAGAAATGAGAGAGAATAGGAGGAGAGGAGAGCAATCTGGAGATGAAGAGAAACAATATGAGATGAGAGGACTACAGAGGGAAAACAAGGGATGGAAAAAGATGCTGGAAAGAGTCTAGGAAGGAAATGAAATAAACAAGGAGAGGAGAGACAAGAGGACACAAACAGTGAGGAGAGGAAACATGTCAGAAAGCAAGGAGACGAGAGGAGGAAACCAGAGACCTTCTCAGACTGCTTCTGACACTCGAGTCGCAGCATCTCACTGTGCCGGATCTTGGTCTTCAGGAAGTCCTGCTTGGTGGCCGACAGCAGCAGACCTTTAGGATCCAGAGGACCAATCACGTCGTACCAGACGGGGCTTCCCTCTCTGTCGTACCCACACATCCCCCCAGACACGTACTTCTCAATCACCTGAGGAGGAGGAGAATGAGGAGGGGGAGGGGGAGGAGTTGAATTGTGCTCCACTGCTTCTCCAGGACACCGTTAAAGAGTTTTCACCGCGCGTGACAAACACAGAGAGAGTGAACTGTACCTCTGGAGGTTTCCACTCAGCTATGATGGCGTCTACTTTCATCTGTCTCCTGAACTCCACGTGCTGCAGACAGACAGAGAGAAGGAGGCAGGAGTTAGACGTAGTTTAACAGTGTTGTGCTGCTCTGCTGTTGGATGAAAGACGCACAATTCACACTTTAAACTCACAACTGCAGCAGTCAGACAATGAATCAATTAGTCTGCAACTGATAACAGCGACTTTGGTTAACAATGAATTATCTGATTCATAGTTCTGCCTCCTTGTGTCCTGTATGGAAGCCTCTGCTTTCACTGAAGTCATTTACTTACTGCAGCACACAAACATTTAACAGGTGGAGCTGCTCGAGGTGGAGCTAGTTGGATCCACTTTACATCTCGTCGGGCTCCTCTAAAGCATCACCTCTTTAAACATGAGTGAGATGATTAATGGGAGAAGAAGGAACCTAGAAACCTGAAACCTTTGCTTCATTTCACCTCTTTGAACTGTGGTTTCAATTCTGTTGTGCTGCTTTATATAAGATTTTCATGGACTGTGTTACTCAATGGGCCAACTGGGCCCAGGTCCATGGGTCCAAGAGGCCAGAAGGCTGCTGGAAATGTTCCAGTAAGAGACACAAAGTGATGCAAAGTGATCACTGTGAGCTGCAAAAAAGAAAACAGAAAGACCCACAACAGAAAACCAGCAGAAAAAGATGCTGTTCTACCAGAGACAGAGCGTCTGAACAAAGAGCTCACCTTTCTGATCATGGCTTCAGATTTCTGAAGATTGAAGTTACGAGCTGGAGAAAGAAAAAATGTACGTAACAGATTAGTAATCGTGAATGAGTGGGAAAAACAGAGAAGACATATGAAGATACAACATCTCTGTCTGTTTTTAGTTCAGTGAGGAAACTGTCCCAGTTTAACAGTGAGTTTTCATTGATCCCTCATATCGATCTCAGCCAACCTGAACTATGGACGACTGCACAGGAGAGTCAACAGACCCAGTGTCCTGGATGATCTGCTGCCTGCTCCGGAGACACTTTGCTCTGATTCAAAATGTCATGAACGGCTGTTATGCAACCACAAATTGACTATGGACAAAAAAAAACGTACACATTTCACATTTGTTTGCATGAAAAATGACCTTAACAGTCACTGATTCACCCACACGTCCTCTGAATCAGAAACACCGTACACGTGGATCTAAATGGATTCTTTAAGTATTTATTAATTTAGTTAAACAGAACAACTTTAAATGTTTTTATCCTGACATGATTAACTTTTATGTTTTTTGTTTGTAGGTTGTTCGTAACAGTGTAAAACAAACATTCATCAAACTGCAGTTGAGTTAGAGTAAATATCAGTTCATGGTCGTGGGGTCAGAGGAGGGTGATTTATAGGAAAAGAAACTACTGATTAACTAAGAGAAGGCCACAAATATCAAACGGCCTTAAAGTGAGATTATATAACTGTCAGAATCCATCTATGATCTAAACCACTGTGAACGTCCATCTTCAGGTTCTGTGGGGATTCAGTCTGGAACCTTTGTTTGACTCAAGGGCAATCAGAGACTTGTACTGAAGCCAGTCCAGTGTTGTCTTGTTAAATCTCTTTGGATCATTATCTCTCATGCACCCTGGAGAAGGTTTATCCTTTCCCCAAGTCCGACCAGTCTTCCTGCCCCTGCTGTTGAGAATCCTGCCCCATACCATGACGCTGCCACCACCATGCTTCACGGCATGGATCATATTAGCAGCTGATGAGTGGCTGGTTATTCAAATGTAATTTAGTCACATCAAGCCACAGAATCTTTCTTTCTGAATCTTTTAGTGGTTTAAATATTGTTTGAGATAATCCTCCATCTAACCGCTCTACTATAAAGTCCTGATGGATGAAGAGTTACTGAGGTGTTTGTTCTTCTGTCAGGTTCCCTCATCTCTGCGGAGAAACTCTAAAGCTCGTTTAAAGTGACCACTGGGTCCCTTTGAGTGTTACTGGAAACACTCAAATCTTTAGAAATGATTTGATACCCTCGTCCTGATGTGAGCCTCAGCGGAAAAGGTTATTGCAGAGGCCTACGGAGAGTTCCTTGGACTTCGTGGCTGTGGTGTGAACTGTGGGGCTTCTCTGTCTTTGTTTTATGGGGTGACAAGTTAAACATACAGAACAGGATGTGTCTCCAAGTCTCCAATGTGGTCTGCTGTGACATGCATCAATACCAGAGTCTCCAGCTGTGGTGCTTCCCCTCAGTCCTCCACTGAAACTAGCTGCAGCATCACGTGTATAAACATGGGAACAGGTTTGGTTTGTGACAGTTCAGAGAGCGACTGTCGCCTGAGGCGTTACCTCCCACTGGTGCTGATCAATACACATGTCACTGGGTTTCAATGAAGCTGAACAGTGAAAGTAGCATAAAGTCATTTTAAATGGAAAGAACCTCAGACCTGAGTAAATGTACTTAATTAGTAAATATCAGTCCCATGTTGCATCTAAAGTCCTGATTGATTAGAATTGATTGAATCTATTGACAGGAGATAATAAGAAACCATTTACGACACAAGACATCAGAAGAGGGTGGTGTTAGTGTGTTGGTGTGTTTCCCAGTCTAATCATTTGCCGATACTCTCTTTTCCTAACCTGTTTGTCTTTGCACTGAGCCTGCTCTCCTTCTCATTTGAATTAGAAGACGTCAGCTTGTGCTTGGACGGGCGTGTCGTCGTTTGTTTTATTAGAATCAGACCCAGAGAGAAACTGAGTCTTTGCTTTGGTGTCTTCTCCCTCACTCAGATGTGTGACACAGTTCCGCCATGAGACTTAAATGTAAATGTGATGTGGAGGTCTCACCTCTGAGCCAGCGGAGGAGGTAGTGGTCATGCTGAGCGGGTAGGGTGGGGAGGATGTCCTGGATCCTTCCTCGAAACTGGAGGTAGAGAATCGGAAGCAACAGAAAGTTAGAAACATATATTAACATTAAAGGATTTGTTCGTGGAAACACTTTCTGTCTTACAGAGAGTTGGGTGAAAAGACTGATACCACTCCACACCATGTTATGTAATAAATAACGGGTCAGACAAAGAACATCATCTTCATCATCTTCAGCTGTGAAGTGGACATAAAGTGTTTGATACGGTTATCATATCAGAACGTTTATCTCAAAGTAATTATACCTATAAAATAAATTTAGTGTAATAAAAAGTCTCGTCTTCTGGACTTTAATCTTGGGTCTATTAAGTAATTTAACATAGGTGAAGAAAGACATTTAGCAACCACTGTTTTATTGTTTAAGTAAGTTCGTAATCACATATGTTAATATGCGTTTTAATGAAAACCTGCAGCTGTTGTAGTGAAATAATTAAGACGCGTTAAAATTCTAATATGTTCCTCTGAAATGTTGTAAAGCATAAAGTATCCAAGTACTCTGCAGATAAAGTAAGTAATCTACCAGAGAGAATTAATCTCACATACGCCGTTTCTGTGGGATCACTGTGAAAACTACCACAACAAAAGTAACTAGTACTCTCAGATAAAACTACTCTTCAATAAAGTCACAAGTTAAAAGCACAGGTCCAGACCACTTAGACAAAGACGACACAGGAATCACAACGACTGTTCATTTACCTCAGATAAAGTTTCTGCCTGTTTCGGGCTCAAGTCTCCAACTCGTCCACTCATGTCTGTGCTGTGGTGTCGCTCCAGCCGACACTGCGTCTGAGAAAAAACTGCACCAGAGGGAAAAAGGAGGTCGAGTAGTACACACCACGCCCCCCTGCACACACACACACACATGTGGACCTTCATACTTTATCTTATTGCGACACAGACACTGTCCTATGGCTCCCTATGGATCACTTATAAGTAACAAGTTATAATACAGTTATAATGTAGTTAGAAGCAGGTTTAAGTGTTTATTCATGTGTTGATGTGGTCACAAATAAGTGGAGGCTGCTTAAAGAACAGTTAGTAAAAGTATTCACATTACATAATAATATTTATTACTGGATCGATAATGTAATTACTGATGAATCCATGTGTTCATCACTTTAACTATTTTATACAATATATGTTTTTAAATTATTTTATTTTTAAAATTAATAAAATCTTGTTATTAATAATATATTATCTAACTGAATAAAAATATTTGCTTATGTAGTAATGTAATGGGAAATGGAAATACTCGGTAAGTGTCACAAAGTAAAAACAAAACATAAGAATAAAAATATTAATAAACTAAATTATTTTATGTATGAATTTGTATTTATAAAGATACATAAAATAATGTATTATGTATTAATAAACACATATACTACTGCTACTAATGATAATAAAAAATATATAAAATCTAATTAAATATATTTTATGTATTTGTTTTTTTATATATAATACTACAGTAATGTATTTACTTACTTTCCACCACTGGAATAAATGTGAGTTTTATCTTTGTACTAAAATAGAAAATCAAACTGAATAAAGCCAACGTAGACGTCATTTTTCATAAAACTCATTTAATTCATTAAATACACAATCTGTTCAGAAACTGATCAGGACCCAGATACCAGGTTCTCCAAAATAAAGCTGGTGCTTATGAATAAATAGATGATTTACACAAAACCACAATCATAAAGCATAAAAGTAGAGTGAAAAGTTATTTTAATTATTGTAAAGAGAGAAGAAAAATTATTTACCTCCCTAAATATTACTGCCCTCAGAATATGGAAGGAAAAACAAATCATCGTCTTGTTCTCAATGATCCAAAGTTCAAATAACGAAAACAATGTGGCGTGAACTTCGTCGGGATCAATCAGCCTCCACGCAGGTTCCACATGTCGACTTTCTCAGAATATAACTCAGTTTCCTCCTTCAAAGCATCTTCTCAGACTCTCTAATAATATGTAAGTAAACCAGACCTTCCACTTACGCCCCACATGGAGAGCAGGAACTGTGGCTCCTCTAAGGTGAAGATGAGGGTGGTGAAGATGCACGTCATAGGCGTGATCCTCATCAGACTCTGTGTGAGACGATTTCTGGGTGTATGCAGCACTAAGACGTAAACGGAACAAAATGCATATGACAGCAGAGACCTTGTAGATGTGGGTTGCTGTGCGACACAAACTGTAATTTAATAAGTCTGTTTTAAAGGTTCCTTTTCCTTGTGCACTTCTCACTCTGCTTGCTGAAGCTCTGGTGTTTCAGTCTGACTTTGGCGGAGTTGTGTTGCTCGTTCAGTAACTTCACCGCCACCTTAAATCTGTGCTCTTCACTACGCTGAGGGGCGTCATGTCTTCCTCTATACACTCAGCTGATGCAGGAGTCATCGCCCAGTGGTGATTCGACTTGAGTTCATATGTCGCGAGTCACTAACGCTCGTCTTCCTCCACAGGATTCTCATGTCGCCAAAGCTCCACATCCTCCATCGTTGGCCCAGTCTTACATATGTACCTACACGCTGCATTTTATGGTTTGATATTTTCCACAATATGTCCAATTTGTTTATTTCTGAAATTAACAAAGTAGGAAATGTAGTCTGCATCCTATCAAAACGATTCCATCTTTTAAAACGTTTGGACCAGTGATCCTAAAAATAACTTAACAGAAGCTGTCTGAGAAATTTCTGACTGAAGAGTGAGACGCCGAGATGTAAAACACTGCACTTTGCCCTAAAAATGGAGACCTGACCTCAGATAGTGGAGATTGCACAAAGCTACTTCAAACTCTCACCTCTCTGCACGGTTATATTTGGACTTTTTCAGATTATTTATTAACCAACAGACGCTCCTGTAATCGCAACACTCGTATGAGAAAACTGGCAGCTTCACATTCTGAAGCTGGTGAAGAAAGAAGACTGACAGCTTCACAGTGAATCCCTCAGAGCTGCCTCCTGTCTGACTGCAGCTAAAGCACTGAATGAATTTAAAACATGATGCTTTTAACTGTTCGGTAAAATACTTTTCAGCTCCTGAGAAGGTCTCGGCTGAGCTCAACGGCAGGAGCAACAGGTGGTTTTTAAAGGATTAGTTCAACATTTCAGGAAACATGATTATTCATTTTCCAGCCATGATTCAGCAGAGATTGAAAACAGTCTCACATCTAGAGCTTAGTCAGCTGAGCATCGCACAAAAACTATAAACAGGTTTAAACCCCACCTGCTAGCACCTCTAACGCTCACACTAACTAAGGCATTATAGTACATACATCACAATCTCACTTCAGTATTTTAAGTAAAATAGACTTTAAGTACCAACGACTTAATACTGATGCATTAATGATAGTGTTACTGCTTAAGGTGGAGGTGTAACTTTTTTAGTGGGGCCCAGGAATCGTCTCTGAAATGTAGTGAAGCAGAGTGAAATAAAGTTAGTTACTTTTCACTGATGTTGTGAGCTTAGAGGTTTTGGTAGGTTGTTCTTGTTCCTCTTGGACATAACCAGGCTAGCTGTTTCCTGCTGTTTCCGGTCTTGATGCTATGCTAAGCTACGCTAAGCTAAGCTAAGCTACGCTAAGATAAGATAAGCATCTCTTGTCTGTAGTTACATTTTTAACAGATTCTCTGATCTAAGTCATTGAAACACAGCAAATAGGTTTATTTCCCGAAATGTCAAACTAGTCTTTTTGAAGTTGTCTTAAAGCCTGTGTACTTATATAAATGGAAAAAACATCTTGTCAGCTGTGCAAACTCATTTAACTGAGAGTGAAACACTGAAGACCTAAAAGCTCCTCCTCAAGTGCCGGGCCTCGTGCAAGAACCACTCCTACAAACAGACTTGTGCTTTTCTTTTCAACAGACATCGACTAATATAAAGTTCCAGCTAAATTAATTTCCTGACCGTATCATCGTTGCTGCTGCCTTACTGGTTTCATTTTGGACACCAACTATATGTTGTGCTGATATTAGACAGCAGAACTTGTGTGAAGCCGTTTGTCTGTTGGATGATCAGTTGGTAAATGAAATTTGTGTGAAAAAATGTAGCCCCACATTCATTTGGCAAAGTTCACCCAAACAGGAGGACGATGGCGAAAAAACAAATGAAAAAACATGCTCAATATAAAAAATATAAACCACTAAATGTTTCGATGTAAAAGACTGAATATCACCCGACAAAGTGCTGCATTGCTCAAAAACCTGTTCCTCTCATGAGCATTTGCGATTACACATCAGGGAAAAACGTTCTTGCATGAGGCTCGTTGTTTCTCTGTGCTGTATGATGTGAAATGGGAGCAGAGTACCTGGAGAGAAAACGGGATGCGATTTCTTTTATTCTACGATTCAGCTGCAGATGAGAAGCGGCACTACAGTAGCACCTGATCCGAATCAAATCCTGCAGACAGTCGCATCCCTCGCTTTAATATAATCATCTCATTCCATAAGCCCATATTAAAATATAATAAATACATCCAGAGAAGAAACATTTCGATCGAGTGTCCGTGGGAAACATTCACTGAGGTGCTCTCCAAGCCAGCAGAGGCCGGCGGGGGAGCCTGGAAGGCAGAGCAGAGGAAAACGGTTTGAATAGTTTAGTTTGGTCGTGTTGTCATGGTCCTTGTTTAGTGTTTGGCTTCTTGTATTAAAGCAGCTTTGGTGAGCACGAAATGCACAAACATACAACGGTTCCTTAACAGATAACCACATAGCATCAGTTTACATCCCCAGCCTCAGAGCGGGAAGCTGCCAGAGGCCTCAAGTCCAAATGTGCACAAACAAATGTTGTTGTCACAGTCAACAGCTTCTCGTCCTCTGCTCGACCACCTTCTGGTAAAGAGGATTTTTTTTCTGTTTTCTGATTCTGTCCTTGTCGGCATGTGCATTAGATGGTGTGTGTGATGTAGAAGATAAACTCCATGTCCATGGCAGTCTGTGGAACACTAGCACTACCTCCATGGATGACGGGGATCAGAGCGCCGTCCAGCTCGTTCATGTAGCGCCAAGGGAGCAGTCTGCCTCCAGAGCCAGCCTGGTACTCCACCTGAGAGCAAAAGCACACACACGTATTCTCACCACACCGTATCTCAACGCAACAGAAGATGGTCTAAATGTTACACGTTTGCTGTGTTACAAACATCGTTTTGTACCATATCAGCCTGTGTGGAGATGCGAAGACAGAGCGAGTTGATGCCACTTGAGGTGAGAACCACGAGGTGAGGAGTCAAAGCGCTGCTGGCGGCCAAAGCTATCTCCTTCTGAAACACACTGCAGGACGACAGGACCGACGCAAGGCTGCAGTCAGGAGTCTTCAGCTGGTAGAACACCTGAAGAACATTCAGACATTCACACCCTGCTCTTTGTACGTAGATAACAGAGTTACCCACATTAGACTGTTGATGATCTGACAGTAGTCTGCATTTATTGGTTCTTTGAGCTGCTTAAAACCAAACCTGCAAAAGTGCAGCTTATTGACATCAGTCAACAGTCCCACTAACATAAATTTAGTCACAAAGTTCACTTGTGAAAGTAGGTCACTGCTGACCTGCTCGAGGGATACCTTCTACTGGCTTTTTGCTCACACGTTACAAACAAAGAGGAATCATACCCACAGTACAAACTTAGTTAGTGAGTTAGTTTCTGGACTTTGCCGTGTCCCAGCCACACTCACTGGTGATATGTCCTGTTTAACAGTGATGTGTGAAAATGTGGAAACAGAAAACACTGTGAAGCACCATGCAGAACAGAATGAAAGCAATAATAATGAAAGAACTTGCATTTGTTCAAAATAACGGATCAGTCCTCTGCTTCCACAAAATCTGATTAGCTGTGTGAGAACAAGCAGCTTTCTTCTAACATGAAAACTGCTCGATATCTTGGATTATTTAAAGCCAACATCAATAATTTAGGAATGAACAATCAGGGAAATTCACCTCGGAGCATCCAATGTTGCGTCCATCCGACTCGAACTCTGTGTCCTGCTGCATCCTCACACTGTGGACTCCATCCAGAGGTCTCCCATCGACGCCGCTGGTTCTGCTGCAGAGAAACAATACAGTCACAAACACAACGAAGAAACATAACAAATAGATTTCTGTCATATTTGTCAGTGATGAGTGTCACATCAGTGACATGACGTCTACAATATACAGAATTGAATGAAGGAGGTATTGCCTCGAACAGCATCAACAGAAAATAGACAGAGAGACCTTCTCTCTGCAGATACATTTAAACTGACAACCAATCATCAGGAAAAAAGAAACCGAGACGTACGTACTGTATGTGCAGTCCGTACTATTCTAATCTTTAAAGCAATTAATCTAAAAGGCCCAAAGTAATAACTTTAAAATTTATTTCATGAACAGCAACGCACAGATTAAACATCTGAGACTTTATGCTTAAGCTGCTGTCACAGCAGCCTGTGAAACGTCTTCCCTCCGTTTATCTTTTGTGTTTGCTTGGTACCTCGCTTGTAACAAATGTAAATGTAAACCAAAGGAACCATCTGATTCTGACTACTGAAAACTCTGCAGCACAGACAGCTACTCCCCGCATGAACAGTGGCATGATAGTGGTGTAGTACTACACAGATTGCTCAATCTGAATGTGTACAAAACGTGTGTTTGTGTGTGTACTGGATGCAGGGCAGTTACCCCGTGTTGATGGGTGCACTCCACTCAACCCAGCGGACAGTGACGTGTTCTCTGACCTCTCCTCCATCATTCCTGCCGCAGGGTATGTGGAAGTCTGTCTGCTCCCTCAGGGCAGTGCGCAGAGACTCCATAGTCTCTGGGGGGATTTGAACCATCAACCCATCTGACACACAAAAACAAAGCCCAGTTATGTTGGTCCAACAATGACGTAATATCATAAGTTACTATGTTCTAGCTTCAGCTTTGATATGATGAAATAAATCAATAAATCTGCAGCGTTACCTTCAACAATGCTGGACTTTGCAATGAAGCCTGAGGAGGCTTTCAGGGCTCCATTAAACACCACAAAACTGGCTCCAGTCACTGCAACAAAACACAGAAGTAACAGAGATAAGCACTGCATAACTTTACCATTCATAGTGTTACTGTCCTTCTTCAGACCGCTTTTATTTTGACACAAACAAGGTGGAGGAGTGAGCATCAGAGGCTCACCTGTGCGTGTCTTTCCAGGCATGCTGTTGACCTGAGTCTGATAGTTTCCCTCCTCATTCTGGGGGCAAACCAGGTGAGAGTCAGCCTCCGAGCTGAATCTGGCTCCAATACTGATGACATGTTCGTTGGAGGCATTTACCACCTTCTGCATCTAATAACACATAATTCACAATAAGCATCTGTACTCACTGCTCTGTATCTGCTATAACTCGAAATGTGAAGACGGGGGAGTGGTGCTGAAGTTTAGTTCTCAAAAGTCAAATTACTCCTTTAAAGCCCTCTTACCTCATTGAAGCTACTTTTGGGAACGTCGATGTAACTGTGGCCCATCTCCATGTGGATCCTAAGACCTTCCACCACTGAAAGACTGTACTGGTAGTTCCTCAGGTCCTGTAGTCAAACAGTTCAGAGATACAACTGAATATTCTAAGGCTACTTCTAAAGCTTAGAGTGTTCCCAGGAGCACAGTAGGACTCAATGAAGGGTTAAAAATACTTAGCAGAACACATAACACAGTGTGCATTATGAAGCCAGAGTAAACAAGCTTTCACCCAAAACAACAAACACTATCTTCCTCTTTGGTACAGTAGACGTTGAGCCAGTGAATGACAAACACATTTATCTTTTCAGAAGAATCATGTGATCAACGGTGTCACAGTCTGAGATCAAGCTGCAGCTCTTTATCATCTCCATTCACTTTGACCTTTTTAACCACTGTAACTCATCATAGACCAAGGTTTCATTTATCCATATATCATTATTCAATGGGAACAGATATAATAATAGACACATAATAATAAGAGATATACCTTATTTATTATGGTCTAAATTATTTTCATTTAACTTTAGTTGGCAGTTTTAGTTGCCATTTGGGAAATAACCTGATTTTAGGAAATGATTAACAGTAGCCAGGATCGCCTCATCAATAATAATTAAAAAAGCTCTTACAGGCATGGTGTCAGTGGGATTACTAACACAGGTACTCCGCTTTAATTCTGAGGGCACGCTGGGCATTTGAGTAATACGGTTTCTACTCAAGTGTTTAACAAATCAGCTTACAGTAAACTGGCAAAATAAAATGCTAATTAACCTGAGCTCTAATCCATCAACGTTTTGGCAGCTTAAAACTATTTGGACCGAGACAGAGGTCGATGGTTACTGGCATGTTTGTTCTGCCTGTGTTGTGTAGATACTTACAGCCAGCAGATTCATAATGGTGTGTCCTGTCTCTCGATACACCGAGTCCCGAAAACGAACACTAACCAACGTTGTGGGATAGACTAAAAAAAGAGAAGACATTTAATTCGTTTTTGGTTTTCACAATATTAATAGTAATAGAGATTTTTGTGTTTTGCATGTGAATGGAAAAACAGGTTATGCTGTATAACATGCACAACTGTACCTTCGCAGCAAATGTCAAAGTATTTTTCATATTAACTGATTTTAAAATTGTCTTAACTTAAGATTAATAACTAATGCCAGCTGATCCTGTGTGTTCACTCAAGACAAAACAAAACTTTACCAGTCTGATATTTAAAGACATTACACTACAGGAAAAAGCCACACACCATTGTACTCAGCTCCAAGCCGTAGCAGCAGCCTAAGTGGGAAGACTTTTGCCCAGGGCACCTCCAGTTTCTGGATGAGGAGGCCAAACAGAAAAGGCTGAGAAGGGAGAGTGAGGCCATCTAGAGGCTGACAGGTGGAAGAGAAGAACAGCATCCCCGCATGATCCTTACTGCCGAGGAAACTGCTCGTGAACGTCACGTTATCCAGCTCCTCCAAAAACTTTCCTGGAACAGAGGATGATTATTTTCTTTGTGGTTTTCACGGAATGTTAAAGGTGAACAAATGGGCCATACAGAAGGTGCCTTCTACCTTTTTGGGCATCTTGGTAAATGGTGAGATAAAGTGTGAAAAGGTCTTTTGGAAGAGTTTTTTCTTCTGGCAAGCACTCCAATAAAAACACCAGCTCTCTCTGTCCCAGAGCCTGTAGTCCATTAGAGCCGAAACACCAGCACTGCTGACCAGAGTCTGGAAGACAAAACAAAACAAAGCATTAATAGGGGCTAGAAACGTGAAAACCTTTTTATCCAGTGGTGTATGCAGTCTGTATGTGCAACTCATCTTATTCCACGTACACGTGACAAGTTTGATGTTGATCAGCAGGTTGGCATTCAGAACAAACGTCAGTGGTCGGGGTCCTCCCTCCTCTAACAGGTGCCGAATCTGGCATGGGGCGGGACTCTCCTCAACCAAAACATCTACAAAAGTAAAGACTCCTGTCAAGTTACATGCATAAACTCCGAAATAATAATGTGAATCCTGTTTCTGGCACGGAAGAACTTTTCATTTTAACCTTTTCATAGTAAGGTAGAACAAATAAGGTCTAAAAACTTAAAACTGACTGCTTATTTAACATGTACCACTGCCACACACCTCCACCATCATCCTCTCCAGTGATGATGAGAAGAGGAGGAAGCTCATCCTCGTTATCTGGCAGCAGACT
The DNA here is from genome assembly GCA_034779795.1 of Ctenopoma multispine. NCBI lineage: Eukaryota > Metazoa > Chordata > Actinopteri > Anabantiformes > Anabantidae > Ctenopoma > Ctenopoma multispine. The sequence continues at coordinate 969,887 of JAUYWH010000004.1, forward strand.
GGGAACCCTCTTCACTGAAGAACTGATTCCAGCAAGTAGAGCATAATCCCAGGGTCCAGACACCGGATGTCGAACCATCTCTACAGCCCCAAAATCTTCAGGGGCCAGCGAGCCACTTACTCCAGCCTCTGTCTCTGCAGAGCCAGGCTGAAATGAGACCATCAGTTACTCTGGTCCTCCCAACCTACTTCAACTGATTATTTTTTTATTGCTCAACAATACTTTCTAGGAGTAAGTCACATCTGTGGATGCTGTATCCGTGTCTTACTATTGTGAGGTCTGGGGTGACACCACTCAAATCCTCGGAGCTCCTGCGGCTCGTCACTGACAGCTTGGTGGTGTCTGCCACCTCGCCATTGGGCAAAATGCCATCAGCAAACCACACGCGCTTCTGTTCACGAGGACAACCTGGTAACAAGGGGAAAGAGGAAGTGTACAGTTCCAGAAAAAAAACAGCAGTAAACTGCAGACAGTGTGTATGTAAAAGAAATCATACTGTCATTGTTCGGGTGTTTGAGAACGGACACAGGCACCATGACTGTGGGTGGAGGTGAGTTTAAAGTGCCGGCGGCACGAGCCTGCTGCAAAGGGGGGATGGTGCTGCAGTACTCAGATGGGACGTTGGGGTTCGGACTTGGTCCAGTAGGACTCATCATCCGCTCCAGGGCCTGTGCTACAAAAAGAATAATGTCATTAGAGGTGTGTTCATTTCAACACGGATTGGAAGCCTAATGAACCTCTGACTTTGAACGTTGACATTTTAGTTTTTATGTCTCAAACATTAGATGAGCAGTCACTCAGCTTTAAACACTGCTGTAGGCTCTTAGTCATGTATCTGAATTGTTTTGGTTGGGTTGATCTGGCTCTCTGAGCATTCTAAAACTAGAGGCAGCTGCTCTTAGCTTACATATGCTGACGCAAAAAAGGTGAAAAAGAAACTGAGGTTGCCCTTTCTGTCGGACATCAGGGAAGTGTTTGCCAACATGTCAGCAACTAACAACTTGAGAAACTGAGTTGCTGATATGAGAGTTTGATGTTGTGATGTTATTTTGAAGTAGTGTTTAATACAGCTCGGCACAGCATTAAATAACCTGAGGACAGATTCTTACTTCAGGTCATGAGTTTTCCTGTTGAACCACATTTTGTGCCACTGATACTATAAATGAGCACAAACACGAGGATGAAACTAAACCAACGAATGAAGACAATTACACTTTTGTCCCGACTCATCAAATATTAGATCAGAATATTTTAGAGCTAGGACTTAAGCAGGAGTAAGGAGCAAGAGTGTGAGTAAGATCGACAGACATTGGACAGCTGAAATAACAACACTTATACTGCGGTACACGCCTGTAGCTACAATTATTCATTTATTTTTTATTTGCTTGCCATAGTTTGTCCTGCATGGCTCATGTACCCATTTGGAAAACAAGCAACCATCCCAAACTAAATCAGGCACATCTAACATTTGAATTAAATCTAAATCTTGGTCAAAGTTAGTTCAAACTAAACATCATTTCATCTCTAGTCCATAAAAAAGTGCAAATAACTTAAACGTTACTGCAAACAGGAAAGATATGAGCTGATATTTGTAGGAAAGCTGCTTATAACTGAAGACTTTTCTCAATGCTTTCTGACTCCACTTCCAGGAAATGCACACGTAGCACTCATCTATGTCATATTGATTAAGCATGATGAAGTTTTATCGATCTGGTTTGTACTGACAACTACACTGTGGCATCACAATTACTCAGACCCTTGTTAATAGAAAAAGCTTCTCGTTAGTCAAAGAGCATCATTACATTCTACAAATTAATGATGACAAGGCACAAAAAAAGTCATCCCAAGCTGAGGCAGTATACACACAAAATACAGTAGTGACCTCATTTTAAGCATAGCGCTGTTTTTAAAGGGTGGTTTGCATCATCTGCACATATTACACACAGTAAAACAAACCAGCACAGCACAGATGCAGCACACAGTAACAACAGCAACAGTCTACTTATTAAGAAGTCAGATGCATCTTACCTCGACCTCATCATTCCCTCTGCTGAAAACCAGTCCACATCACCACTAGTCTAGTCCTTAGTCTGACTTTAGAAACTCGCATCACATCATTTCCACAAATCTACATCTGCCGCTAGCCAGAATATCCTGTTAGCTTTAGGCTGGGGCGTGCACGGTAAGCCTCACATGCAGCTCATCTCCAACGATGTGAGAGATGGAGAGCGGAGAGACGGAGAGGGAGGGCAGGAGAGAGGTGACGAAGAGGAGAAAAGAATTCCACCAGAATTCCAAGAAATCCACCAGCCACAAAAAGTGGATGACCTCTTTCTTCCTAATTTAGACAGTGTGTGAGCATCACATGTCTACTGCGTTAGGCGGGTCCTGTACCACACACACACAAGGACAAATGGCAGTGTCCTGCTTTAACTCTCCTCCCTCTTTTCTGCCCTCTCCACGTCACTTCTGCAGTCTTTAGCTATAAAAAGGTGCCTCTTAAAAAAGGCTTTTACCCTCAACACAGACAGGAAAATCACAGAAATGGACATCTGGAGTTTAACTCTTTTTACTTTAAATATATAAGAAAGATAAATAAGAAATATTCAAATTGTTGTATAAATGACTGAATAGTTCATATGAATGTTTTAATTTTTAATGAATCAGAGAGAGAAGAAAGAGAAAGCCCAGGAGCCGCTCAGGAGAGGATTTCTTTTTGCATCCTTTGTGGTGCATAATGTTAGTATGAAGTTATTAAGATTTAATGACAAGTGAATTCACTCTAAAATGTTAAACATGACTCAATGGAATGAAAATCTCAAATCAATACCACCAAGTTAATACATTTACCAGTCTACAGAATCCACACAAAGGCAGAAAGACTCTCACAAGTCATCAGAAAAGAGGCTGAAGCAACATGAGCAAATGAGCTGACAGGTGCTAAAACCACTGCAGTCAACTAATAACTAACTAATTCTCTTTTCAAATGGCAAAATTTACATTTGATCCACTCAAAATATAAAAATATTGATTAGAAGCTTGTGAAAAGTTGTGCACATCAATTTAGCACATTAAAAATCAATAAAGAGGGCCATCAAAATGCTTTCAATCAAGCAACTCAAGTTTTTATATGAACATATTTTACTGTTTTGATAATTTACCTGATCGTCGACTTTACAGAATACGTCTATTTACAGTTCAGCTAATCCTCTACGAGCAAAAACACTTCAGGAAAGGACCAACATATTCTCTGTCGACAACGGAGGCAAATAACTGGAGGCTACAAATGTGCACTCACAGGTTTTAGGCTTGGACACAAAAATTCCCTCGTAAAATGATGATCAGCCACTGAACTGCTCCTCAGTAACTACACACTTCTGTCTCACAACCTTCGTGCGAAGGTTAAATACTTCCCCCTCGAAATACAGGCGCCGTATCTGCACACGTTCAGTACAGGTACGTTTGGAATCTTTTCTCACACGTCTGTAGAAATATGCTGAAGTGAAACGGAACCACTTCTCCAATCAGACCAAACTGGGGCCTTACCTCTGTGTATGGTGTCAAAACACATGACACACACACGAGCCTCCTTCTCCAGGTATTTCAGCTTACACTTCCTGTTGCAGCACAAGGCGCAGTAAACCTGCCGCACAAGAAAGAAGACGACAATGTGACTCTATGTAAACTACACGATACCAAGCATCCAGCAAAGACAGTAAATCCTCAGTGTGCAGTTTACCTAAGCATGTTTATCTATTTAGGGGCAGTGGTTGTGCTATGGACATGAACACATCCTAAACAGTCCTTTCTAATGCTGTTTTAGTCACTGGCCTTTAAATGACTTAGCTCCAGCTTTAGGACACACGGCTCAGTGGAGACCTATCCAAGAGCTGGAAAAAGAACTGCTGACTCATCCCCTCTGCTTCCATGAATCCACTGTGTTATATTTAGTCCTGAGACATAATCTGTGTTGTTTAACCATTTCTCAAACACGCACGGTTCAAGTTATCTCTCCTCTATAATTTTAATCTATATACAACTCACAGAAAAAATGAATATTCATGAAAATTTGTTTAGTAAATTTAGTAAAAATCACAGTTATAGACATTAAGTTTAACATCAGCCATAAATCCCTAACAAAGAAGATTTCAATTATACCTGATATCTTTGCTGATTATATCATAGTTTCATCTAGAAATATGTTGTGACACTAATTACAGCAAATAATATTCCCAGGATAAGTGCAATAATGCCGATCATGCTGAGCGACAGCAGGCTCAGGTTTCTTACGTAGATGGGGAAAGAATAACATCTTTTTCGAATACTGGGAATGAGGCCGCTGACGGAGCAAAGTTAGGCAGCTTGTTGAACCATCTTTTTAAGTTTGGTATAGAGACCACCACACACCGTTTGTTAGAAGAGCGCAGTGAAGAAACAATTGTAGACCTGGATTAGAGTGCTCTGTTACAAAGGCGCTGCTAAGTTGACCACTTGGTAGGTGAATGTCAGAGTTCTGAACATGATGTGGGCTAGTTCACAGCAAATATGTACAAACAGTCTGTCAAATACTGTAATACTGCACTGTCTTGTTACTAAAACAACACCATGCTGAGCTAATGTTGGTTTTATTGAAAAACAGCGGGCAGATGGCTGAGGTTTCATTTTATAAGCAATAATTGACCCCAACATTCAGCTCCTGTCCGGTTTGTAGCTGTTGGTCAGAAATAAACTAATTATTTTAAAAGACTGGGCTGTGAAAAACAGTGAAGGACATTTAAATTCACTTTGTTCATATTATAGACTAAACCGATCACTGACAGGACATCACTTGGAACTCTAGTGAAAATAAAATCTAACAGACCCACTGACTGACGTACCTTCCCACAGGCTCGACAGTGGTGCCGTCTCTTGGTGAAAGTGAACCTCTGGTAGCAGTTCATACAGTTGGGAGCTTGAGAGTCTGGCACCCAGGCAGGCTGCTTGCTCCCCAGTTCCTCTGCTCCCTGTCGCTTCCAATTCACTGACCTGGCACCATCTGTGTGTGGCTCCCCAGGGTAAGGTGGGGGCTCTGAGAGTTCATCATATCCCACACTGTAATCCTGATGATCCTGAGAGGTGTATACAGGGCTTAGATCCTTAATGTTGGATTGCTCCTCTGTAAGACTTATGGGTGAACTGTCTTCATCCTCTGGACTTGGTCCTGCTGAAGAACCACTAAGTGTCTGAGCCTGTTCCTCTGCTTCTTCTCCTGTTGGTGGAGATCTGTGGCAGTGTAGCTGTTTAGGCCGTGCTCCTCCATAGGAGGGCTGCTGATCAGGGCTACTGCTGTGCTGGGAGTGGAAAGTGTTGCTGGTCAAAGAATGGTTTGTCCCAGAGGACAGTTCTGGCTCTTCTTGGGAAGGTCTATGTGAGTCCTGTACTAGCGATGTGGCAGGCTTAAAAGTTCCTTCTACTGACACACACACTGTTCTGTCACTTTGTGGAGAAGCCAGGCCCTCCGGCGCCTCTGGGCTGCCTCGACCACAGCTTCTCAGCTCCTCCTCCACAAGGCTGTCCTCCAAATCCCCATTCAGTTCTAAGAGACTCTCAGGTTGAGAACAAACTCTGGAACTGCTGCAATAAGAGACACATCTACCCTGCTCTGCTTCAGTGTGGGCCTGCAGGAATGCATCCAACTCCTCGTCTGTAACCAGCAGCTCAGCCTGATCACTCTCAGGCAGATACTCGAAGCCAAACTCAGGAGGATCATCTGGGCTAGGATCCAAGTGATCTGAAGAGGGATGGTCCTCAGGTAGGACAGCAGCAGCAACAGGTTCAAGAGAGATATGCTGTCCCTCTGGTGACAGCCTGCCCTCTTCAATCTGCTTGGACACAGACACTGACAAGTCAATAGGTTCCTCTAATGTGGGCCTGTGCTCCTTGTCCTCTGAGGCAGGCAGGGAGAATGCCTCTGTGTTCTCAGAGATGTCAGCCTCATCACACTTCTCTGCAACTTGTCCTGGCTCGTTTTCTGTGTTCACCAGAGCTGCACACATGGACACAGCTATTGGTAGGCATGACAAGCCCACTGGTTCACTGTCTGAGACTCCTTCTTCGACACCTGCAGGAGACCGTGCCTTAGAGTTACCCAAAGTTTCTTGTGACTCATCCTGTTCATTCACTGAGGAGGTTGTTGTTTCTTTAATGCTCTCAGCAGGCAGGGAGCCCTCTGCTCCACTGTGGTCTAAAGAATTATCCACTATGTGGTTTGTGCAAGCTAATTCTTCACAGTCCTCTTTGTCAGCTGACTCAGTGGTCCTTGGTGACAGTGACTCATCTGTCGAGTCACACCCTCTCTCCACAGCTGCAGGAAGAATGACATCCAGCAGACTGAGTGAGGCTGAGCATCCACTGCTCTGTTCATGAGAGTCAAGACCCAGCAGTTCATTTGTCACTGCAGAGGCTTGCGCTTCCTTGTCACTTTGAGTGATCTCCTGTTTCTCATCCACAACCACAGGGCTGTCAAAATCCACAAGCAGTGTTCCCTCCTCCTCCATTTGCTTTTCCACCATGTCCAGCTCACTGAAAACATCGTGACTGGTGGCCCTGACTAGGATGGCTGAGCTTGTGTCGTTTACAAGGTCGCACACTGGCTTCAGAGCTCGATTTGGGCAGGGAGGGGCAGAGCTTGTAGCTGACCTACGATCCACGGATGAGAGAAGGTCCACTCCGGTGAGAGGCTGACCGTTGACCTCTCTATCACTTTTGCTGCGGTTGTGACCGCTGGAATTCTCCGGACAGCTCGTGGCAGAACCATAATGAAGAGAATTGAGGTCAGGGAGGCTTGGTGAGACAGTGGACGCCTCAGATGATAAACACTGAGAGCCCAGTGAGGAGAAGGAGTAGGCAGAAGGCTTCAGGAAAACAGATTTGCATTCAACTTCTTCTGAAATAAAAATATAAGACAACAAGTTAAAACAACACAAACAAGACAAAGCAAGAGATCTGAAACTTGTGCTCTGTGGAAAAAAAATACAATAATGAAAATAAACTTACCAGTATTGAGCTCAAAGTCATCAAGCAGTTTGTCCAGATCACATACAGCTGCCTTGAAGAAGCTGTCCATGCTGGGCTAAAGCAAAGGGCCCTTAATCCCCTTAAGTTCCTAAAAACAAAAAAGAGAAAGTTTTATAGCACTACAGAAGATATAATACCATATATCTAATATGTAGCTACAACTACTAAATCAAGATTCGGGACTTGCACTGTTTGACAGGACGACTCACAGCACCAGGCACACCTTAAATCTTTATAAAAGTGTGTTTAAGAGCACCTTGAGGTGAAAAGCTTTTCCCCACTGAAGCTTGAGCAGTACAACCCGGGGGCAGTGTCATGAGTTTGCTTTTTTATGTTGCACAGGAGTCACGATGTCCTGTTTTCAGGTGGCCTGCAGCTCTTCAACTGAGCTACACAAGGTTCAACACAACAGAGAATCAACTTCTACTGAGAGGAAATATTAATATCTGTCTGATGTTTGTCATCTGATGACTGAAAACAATGTGATACATAAATCACAACTATCCTAAACTTTACCTCTGTGAAGCAAAACACAAGGAAGAAACCTGCACTAACAGCAAAAGGGAAATATTCAATGATAATATACAGTTGTGACATGGTGAGTCTATGGCTTTCTCTGTGATGCACCTTCTAGGTGCTAAATGCCTGCAATGACACAAAGTGCTAACACAACAACACCCACGGTGCTTCTGCAAGTGCAGATCGATAATAGTGTCACTGCCACAAAGTTCACCTTCAATCTCAGAATCGATAATAAATACAGGAGTCCTCAGGCAAAACTAAACTTCCACACCGTAACCCGTCTTATTTCTTCACTCATTATGTGAACATCTATAGATCATATAAACTTTAGGACACATTTTAAAAAGAATCTTTATTCTGATCTGATGAAGGAGAACAATAGAACAATGGAAGAAGGTGTCAGTTCATAATACAAACAATAAAAATAGGCAAATCTCTACCATGGCTGAAAATAATTCTGTTAATACTGAAAGCAAACAACAAATACTCTCTAAAATTAGCTGCTTTATAAAACGGACCACTTCCTGTTTTAAAAGTGACAAACACCTGTCTTAAAAGAAACCATTAAACACAGTATAACTGTTTGTTATGGTAGTTTAAATCTAAAACATCTAGATGATCCTGTGAACAGTAGTCTAGCTAAAACTGGGACTCTATGATTTTTTCCTAAAATTCATGTAATTAGACAATTCATACAAATGTTTGTGACGACCTTCTCCAGAGAACTTTGTGTTGCTTTGTTCCTGAATACCTGAGTGGTACACGGCCGTAGCACAAAAACACCACGGACAGCTAAAACTGTAGAAATGTCACCTTCGAATACAGGTCAATGCGTGTTAGGTACGGGTACATTCAGAAAAACTTTTTCCTACCTCCTTGAGAAACACTGTCTCCACAGCTGTGTCAAGCAATAACTGCTAAGCGTGTGGGCTAAATATGGATGGGAACAAGGAAGTCAGTCATGGTTTATGGTTAATCATCACAGTAAAATATGCACCTAGGTCTGTCTAGAGTTACCCGTCGTAACAGCCTTATGTTATTTTTGTTACAATTAAATGTTTTTTTTTTCTTCCTGTAACTAACTTTTCCCATTTAACTTAAGAGTTAAGGAATATAAGACAAATGAGACTGAATGCTGTTATTCAAGACTCTAATCATTAATCTGCAGCACAGTTTCATGAGGAACTCTGCTTTAGGTCTTGATAATACTGAAGAAACCCTGTACAGTACTTCATGCTGCACAGATAAAAACAACTAGACAAAAAGAACTTCCCATATATTTACTATATACTGCACATATATCCCACATTTTTTAATGTTACAACTACCTAGGCTTCAAGCAAGACTTCAAAAACTATCATCATCCACAGTTACACATTGATAATATGTAATAATAGAACTAGTAGTGTAGTAATAGTGTTTCCTGTTTGCTGCCATTTAAAGGGCATCAGGCTTTACATTAACACACTTCACAAGAATACTCACACCATTCACAGCCCCCTGTGGTTTCTGTGAAGGACTACTGCAGCTGGACACTGCTCTGTTTTTAATAGAAGATCTACATACATGTGTACAAGGCCATTAGTAAAGAAAGAACTAACTAAACGAGGAGATCTCCAAGTGTCCCTAAACCTTTGAACTGTATTTTTACTTCAGGCAACTGTGGAAAAGATGTGAAGGTACTGATTTTGACTGGTAGGGGTTGACTTAGGTGTTATGACTGTAGCAAATATTAATTACTGAATTTGTGATCCTGGCTGAATACTACTGTTCACCATGTTGGACTATATACAGGACAGGTACAAACTGGGGCAGCTGTACACAACACTGTAACATTACAAACACCAAATACAACCTTCTTCCTGCCATTTACAGCTACACACAAAAATCCCATCACCACAAAAGAAAATCAAGGCAGCTGGAACTCGTTTCCACTGGGTGAAGTTTAAAACCTTAAGCTACAAAGATAGCATACAAGCTAACAAACCTAGAGAACGCTATCACATAAGCGAGCTAATGATCCATAGCAACATTTCACCGTAACAACACACTTTTCGTGACTGGTGATAATATGATTGTGTGCCTGTTTGTGGCTCTTAACCATCAACTACGAATAAACACCGCGTTGTCTGTCACCTTGAATCATGAAAGCAGGAGTAGCTACAGTTAGCCTGTTAGTTAACGCTAACCGCTGGCTCATGTGGCTAACGCAGCTAGCTTCCTGTGGGTTAACCTGGTTTGTTTGTGGATTTCCTTACTTTATTCCATAACTCCGACGTCGTCCACACTAGTTGTGCTCAGTCCCAGTTTTAACACAGGAACAAACATCGCCGGTGTCATCTCGTCGTTGTCTAACAAGTGAGTTGAAGTAGTTTGTGGAGCTAGCCGTGGGATTAGTTTTGTTGGAGCCGTGTGAATTCCCCAGTCAGGCCGCCATCTTGAACAGAGTGTCGGGGACGTCACGGGATCAGCGCGGCTCCTGTGCGGTGCTGCAATGTAAACAAACACTCAAAGTGTGCGGGGCTTTGCGGGGTTAAAGTAATATTTACACACATTAAAGGAGATGAGCTCACAGAGTTTTAAAGGTTTCTGATATAAAGCTACAGTATTAATACAGGTGAGTTCAGCTAAATGGAGTATTTACATTTTAAGTTACTTTTATGCCAATACAGTGCAGGGGAAAATATTATATTTTAACTCTATTACATTTTATTTACAGCGTTACTTTTAAATAATATATATTCATTTAATATTTCTCAACTTTCAAAACTAAATTATTATTTATTAATAGTAGTATTTATTTTACAGTGTAAAACATTTTATTGTTGCATTATAACCAGGAGCTTTTATTATAGGATTATAACTCTAACAGGTTTAGTGAAATTATTTAAGCATCATATTACTCAGATTTATTACCACCAGATGGCAACTGTGTCCTGTGCTTTTCCTGCTTACTCAGTTTTTCCCTCTACTGTACAATCGATGCCATTTATGTGGCCAGATGCTTCACATTAAAGCACGGTTAAAATCTGCCTTTGCTCTACACAAGAACAACTGAATAAACATTCATATCAGTCATAATAACAGTGAATTTAAGACATTTTATGGATGAACTTTGATGGAGACAAAAGGTTTACTGATCACATATTTCTATACATCTCAGTTACCCTTTTATTAGACAGTATCCTGATATCCAGATATCCTGCTTCATGAAAAAGATAGTATTCCACCTTTTTAGCCTCATTGATATAAATGTAGATTCTGACAACAACATTTGAAGCCACTTCATCATGTTGCTACCACCTTGTGGGACAGTACTAAAATACAGTTTTCTACAACAGTAAAGATAATGTTGCTCATTCTTATTTCGAAGTGTAGTCAGACAAATAAACGTGTTTGTTTGATGACAAGTACTGTATTGTCTCCTTCTAGTCAAAGGACAAACCAAGGTCGTGCTTAAAGGCACCGGTCACCTTCTTGAAAAGACCATGTTTTGTTTTTATGTGATTTATTTTTAATCACCTACATTCAGTTATTTTATTAAGCTAAAAGTTATGCAGTTAAACACAACAGTTCTATAATGAGGAGGACAAGGAGGATTGCAGGACAGTTGTATTAGACTAGATTCAAGCTTTAAATGAATATACTGTGCCTTGTGAATATCTTCTGTTACTTTAAACTGGCTGTTGTATTTTACTGAGTTGCAAAAAGTACAACTTTAATACTCATGTAGAAGTGAAGTACTTGCCTAAAAAAGGTACTGCACTAAAAGCAGAACTACCACTGCCCATTCGTTGCTCTTACTTTAGGTATTTTTGAATTGAAAGTCTGAACTAAAGCTGTAAGAAACATGTATGGATGGATTTTCTACTGGGTACACAGGCCCAGACAGCGACAGTGCTAACTACACCACCCTAAAAAAATGTGAACAGGCAAAAAATAAATCCCAAAATGCTAAAAATTATGTGGCAGCCTAATAAATTTTCCTGGGGGTCCTCTTCTCCCTCAGTGCCTCAGAGCCCTTAATAATCAGAATCAGGTTTATTGGCCATGTATGCTCACATGCTTACAAGGAATTTGCTGTTGGTGTCTCTCTAGTAAGTTCACAGAGTAAGTAAAAAAAGGAAACGGTGACAGTGTAACATCACAAAAAATACAAATAATGTACTGTAGCAGAATACAGATTAGGTGGATGAATTAATATACATAATGAATAATACACAATAATATACATGAATTGTTCTAATACAGATTAGGTGGATAGATTATACAGTTCATGTGATACAAATAAATAGATTGTGTGGTTATACATACAATATATTAATAACTATAGTTGATATTTTATTTTACTTTATTTATCTCCTGGGGGAAATCCATCCAAGGATAAATGCAGTGGAGTAAAAGTACTATAGTTCCCTCTGAAATAAATTGAAGTAAAAGCAACATTAAATGGAAATTACAAGTACATCAAATGTGTACTACAGTACAGTACTAGTGTAGATGTACTTATTTTTTCTTACCAGTTCATTTTATCTACTGGTGCAAAAAGCAGTTTCCTGCTGTAATGCTGAGGCTGTCCTGTGCACTCCAACCAGTAGGTGGCGCTAATACAACAGGATACCGTCTGTCCGCCATTTTTAACCAACCTTAGAAGTAGTCAAGGAGGAACGGATAGAAACAGGAAGCAGAAGAAGACGAGCTCGTTACCACAATGACTTCGACTAAGAGACTAGGGAAGGTAAATTTACACATTTATTTAATTTATACCACTTCGAGAGGGTTCAGAATAACTTGGTAAAGCGTTATGTGTGTAGCTACAGAACCGTCTAACGAGAAAATGCCCAAGTGTTTGTCGGTAGTGTGTCCGACAAAATGAAAGGATAATGACGTCCGGTAAACGGTGACTGAGGTAACTAGTTAGTTTGAGTCGCTAGCGGGGCCGTGATTCAGCACTTACACAAAACCGTCACAACAGTGAGCAAGTCGTACTACATGTTATGTTCGGGTAGGGAGCTTATTAACCGGCGTGTTGCGGTTTGTTTTAACCTCTGTCTCCGCCTGAATCAGCAGCTGAATCGAAAACATGGAGACTTTGGGGCTGGGGCGTGACGTCAGCATCATCTGAGCGATATATCGTCATAAATAAACGCCGCAGCGATAAACCGATTAATCGATTTAGTTGATCAGCTGCCGGTTAAGCTGCAGTCATTTTTCAAAATATGGATCCAGATTTCAGCTAGCACTTTTCATGTTTCATCGTCTTACACTCGAGTCACAGATGAGCCACAGATTACAGAAAAATAAATAGTTTGCAACATTTTCTAAAAACCTTGACTTAATCTTGATATTTCCTGTTCTAATGATCCAGCTCTTAAAACAATCTGGTTAATCATACTTTTTGATGTAAAATGTGTAAATAGACGTAGCTATTTCACAGCCCACCGGTGGAGGGGCTGCTGCTGAATCTCTAACTTTAAAAGTGAGACTAACCGAGAAACTGGAAAATACAGTTTTTGTTTAGCAGATCGGACCGTCTTTTGAATTGGACGATTAAAAGCGTTTATGATGAGGATTTGTGATATGCCTTCAGAATTTTTGTTGTCAGTTGACTGCAGATTCAGAAAGATGTGGTCACTGGTGAGTTTTCTCTATGGCAGTACGTAAGAGGATGCTCCAGCCAGTGCATCTCAGGTATTACCTTACATTTGTGTCACAGAGATCACTCTTCAATTACCAGAAACATGGATACAGGGCAGTCATTTCATAATTTAGAAAGTTGTTTGACAACGAGCAACAAAATTCTGACTGTATTTTCCAGAGTTAAACTAGGTGGTATGTGCACAAATTAGAGCATCCTACCATGGAATAACCATATCTTCTAAAGCACTGGATAAAGAGCAATTGTATTAAATATTTAACTTTTTAGTATTTGATGCCTTTGTCAAGTCTTATCAAGTGACTGATCCTGCTAGATCCTTCTTTGGTTGGGTAAATGTGACTCCATAATTATAGAGGTAGTCAGAATACAAATAGTTGTAATATATTTATTCCTTTTGCCCACTAAATTTACATCATGAAAACTGATCACTTTCACAAAGCCTCGAAGACTGTGTTTACACATTCTTCCAGATATTTATATCCACCAGATATTTTGAGACCTGAGTTCTTGCACACATTATGTTTAAGTTTTACCCACAGATTTGTTGCAGGGGTTGTAGTTTGCTTTACACTAAACAAGTCAGCACAACATGTAAAGTGCCCCAACCCAAGAATTGTTTCCCATAGTACTAGTTATGAGAAAAGCGTCTAATTACAGTACTAAAAGTGTGAACTAAGCAGTGTGATCTTCACTATGATCTGTGATCGGCACTGTGATCTGTGAAACTGACAATGAGCAAAAGTTTGCATCAGCTTCATGTGCAACAAATAACATGAAAATATTAAAAAATCGCATCAGCAAAGATGTAGTCAAATTTTATTTAAGTAAAACCTTTGTAAAGTAGTAGTTGTGTAATCTATTGAATAGTTTTACCAATGAAATGAAAATGAAACCATCTCTTTCTGCTAATGATTGGTTCCTCTGAGAGCGATAAGGGGCCCCAACCACATACAGTATTGTCACCATGTTTTGCTAAGATCAGAAATGTTAAAAAACTGGTTTAGTTTTTAACAGTGCGTAATTTTACAATAATGTAATAAGTTTTTGTGTAATTTTAATTTAGAAACTGACTACAGCTGTCATATAAATGCAATGGAATAAATAGTAGTACTAGTACTAAGTACAAACACGTCAAGATTGTACTCGGTGCGTTACCTGTGGAAGATAAATGATTAAATGTTGTTTAAAAACTAATTTGACTTAAGTTAAAAGGACACTGGATGGGTTTCTGTTTGTTTGGCTCCTCACTCTCATACTTACAGTTTCACTGTGACACACAGTTGAGTAACTTGAGTAATACGGTCTCTGTTAGGAATTCCCCGTGTAATAACAGTAAAGGATGTTATCACCACTTCCTGAATTCCCCTCACAGTCCAGTTCTACATGCAGGTAAATTAGAGTAAATGTGTGCAGGAAGGAAGGAAGCAGAGCATTTTGACTGCTCTCAGCTAACATTACCTGCTTCGCTGTAATTTATGAAAACAGCAAGATATGGTAAATAGTCCGTTTGTTTGCTGTTTGCTTAATTGCTGTTTTTAGCTTCTGAAGTATAAAGATAAAACATCTGGAGACATCAGTTTGGGCTGGGGGAAAATTATAACCAACATTTAGTTATGTCTCTTACATCATTGCGTTCCCAATAAAGTTGAAAGAATCCTATTATTTCATTCCAATTAAAATTATTTATGTTTGTTTAGGAGCTTGATGACATCCGCAAATCTGGGATAAGGCACTTCCGCAACATTCAAGTGGACGAATCAAATATTTTGACCTGGCAAGGGCTCATTGTTCCTGTGAGTATTACATAAATGCAGTTGTTTGTAATGTATTCTGAAAGCGCATATATTTGTTGGCTGCTGCACACAGACAGCATCTTCTCTCAAATCCTCTTGTCATGTGTTGTTCTTTATTGGGGAAAAACTAGATACAAGAAGAAAAAAAAATCTGTTTTGTAGCAGTGCTTTTGCTTTAATTCACTGTTCTTGTTTTAATGCAGCCTATTTAATCTTGTATAAAGCAGTAAGGTCGACATTGTAGGTACACGGTCACACTGAGTCAGACAGCAACTATTACACAACATAGGAGCTGCAGACTGAACACACCACATCAGCTTCCCTGATGAAGTCTGCTTCTTACCTGACTTACCATCGTGAACACACGCCTTTTCCTTGTAGAAAGATTGACAAGGGGAAAGTGCACCTCTGATGCTAGTTCACAAGCTAAACCGCTAATTAGCCACCCAGCTGCAGCACTTTCAGCAGCACCTAAAGTTACCTGTTCATGGTACTGAGGCGGTTTGATTTGTTATGCTTCTTAGTATCAGGACCACTGTCAACACACTTTGTGTCCATCATTCTGAGGTATCACGTTCTGTGCTGATCACATTTACAGGCGTGATGGTTCGGAGCAAAACTGGAGCAAGACACAGGGCAATGCTCCCTAACTGCTCTGTCCAAAGTTCCCCTGCTCACATACGCCATCACACACATAGCTCCACAGTAACATCACAGACACACACACGTTGATGTTGTTGAAGAGACAAAGCTCACATATCTGTAACACCTATAAGGTCAAAATAAGCAGTTTTAAACAAATTAAATAATTTGTATATGCTGTCAGTTATAGGTCTGAGAAAGAGAGAATCAGAATAGGTAATAGTACGTGTAATAGTACGTAAATGACTTGTATGTGCCCTTTAAGGAGGAATCTGTTAATACAACAGGATTTTGCATGAAGAACAGGTGACAGAATGGGATTAATACACATTATTAAAATTCTTACTTTCTCCCAGGACTGTCCTCCATATGACAAAGGAGCATTTCGGATTGAGATCGTCTTCCCTGCAGAGTACCCCTTCAAACCCCCTAAGATCACCTTCAAGACAAAAATCTACCATCCCAACATAGACGAGAAGGGTCAGGTCTGCCTGCCTATTATCAGTGTGGAGAACTGGAAACCAGCCACAAGAACCTGCCAAGGTGAGACGGCTCACATGTCCACATTAAAGATTCACAGAGCTTGATTAACTTTTTACACGTCTCACCGTCTGTGAATCTTTAAGTTGTAAATATGTCCACTGATTTAACATTTTCTTTTGTAGTTCTTCATTATATGAAACAGTTTGACTTGATCCTTCTGCATTCTGTTCACTGAACCCTTCTCCTTAAAAGTGATGGTGTGAATTTCATCATCATTTGTTGTGTCATTTCCTCATATTTATCTTTTCTACAATTAATCTTTATTTCCATTTCGGTTTAGCCAAGCAACTAGTCTAGGGTAAAGTTCTTCCCCCAAAACAGGCAGTTTGAAAGAGTTACTCTACATTTTTTACCATTTGAAAACTTTCATTCCTGTTTATGAACACTGAGGGGGATGCAGGGAAGGAAAGAACAGAGTCAAGCAGTGTGTAGGGAGAAGGTGGGAAGATTTGAGCGGGATCAAGCCTCTCTGATTATGAGCAATATGAAGCCTCTGGATATTAAGTTGGACGAGCTGACAGGAATGAAGGAACATCTTTGGCGAGTGTAGTCAGATGCGTTTCACAGAGACGTGGCTGCATGATGTTATTCCCAACTCCAGTGTTACTACAGACAGTTTCAGCACTGTTTTGGGGGTCAGCAGGTGAAAAGAAAGCAGTAAGAGGAGGGAGGGTAGACGTTTTTGTTAACAGGTGGAGCCAACATGGACTGTGAGGCTCCATCCATACTATCTTCACCGCCAAACTTTAGACCCAACACCCTGATACCTTGTTTATGATTTCCATAGACTTCAACTATGCGATCCTCATCAAGCTGCCTTTAACCGGTTTGTGAACTGTGACACCAAAGAGACTTGATGTATGCTAATGTTAAAGAGGCCTAAGCTCCACGGCCCTCCTCAGTGACAGGGTTTAGACTTTACTTCTGGAGTCACCGTTTCCTCACTGCTGTTTTAAAGTATGAGACCACATTGTTTCTAGGGACTAATAAAGTATTTCTGATTCTGATGGATCTTTTTTTTTTTTTTGAAAAGTCCATTTTGTGTATGAATCGTTCTTGTTCCCTGTGTCCTGCAGTGATTCAGTGTCTCATTGCTCTGGTGAACATGCCTCAGCCCGAGCATCCGCTGAGGGCAGACCTGGCAGAGGAATACACTAAAGACCGTGCGAAATTCATGAAGAACGCCGAGGAATTCACAAAGAAACACAGTGAAAAGCGACCTGTAGACTGACAACACAACACTGATGGTCACTGTTGTTTGTCCTCCGCTCTGTTTCCACCCTGACACTTTGTTCTTATCTCTACACCACACAGATGCCCTGTTCTCATTGTTTTAGCACTGTCCAACCGACCACTCCCTGATCGAGGTTTCTGTTTCACTTATCCAAAAAAAGCAGGACTTTTTGGTGAGTAAGCAGACTCTGGCCTCTCTAGACGTCACCTTTTGGTTTGTTAGTGACTCCTTTCTACTGTTGTGTTCTTAGAAAAATTAGGAAAACTGTCAGAGGTGGCATCCTGGAAAGTAAAACATCAGAAATAACTCAAAGTGCTGTTCTGCTTACTTAAATATTGAATGTTTTTTTGAGATTAATCACTAGCTTATGCAGACCTGTTTACAGATTTTTAAGCTTTAATTTCGAAAGTTAAAAATGCACAGCATCTATCACTGTCGTTTCCTCCTTTTATCCCCCCCCCCCCTCCCCGTTAAGATGCACTGTACTCTGTGAAATCACCTTTCGCCGTACACAAAAATTAAACTTTGTTATGCAGAACTCCACATGTAAACAAAGAAATGTATGAAAATACAACAACTTTCACGAGTCCTTTTTGAAATGGTTTTATATTTTGAGATGCCGTTTATGTTGGCCCCCGACGGTAAAGCGATTACTGCGAGTCACAGATTCACCTTTATGCAGACGGGAAATTGGATGTTTGTCAGACACAGCTCTGTTCTTACATTTAGTTAATTTATCTCTTCTAACCAACACAGTTGTTCAGTTCTGTATTAAAAAAATAAAATCTTGGCTTTAATGTGTTTAACAATATGCAGAACTTCTCTCTATTTGATTTCACCTGCTCATCTGATAAGTATTAACACACTAAGACCAAGACAGTTTGGTTTTAGTATATCATTATGGCCTTGTAATTTGCTTTTCCTCATCAATAAACACAATGTTAGTGAATATATTCTGAGTGATCATGACTCACTGTCGGAGCCAACTGCAAGTGGAGGACACCAGGTTATTAATTAGTGAATAAAGTTTTGTGATGGATGTTTAATCAAACCTGCATCGTTGCTTATCTTTACATAATGTCTTTGTATACACCTGTATCTGGAGGCTCCACTTACTGATTAATCAGTATCCTGGTCAAAGACAAAAAAACGAAAACGTTAGTGAAAAGCACGAGTTAGGGACTGTTAGACAACAGTTAAATCCGTCATTAGGAAATGGTAGGAACATGATACATGTGTAAATCTGCCTACAGCAGGTTGTCCTTGAAAACTGAGGCAACATGCAAGAAGAAGAAGGGGGAGGAGCGAGGAGGGCAACAAGACATCTCAAAGAAAATCACAGTGAAAATGTTTTTCTCTTGGATTTATTGGAGTCAGGGTTATACAGTAAAGACCTTAACTTGAGGTAGAATTATTCCCTAACTGCAGATCATATAGAAGATTAGGTTACCCTAAAGATTTTCAATCCACCTCCTCCGTACAAGTGGACAGACGTTCTGAGATTTGCCCACAGGCTCAGTTTTGGAGGGAGCACAGAGCTGAGAGCTCAGATCCTGCTAACACGTGACCACACCAGGAATCCAGCTTTTATTTCTTAAACTGGGAAATGGGAGCTGGGACTTTGATGTCCTGGCCCTTCTCCAGCTTCTTCTCACACTCAATCAGATAGTTGACCCCATCAACCACCAGCTGGACCAGCTCCACCTATAAACACAACCACACCTAAATCTGAGCTCAGATTGATTTTAAATATTGTTAAATACTGTAGCTGCCAATCGACTTGAACAATGAAACTGAACATAAGTGACGGATCCTCACCTCAGATTTGCCCAGACGATCAAGGTTGGAAATGTCAAACGTGTCTCCAGTGGCAGCTGTGTCCACGCCTCCTGTGCCTCTTTTCTGCAGCCGCAGGTTGTCGAGGATTTTTGGGAAACGTGCATCCTGCAGAGTGTTTTTTTAAATTTATTTGTTACATGGTGCAAGTACAGTAAAAATTACCAAGAGCAGAAATGTAAAAGTTACACTGATTGGTTTTCAAGTCGGCTTTAGTGACTTTTTTCCATTCATACTGGAGGAAAACATTTCCCACCTTGTCCAATTTATTCATAATTATTTTGTTAAAACTCAAAGTTTAAAGCTGTATCTGTGTGTGTGTTCCTCTTGACTTGCGTTCAGCGGGACCATGTGTGTTACCTTGCTGAGTTTTGGCAGGCGGACGTGCACACCTGCCCTGAGGCCGGTGCCCAGGTTGGAGGGACATGTGAGGATGTAGCCCAGACGTTTATTCCACATGAATTCCCAGCCTCTCTCCTGGATCAGATGCTCCACCTGTGGGATATGACAAAATACAACCGGTCACATAAAACTATATCTCTCCAGAATACACTGACATAACTTTAAATTTTATTTGATTTTATTACTGCAAAATTTGCAGCTTTGACTAGACAATATTTAAAGATGCCCTGCGTGCATGGATGGATTACAGATACATGGGCATTTCACTGAAAGAGAAACAATATGACCACAAACCAAGCCGTTTTGTGTCTTTTTGTGGCCGTTTTGTGTCTTTTTGTGGCCGTTTTGTGTCTTTTTGTGGCCGTTTTGTGTCTTTTTGTGGCCGTTTCGTGTCTCTTTGTAGCAGTTTCGTGTCTCTTTGTAGCAGTTTCGTGTCTCTTTGTAGCAGTTTTGTGTCTTTGTGGTTGTTTTACATCCAATAGTTTAGTTTTGTAATAGTTTCAACAGTTCCATGTGGAGTTGCTGACAGCCACAGACCAGGCCCCCACCATTATTATTACTGTCTCTGTACAGTCACCTGTTTCTGTATCATGTTAATGTTGATTTCAGACTCCAGTACCTGTTTGAGCCCCCTGCAGAATCTCTCAAACACTCTCTTCATGTTGCCTCCCTTCTCCATGGAGATGACTCTGGTGTGGTCCTCCTCATTCACCCAGATCAGGAAGGTCTTGTCATTATTGTGCCTGAGGACGAACAAATGAAGAGCACTGCAGGTAAAACACTGCTTTCATTACTGGAGATGACTCATGGCCATGAAGGACCTTTCACAGACACTTTGATATTCATGCTGCTCTCCTGTGCAGAATTAATTTGTTCTGCAGTGTTTTGAAGGACTTGTGCATTTGTCAGAGACAAAACACCGAATGTTGTTGGTTTAGCTGTTGGAAACAGGTTTTGCCACCAGCGTGCGTCAAAAGCAGGTGAATGCTCCTATTGAGTGTTACAGGAAGTGGGGAGATATTTTTAGGATTTAAAACATCACTGACGTCACTGATCAGCATGTGGAGGTTAGAGTCTGAATTGTCACACAGCAGACATGCAGGAGGGCTGAACAGACCCTACCAGATGCCCCTGGCGTCGGGCCAGTCTCTGGCCATAAAGGCACATGTCAGCAGTGGAGAGACAGGCTTGTCAAACAAGAAGTGGTCCTGAAGGTGGGAGGGAGAAGGTGACAGAGGTGGGGTGTGTCAAAGAGAAGTAGCAGGTGTTTTCTAGATCTTTGTTTAGACACCAGTGGTAAAAAAAAAAAAAGTACATTTACTCAGGTACAGTGTTTTACTTGATTATACCCAATGTATTGTAACTAAAACTCCTGCTGCACTTCATCCTTCAGTCCTGAGAAATGCTTATGTTTGACCTTGTTTCATAAGAACTTGCATTCACAAATGACTACGGATCCCTCACACTTGGCGAAGGCCTAGTTTGAATTATACTTTGGATATTTTTAAGTTGAAATATTTTTGAGAAAGTAGAATTTCAATTGCAAAACTTTCCCTTTAATCTGACAAGTCTCTAGAATAGGAAAAGTTTGTTGAACGCATCACTGTCACCAGGAATGGAGACACAGACTTGTCAAACAGGAAGCATGTGGTGCAGCACGGTGAAACTCACATCAATCAGCTGCTGCTGCTCCTTCTCCGTCATGTCTCCCAGGCTGTAGTAATGTCCAGACAGGTCTCCCTTCAGGCCGGCCAGAGCCGTCACAACCACCCGCTCCACCTCCCGACGTTCAGCCCTCGAACAGGCCGGGGGAAGGCTCAGCCCGCGGATACTGCGGCCGGTCCGGACACGGGATGACAGAACATAATGATCATCAAAAACACCGTTGGTTATCTGGCAACAAGGGGAGAAAATATACAGTAGTTAATGTATGAGGAGCAGTAGGTGGACGGATGTTACAATGACTGGGGTGTTATGGTGTAAACACCTTAGAAGAATCCAGGTCAGTGGGGTGTGTCATGGCTCTGGGGTCGTAGCCGTTGTGCCTGTCTTTGATGACAGGGTCAAAGAGGTCAGCGAACACCTGGAGGGAACAGTAAACAACAGACACTATGAAGTCAAAGGCTGTTTAACCAAAAATGAACTTAAAATCACACTGATCTTATGGTGTAACATATGTCGTCACAGCCTTCTACTGACCACTAGTAATTGCACACAGTCCTGGGTGTAGTTTTCACAGTCACTGTATACAACCCTTACAATCTTAACTCATACGTTCAAATCTGTATGTAACCTGACAGACAGCATCCAGGGCAGAACACTGCATCTCATAAAGCTCATTAACATATCAGCACTTATCCCTCTATGTCTGGATCCAATGACAAACTGTGTTAGACACGTTGTCCTCAGTGTAAATTATCTCTTGAACAAAGTTCTGATTCACTTTTAGGACACAAAGAACGTTTGACAGCTCTTACTTCATAGCTCTCCTCATCACCAGCCACACAGCCCACTGTCTTGATGAAAGGGTGTCCAGGGTTGTCCACCCCAGTCTGGATGCACTGGTCCAGGGTCCAGTTGTTGGGGGTGAGCTTGTCCCTCAGTTTGGCATAAACAGCCGGAGTCAGAGCTGAAGCCATACAGTTGTTGTGTTTCCTCAGGTCGGGGTAGTCACAGCTACACAAGAGGAAGAATTATAACATGATGATGGAATAATCCGGCTTTCACTGCCAGCTAGTGGTGACAACATGGTTTCTCAGCTTTAAGTCACAGAATCAGGACCAGAGATTTGACTGTGATTCACTGAGTGGGAGTTTTATACCTTTCAAACCACAGTTACCAGTGCCGCCAGATTTTTACACTCCAACAAGACAAGTCTTCATAAGTAAACAATGCAGAGTGTGAAGGTCTCGTCATCAAATATGATGTATATAAATATATATTTAAATATAAATATATAAACACAGCGTGTTGTTATATGATATATTTTATTTTATGTCCTTGAATTCTGCCTGGTCAGTATTTGATGACTGATCATTTGGAGTCTTCAGGAAGTTAACTCTGACACCAGTCAAGTCCAAGTCACACCAGGTCTGATTATTGATGATTTAATTCTACATCAACTTATTTCTTGGCTACTCTGTAATATGGAGTGAGCCTGGGGATGTGGGGCCCCTGGGCAGCTGCCCAGTTGGTAATCCAGTCTTGGAGATTGGTAAGGACGAGAAGGTGACCGACAGAAAAGGTGTGTGTGTGTGTGTGTGTGTGTGTGTGTGTGTGTGTGTGTGTGTGTACTGCAGATGAAACCTGAGAGCACCAGAGATACTGTAAGACGCTGCCAGTGTAGCACCTGTGGCTTCTTCATACTCTCAGACATTCAGTGACAGTGACTCCCTTTCTGTAGGACACGTTCACGTAAACTCTCAAAGTATTTCTGTTATTGTACAAGTTATGTGAAGATAATTATAGAGCCTGAACTACTCACTGGCTCCTCATTTACATCTGACACTGTGGTCTCTTCTTACCTGGGAGGATACAGCTTCTTCCTCTCCTCAGCAGCCAGGGAGCTGTTCTCACTCAACAAGTAGCCGGTCGCCATCGATCCTGCACCCAAGCTGGCCAACAGCACAGCCGTTCTGCGGCCGGACATCAGGCGCGTGAAAGAGCTCGCCATCTCGTTGAGTAGTAAATGAGCTGGAAAGAAAGAACAACAGGAAAGACGCAGTTAGTCAAGAGTCAATAAAACTCATTCACAGTCATGCAGAATTTGTTCAGCTGCAGCACAAAAGTCAGACTGGCCCCATTTACACCTGTGAGGAGCGGAGCTGCAGAGTGGTAATCCTTCTTGTTCATGACCACAAATGGATATAAGACAATCCCAAGGAGACAAAAACAGCCAAAAAGACACATAAACAGGTTTTCACTCTTTTCACTGGGACAAACAGGCAGAAAATGGTCAGGTAGAGACACAAAATGCTACTAAAGAGGCAAAAAAATGTCCAAAAGCACCTAAATGAACCACATACAAAGAGACATGACAACCACATCCTGCGGTTATGTGCTGCATTGTCTCCAGCCTCTATAGATCTTGTGCTTAGAGCTTGTTCCTGTGCCCTCTTTCAGTCCAGCTTTGAAACTCTGTCTCTTCCACCACAACCCCCACCTTATATACATATTATTTTATTCATGTTGTGTGCTTTTGTTAAGGCACGACGATTCCTTTAAAACCTCCCTCAAACACAGTCTCCCACCCACCACGGCAGGTTTCCCCTGAGCACTAATGCTTCAGTACTGAACAGTTACTCAAGTGTATTAAAACGTAATGAGCTTTTATTTTTATTTTATTTAACTGAATGGTCATTTTCTTGCTCGTTTTGTTGGAGTCCACAAGGTTGTATCTTAATATAGAAGGAAGCTCTATATTAAGACGTGATTACTACTAACTTCTCCTGGTCGACCAGTCTCCAGAGCAGAGTAATACATTTACCCAGTACAGTCACAGGGTTTTAATTAACTGTATTTTCTCCACTGGCTCGTTTCTCCTTTCCCTGTGCAGAGGCTCAGAGTCCGTCGGTGTCATTGGTAATATTATTTATAGATCTTTACATAGCAGTTGTGCTGCCAGGATCCAGTGCCAAGACCGAAGCCCTCTCTGGCTCACAACGCCGTGACATTCTGGGCTGGTCACAAGACCAGACCCTCGTGGGGCCAAGACAGTAGGAGAGAGGGATCAGACGAGGAAGAACAAGCTAAAACCTATGAACAAATTATGGACAAGAGAATGACCATTAGAGTAAATGTTCTAGATATAAATGGTACAACTGTCCTGTTGTTGTAAAGTCTCCACTGCTAACGTGACCACTACAGACCTGGGATCAGCCTCCCCTCCCCTCACCAGTGTGACCTTTTAACTCGGAGGGACTCGGAGACGGCTTGAGACGTTTGTAAAAGTACTGGAAGTGAAGTGACATGAGTAAAGAAGGTACAGTACCTGCAGACAAGTTGCTCAGTCGTCTTGCTGAAGGTCTCTTGTTAAAGAGCTTTTCACTCTTCTGTCACAGGGGGCTCCACCCCTCGCATGTGGGATTAAAACACAGAGACCAATCAGAAGTTCACAAACAGGCTGTTATAAACCAATAGAGGGTCAACAACATGAGCTACAACCGCGCAGACCACTCATGCTGAGCCATGATTAACTGTGACCATCAAGGATCCGGTATCTCTGCTCAGTTTGACCTTGATATTTCCAAATGCCCCCGTGCTACTCTCGGTGCTCGGCACACTACAACCTCAGGCTAACGTGAATGAGGAACACGTTTTCATCCCTTTGACGTAACCTTATGTGCAGTTGGTCCAGTCTCTTTGAACGTGTCCACATGATAACGTGTCTTTGAGCAAGATAATTAACCCTAAATGTCTCTAAAGTATGTGCCAGTGCTTCTTCTTCCAGGACTGACACATGTGCACACTATAACACATGATAAACACACTGTGTAAGAACAACATGATCAGAGAGTAGATGCCAACAGACAGAACTGGAGCCACACAACAAGGGACAAAAAAGGGACGGACTCCACAAACACAGACGTGGGAGAACCCAAACACAGCGTCTACACATCTCAGATGTACAGAGAGGAGAAAGCTGAGGCTCCTTCTCCATCCATCTGAAATGAGTGTGTTTTCTGAAAGCCACAATCAAGCTGGTGGTAGTATGATGCTGCCGTCACAGAAGCTTTTTACAGCATCGTTTCACAATAAGATGGGTTTTAAATCAGATTTCTACTAAATAAGGAGACATACGGTATTTCACCTTTAAGGACCAAACATTTCTCCCTCAACCAGCTCTAACAGCAACATGCAACCACATCACAGTTCTCTTCTTTTTTTAGCTTTTATTTTGGAGCCCGGAGTGTGTACATATCTGTATCTGTACGTTATACAGAGAGATGAATGGAAAAAAAACAACAGCAAAACAGGAAATTCAAATAACAGTAAGAAAGTGAAGGTCATCTATAATAAAGCAAAATCCCTGCACAGATATTCTCAGTAATCTAAGGAAAAGATCATGAACATGCTATTTTCATGCTATAAACAAGTTTAGAATCTATTGACATTCTTTACTAATCAACAGTGCAAAGATTTGACTATTTTACTGTCGTTATACAGTCAACAAGGTTTCAAATATGACTAAATGATAACATCAATAGGGAACTAATAATAATCATAATGATGCTTCTGAAATGAATAGAACATGTTTTGTAGCATAAGAAACCTTTTAAGCCACTCACCTTTAAAAAAAAAAAAAGCAGAAATTATGTTTGTACAAAATGACTCGTTACAAAACTGAAAAGACATGATTCAAAGCAGACTCGACTTCCATCAGTAAGAAAGATAATATCTTGAATTTCAGGTTTGTAAACTACAAATATTTTTTGCTGTAACATGCAAACACGACAACTCTTTGTGTCAACACATGACTCAAGAAATGAAAATGCTGAAGCTTCACTGTGTGCTAATTTAATGAATGGTCTCTTTGTTTGGTAACATCTGAACAGGCAGGACTAAAGCTCAATGGTTTTGTGGTGCCTGGTATTTTCAGGCCACACGGTGACGCTGTGTTACAGTTTAGTTTTAAGACCTCACACTCTGTTAAAACCCCCAGGAACAGGACTGCCCTCTGGTGGTGGCAGTAGACGTTGCAGGACATGTGACACCTACAGGTTCAAAAATGAGTCGGGTAATTTTAATTTCTCCGCAAGGTCGACAATATGTGAGGTTCAAATTGAGTCTATCATATGTAATGGTTGGAAGTCTGTTTGATGCATGACGTACAGCGGGAGTCGTGTTGTCCTTGAGAACATTATTAACCGACCCCCTGTACAAAAGAATGGCATTAAAGCTGCACTAATTGATATTTTAAAATGACACGAATGCAGCTGACCTCAGCTCCACAAAGCAGTTAAGAATCTATCTGTATGTTTTTGGCTTTACGACCAACATCTTTATTATTTTAGATCAGTCTCAAGTTGAAACTGTGTTTTCTGTGCTGCACACGAAAACCAGAAGCAGCAGCAGCAGCGCTTCACAAACCACTTACTGAAGATGTTGAATAAATAAAATGCAGCTTTTCTTTCTCTGCAAAACACACAAAACCCAGAACCAAACAGAAATGCACATTAGAATGCAGCTGTTGAATAAAGTAGAACTTTTAGCCACTGAAGAGCCAAATTAATTATAGACCAAAACACCACTGACAGGAGAGTAAATAATTGCATTTACATTCATCAGGTGACCAGTAACGAAGCTCCACATCAGTGCAAATGCTGATCAGTGTCAGTTGGATTGTTAAAAAACAGCATTATGAAATCATAGCTCATGTTTATATGTTGTTTGGCTGCAACAAAATGGTCAAATAAATAAATGTGCTGTTACTGTGCAGGTTCAATGGACCAAACAACACTAAAATGGGAAGATTTTCCTGTGTACAGATGTCCCACCTCCCCAGGAAGGTCCAGGACTCTCCCACATATCATCTGTGGCTCCATGATCTGCTATAATCTCTCTTGCCGTCACAAATGGATTTATCGTTTGTGTTCAGGCTATACATTAATTAACCACCCTGACATCTTGTTGAAATTAGTTTTTGTAGGTGTCTGCAGATGTGCTTTATAAATCATGTGCATTACGTAGATGATTAGACAGCAAACCTGCCCCCTAATATTTCAGTATATTAATACTGTGCACAACGCAGAGAGCAGGACGAATCAGAGGTCTAGTGGCTCATATTTGTCCTCCAGGCAGATTATTTCAGGCCGGGATCGCTCAAATAATGTCAAACTCATCTGGCGATGTTTATGTGCTAAACTACAGAGGCAGATCGTTTGGAGTTTACAGCGTGACAGCAGCTTCTGGTCACCTTCCACTGCCACGTCTGCAGCTAACACGGTGGTTTCTACAGTCATAACTGTGTGATTTTATGGCAAAGAGTTGTGTATCTTATACGGCTGATACTGTTCGCTAAATACACACATCTGACGTTCATACAAGGCACATTTTCTCCTGAGTTTCCTAAGCACAATAACTGATGATGCTTCATGTAAAAACTGCTGCTCTATGAACAAACAATCTCAAGTTGTGTCAATTCATGATTTCCCTCCATTTATGACTTCAGATGGAAAATATCGTGTTTGTGTGTGAAAGTTAGAGTTAGCCGGGTGGGACTCTGGGCTCGATCTTGAGTGAAAGCTCATAGAGGGTGTCTTCATCCATCACCAGTGTCTTATCTAAGAGGAACTGAGTCACCTGGAGGACAGACAAGATGCAGTGAGTTAACAATTAAATAATTAAATTCATCTTTCACGTTGCTCAAATAATCCACAGGGCAGATTTTAAATCACACACACCTTGGGTTGGTGCTCAATCCTGTAAGGTGCTTGCTGGAACTGACGAATCTCGCGGATGATGTGAGAAATCTGAAGGAGCAGAGACGGAGACAACATAAGCTAAAGACGAGCTCAAAAACCACATATATGATTTACTGACACATCCAGCAGGTAAAACAGGAACGTGATTATGCCATCATGGTTGGGTCTGGTCCACCTGACGAATGAGTTTGGTAGGTGGTGAAAAATCTCCTACTGTAGTTGGTGAACTGTAGAACTGTCTACCCTACAGCCCCATGCACACCACGTCATCATGTTCCTATTGCTACTGCTGCTACGCTAACCACAGTTGAGTTGAGTAAATTAGGCCTCAATGATGATTGTAAAAGAACAGGATGATGTTTACCATCCTCATCTTGGAGAAGTTAACCAGGCCCTCCTCTGTGAAGTTAGGTGTTCCCTCTTCAATGAAGGCCAGGTCAGCGAGGTACATACCCAGGTACGGGACACATGGAGGGTTACAGCTGCACATGCAGACACACAATGCAAACATTATCTTTCAAAGGGCTGGATTGAAACATTTATTCATGTATTTTCCTCTGGTGATCAGCAGTATTTACTTCTTCAGCGTCTCTCTGAGGTTCTTGAACCTCCCTTCTGATGACACCGTCTTCTGCAGCCTGTCCATGAGCGCTTTCGTCTATGAAACACAGAGAAGTTGTAGCGGCTTTGTCGAAGGAGTGAGATTTATTCTAAGCAGCTCTTTAAGGAGCAGATATCCACCTGTTTGCACACTTTGGCCCAGGTCTTCTTCAGCCTGTAGATGGCGCTCCGGTTGAGAGCGGAAGTGATCTCCAGCACTCCGTTATAATTGTTGAGGCAGCGACAGATATCAGCCACTGCAAGCCATTTTTCTATGGAGCTGGCCCTGGAGCCCACATCAGTGTGGGTCATTATCTGAGACGCCACCAGGTTACTCATCTGTGGTGAGAGGATGAGAGGGGTGATCCAGTGTTTGTTAGAGGAGCCTGCGTTACAGGTTGACCGTCAACTAATGGAAAACAGACAGATGTAGCCTTACGTCGTTAAAGTGCTGACTGGTCTTCATGATGTACGGGGTCCTCTCCGTCTTGTCGAGCTTCATCCACCCCTGACCCAGGAACTCCCTGCAGGACAGGAAACATTCAGCATCATACGGAGAAATCGGACACGTATTGTACAGTAATGCTGGATGATTGACTCACTCGTAGGGAATACTCCTGAACACGATGTGATCCAGCAGTGTGATCTGTTCGGCCAGTTCCATGGCTGAAAGAGACTCGAAACACTCTGCTTTAGGACTCTCCGCCTGGGAATACACACATTTATACAGTCTGTGTTTTAACATGCACAGAAATGACAGCGTTAAAAAGGACACGGCGCCACACAAACACAAGTCCACTTCACATACTGGGAAACCGTCTCTAACTGGGTTGTGACAGAATTCACCACACTACACTGAAACCACCACACGGTTCTTACCACGATGAAGTGGAGCAGGGGACAGCTTTTCTGTTCCACAACCAGGAGACAAATGATTTAAATCACCGCTTCAAGGTTTACGGTTTGTGTTATGAGTGACATACTGAATACTGACCATCTGTAATATGTCCTCTATCTTCAGCTGAGCGTCATCTTGTTCTTCTTGAGAAAGGCCACTGAAGAGGAAAACACACACGGTAACAACATGTGCTCCTACAGCATGTACTTTTACTTCTGGTACTTAAAGTATATTTTGCTGACATTACTGTACTTTTACTCTAGCAGTATTTGAATGCAGGACTTAAGTATTTCTACACTGTAGATTCAACTGATGAATCATCTACACACAGAATTCGTGTTTCCTCAGATAATTCTTCATGTTCTGCTGTAAACAGATGAACAGATCGGTACCTTAATATGTTTGCTGTTGCTTTCCGCTCTTGTGGCAGCAGGTCTGGATCTCGCAGCACTTCCTCCAGCAGACTGATCACTCCCGTCTTCAGCACGCTGTTCATCTCAAAGTCCTGATATAAAAAGAAGCAGGTTTGTGTTTTTACGAGTTCACGTCTCACAGGAATCCAGGTTTGTCCTGCTGAAGTCAAACACCTTCAGATCCTATCAAAGTTACTTCATGTACAGGAACAGTTAGGAGATCGTCCCCAGAGGAACTCAGCTCTCAACTCTGAGACTTGACTCGTACGGGACGATGACTTCAGAAATCTATTGAAGCCTTGAAGGTTTGTGAGTAAAACTTAAATCTAAATCCTAAAACGGACAGGCAGCGAGTGAAGAGGAGCAGTTTCATTAACATGAAGACTGAGGTCAAACAGCACTACCAGGATCTTAGCAACAACAGTCGACTGTGTGGTGGAATTCTTTTGGGTCTTGAACACGTTACAGATGTTTTATGTAAGTTTATTAGTTGCTGCGACTCTTCAGGTTAAGAAAATGAAGCAGATTATAGAGCACCTCGTTTTCTGCAGCCAGTAGAAGTCAGAACATCTCCTGATTTAAACTGCTGAGGGACGTTTCTGGACAACCTCACTGAGGCAGTTCTTGAGGTTACCTGCTGTTATTGTGGACTCACCTGGGAGTGCTTCGAAATCCAGTGTCGCAGCACATTGAGAACTCTGTTGGTAGCAGCTCTGCGGATGATGAATTCTTTGTCAAAGGTTTTTTCAGAATTACTGAAACCTAGGAGGAAAAAAATTAAGATTTATCTGACGCCGTTCCCGCTTCTTGATTTAACATACAAAGGTCATTTCTGTCTTCTTTTGCTGTGTGTTTTGTCCTTCCCGTTACTCACCCTGGGAGCTGCTGTGCCCAGCAGCAGCAGTGGCGATCGCAAACGCTGAAGCCGGTGACATTGTGCAGCGAGAGTTCTCCCCTGTGGTGACTGCAAGGAGCAGAAGACATTAAGAACAAAAAGAGGAACAGAGCAGCTCTGTATGCACAGTCTAAGAAGTGTGTGTCTGTGTGTGTTTCTGCACCTCCTGTCTGTCTGTAGCGGAGATGCCTCGGTGTGGAAGGTGAGCGACAGGGGGACATGTCTCCAGGCTCGTTGCTTGCTGGTGGTTCAGGGATGAATTTGTCCAAAGACACTGACTCCAGGACGGCTGTTAGAGGAAGAACGAGTGTTAAATGTAAAAGTGCTGGAGGCCTAAAGAAGCCCGGCACTTACAGCATCAACCTTTATTTATGCTACAAAAAGTTTGTACTACCTAACTGAAGCAGTGTGTTACACAGCAGCGTCTAAATCACTGCGGGAAGGGGAACGAGGTCACACACACTGGGGTTTAGCTTTTAGACTGGAAACCATCTCCTGATGTGGTCTGAGACTTTATGTTTGGTTCAAGAATGAAATCAACAATCTACTGTTTGTCTGCACACACACACCAGGCAGTGTGCTGTTTGACTACATAAGCTGTTATTTAAGGGCTTTTTATTTCATCTATTCAATGCGTCATTTTCCTCTTACAAGACAATCTGGTGACCATGAAGACGCTCCATTTGTCTCCTCACTGTCTTCCTCTCCTCCCTTATTATTTCGTCTGATTTTGTTTCTGACCCAGTGCTCCGCCGCTGTCTGTACAGCGAACAAGCTGTCAGCTGTAGCCAGATGGTGATCTAAGAGCACGATTATTCCTCTGTTGGGTAACTGTGACCTATTTATGTCTCTTTCCCTGGTCTGTCTGGGTGGGCCACTAGCAGTGATGTGTCAGATACAATATCAGTAATAAATTAAGATGTGCCGGTGCTGATGTTCAGGTTTCAGTGTTTCGTGACAGGAGAATCATGTTTTTAAAGCACAGCGTCGTGTTCACTCAGGTGTGTTCCCACACAGGTGCTGATGTGGGACTGAGAGAGTGTGAATCACATGTTTTTGTGTCCTACCTCTGCGGATGCTTCGCCTCAGCTTCCCACAGAGGGCGTCGATGCGAGGCAGCTCCCCGCTGACATCCTCCCCTGCAGCTGGGCTCAGCTCTGGGGAACTGGGACCGTGGCTGAGGTCCAACGGGGCCTTGGTGGAGATCGGAGGAGGCGAGGACACCCCGGTGGCCTGGGGGAGGCTGGGAGAACGCGTGGTTGTCGGAGGTGGGGAGGAAAAGCCAGAGGGAGGCCTGGTTGAGCTGGGGGGAGGAGAGGAGATGGAGGGGCTGTGGCTGGAGGTGGGGGAGTTAGCTGCAGAGGAGGAGGGGGTGGTGGACAGGTCCAGGGCTCCCACTTTCACACTGATCGGGGAACTGAGGGAGAGCTTGCGACAGTGGACGGGGGAGGAGGTGCGGGAGGGGATGGAGAGAGGAGGAGGAGAGGAGAACTTGCGGCACAGCCTCGGAGACTTGTTGTTTAAGGGGTCCGTTCCCCACGCCCCCTGGTTGGTGGCGAAGAACAGCTCCAGAGACCTGAGGGACAGAAGGAGAAGGGATCTGTAGCTGTGACTCTAACAGACGTTGGTACACGTGGATCATCTGTCCTACTGATGCTCGTTACTTTGACTGGTCCAGCGCCAGCTGTGTGATCTTCAGACTGTAGTCGGGGCAGAGGGACATGATGGACAGACGATCGTATGAATGTTGCTCGATCCTGGGAGAGTGAAGAGGAGGAGGAGGAGGAGGAGGAGGAGTGACAGGGTGGCAGATGAAGACATGAGGTGAATGATGAAGTTTTAAACACTTTGGAAATGAAAACGTACGAGTCTGTAACATGACGGGAGGAGGATAAACACAGTGAGGACGGATGAGTCTGTCTCTTTAGGCAGGGGCGTGTACCTGACAGGTATGGAGGTAAACGGCTTCTTGTAGATGTCAGCCAGCTTATCGATGACCACGGCAGCCGTGGTGAAGATTCTGTACGTGTGCAGGAAGGTGTTGAGGAAATCGATGGAGAGAAAGCGCAGGTCTGTCAGACGCTCCAGCAGACGCTCCACGCTGGCATATCGGATCTGCGGCACTTTGCAGGAGTTGAGAGTCTTGCTGAAGCAAATGTCGACATCGTCTTTATGGAGCCGGGCGTCAGACCTTAATAAAAAAAAATGTTCAAGTTCATTCACCATGTCCAGTTAACTTGGAGACTTTTTCTTTTTTTAGCAAATGTTACTCAAACAGGAGGAAATCATGTTTGGACTATTTCCAGCAGCGGATGGATCCACATCTGGTGGATTAGTGAGTATTTGCAGCAGCACGACGATGAAGGTGGAACTGAGTTCAAATAAACTACAAAAACAGTATGTTCCACTTGTGAAGCCACACAGACCATTAAAACGTGTTTTCTTACTTGATCATGTGCGGCACAGAAACTTTGGAGTTCTCCTCAAACACGCTGGTCATCAGGCCGTTACACCGGATGTTATCGATGCACTAAGACAGGGAGAAGGGAAACGTGAGAGACAGAGAAACACGAGCCTCGAAAACAGAACCACTGCTACTGGACCTCTCCTCCAGTCAGTCTCACCTGGCTGATATCGCTGGTCCACGCGGCCTTCTCCTGACGAGAAGGAGCCAGGAGAACCACGGAGAAGGGCTGACCATCAGGAGGCTCCACCACGATTTTAAACTCCAGATGGTTGAAGCCTTGACCTGCTGCATTGTCTGCAAAAACACACGCGTGTGTTACGTCTCAGTTAAATACAAACTGTGAGATTTGGTTTGGAGATACTCACAGTCCTCATCACTAGCATCTAGTTCTTCAAAGAGAGTACATTCTATCAGAGACAGTGCTCCTCCTTGCTGTTGGGGGAGAAGAAAAAGAAGATTCAGACTGGAGGTGTAACAGAGCAGGTGGATCATCATGTCCAGCATTAGAGAGGTAGCAGCAGGTCTGATGTGGCTGATCATAACATCCTGTAGTCAAAGATCTTTTTCATGTTTCTTATTACTTCTCACGGAGGTCACGGTGACCATCAAAATCCAATCACTTGATCGCTGAGTCCAAGAAGACATTTGTGCCAAATTTGAAGAAACTCCCTCAAACAGGACAGACACAGTGACCTTTGACCTCTCCCCACCAGAGCCTGATGTCATTCATTTATGCGACAGGTGAGGCTGACCTTCAGCAAGTGAAGCTTTCCTCCAGACGTTCGGGTGCAGATGAGGAAGTGCTTGGTAAACAGAAAACACTGTCGCTCTCCTTCCTTCCTCAGCGAGAGGGAGCCCAGACGGACCTTACTGAGCATGCCCCGCTCGCTGCTGGGCGGAAGCTGGATGAGAGAGCCTGGCCGTGGACAGAGAAGTGACTGAGACGTGGGACGAAAGGATTTGGTGGTGAGAGACGGACGTCGTAGAGGAAGCTCACCTTGCCTGACGAAGGTCTGGCTCGTGTCCAGCAGGATGTCACAGCCTTCTACTATCATCCTCTCTATGGCCAGGTTCTTCCTGATGTTCTCGGTGTCGCTCACTTCGTCGTGCATCATCCTGACAGCACAAACAATCATCACTATCGACAACAGCGCCGTTGTTTCTGAGCGTGTTACCGTGAAACCTGTCAGGCACTTACTTTGACAGCTCCTCCAGTTTGGATTTAGCAAACTCCAGGCTCTTACGCTCCACGTGCTCATGAGGTGTGTGCGCCAGCAGCTCGTGGAGAGTGATGATGTACCGCGGAATCTGAAATATCCACAAAACAAACACGTTTTCATGCAAACACAAGCACACAGGACTAAACTTACAGTTTAAAATTAAAAGATTTTGGTTGTTTTTTTTTTATTTATCCTTTTTTTCATTTGTATTATTTACTGTATCTCAGAAAGTGGATTAAGGTTTAAATACAGAGCTTAAAGTAAAAAAGTGTTTATTTGACCTGGAACATGGGATAAGTGAGGAACGTCTCCAGCATCCGGCCCTCACAAGCAGCGTTGGACTCGTACTGTTTGAGCAGTTTGTCAAAGTCTCTGTTCTGCTTGCAGTTTGCCAGCACCTGCAGACTGTACTGATGGTTACGAACAAACTCCTGGTAAATGTTCAGCATGGGCAGCAGGATGTCAAACAGGTCCGCTGGGTGTGGGAAAGAAAACGCAGCACAAAGTTAGCTCAGAGATAAGAAAGCATCAGGGTAACGTATAGAACAGAAGGACATTGGATGACATCAGCAACTACACAGCTTTATACACATTAACCTTAAAAATAACAATATATATAAAACCATTAAAAAAGAAAGTTGTGTTTCTGCATACAGTCACGAGAGAGTAAGATAATGCGTCACGGTTGTGAGCATTAATCAAACTGAAGGTGCAGGAGTTGTTGGCGTGTAACTGTAAGAATCTGCCATATTGTGATGTACGATTCATATTAATAAGCTGAAACGTTTCACTAAGCTCTGAAATATTCACCCAGAACCAGAGTGGGCCAGTTGGCGATCCGAGCCTTTAGACCTTGGTGGAAGATCTCGTGCAGAAACATGATGGTCTCACTAGAAAAGAAGAAGAAGTTTCACTCTTAATCTATAAGGTGGAAGATGAAACTCCCTGCTGCACAGGACAAACTGTACCTGTTGAGGAATATGCTGCTGACGTCGTCGTGGCTGATGGGGGGTTTCTTGGAGCTGGCAGCCATGCGGAGCGGCCTGAGGAAACAGTTCACCAGGATGGACAGCTGGTGGACGTACTCAGTCTCCGCTTCCACCATGCTGAAGACGATCTGGTTCCTCTTCCTCATGCTTTCAGCATGAGGGGAACAGATGTAGTCCTGGACGATAATCTTCCACTTCCTGCGGCAGAGCCAGCCACGCATGAAGCTCTGCACCTGCACAGTCGCAGCACAACGTGGCGTCTCGGAGTTGTTCATCTTTATTTTGTGTTTCTGCTCATATGTCACATCAACACTTTACCTTTTTGATCTTTTTTATATCTGGGTCTTCCTCCTCTTGGTTGTTCTGGCAAGGCTGGATCCTTTCCTTAGCTTTGTTCAACACGAGAATCTGGTACAAAGACAGTGTCAGTGTGATTGTACTGACACAGAGGATAAAGTATTCATGAACCCACTTTACAGCAGAGGCTATAAACAACAAATATCTCAGCGCATGATAAGGAAGTAAAGGTCTGGAATCACTGGAGTCATGATGTGCTTTTATTTAAGGGAAACCACTGAACTCAAGCGTTTTCCCATCATGCCAGATACATTTCCATGTTCTGATCCACATGTGCTCCAGCAGCCTGTGCACATGCATGTGACTGGATCTGGATTTATGTACAACATGCATACCTCTGATTTAAGCCTCTCGATCTCAGTGTCCTGGTCCTCCAGCTGAGTGCGAAGCTGATTGGCTGCTATCTTCTCCGTCTCTATGATCTGGACCAGGTGGATGTACTTCTGCATCAGGATCTCGCGTTCGATGATGATGTCAGAGTAACTAAAAGGTAACATGGGAAAATGACTCAGGACAAGTGGGAGAGACATAATTAAACATGTGCAGAGACGGTTACCTAACGATTCATGCGACTGAGTTTGAAAAGCAACAACGTGACATCATGTTTATGAAAAAATAAAACGGGTGATCTGAGGTGCATCACATTCTCTGCTGAATTTTAAGATAAAAATAGGAAAAGCCAGAGAGAAATAGAGGTCGAGTGGCGAGATCAAGTCTGTGATGTAACCGGTGTAGCAGTACAGCACCACTGTGACCTAAATGTGAACCGCTGCGAGCGGAACGTGTCCGTGTGCCCACACACGCTCTCACAGATGTTAAACAGTTGTGTCAAATGTGCATCTGAACAAAAAGCAAGAAGAAAGTGGAGTCGGAGTCTGCAGCAAGTCACTTAACAACCACCTTAAGTCTATGACAAGTATATAAGGTCTGTATACATGCGTCTGCTGATTATATCTGACATTTTATTAAATGACAGACAAAGAGGGACACGCAGAAATTATTAACATCAAACCACAGAGTAAACAAATATTCAGATTCTTTACTTACAGTTCCAATTAAATTATAAAAATCTGTTTTATTGATATCACTAGGACGTCTTGCAGAGCTTAATCTTTACCAACATGTAGAATATGAAGTAGTACAAGAAGGAAACCGACATAATTAGTGTCATCTGTGTAAATTCTTTCAGTTTCTTTCCAACACTGCAAATTAAACATTAAAAGTGAGATCTCGGTTCTGGTTGTGTCCTACCTGGCCTGCTGGATGCACTCCACCCACTCGTTGCAGTCTGACTCTTCCTCTGACCGCAGCTCCAGAGGTTTCTGTCCATCGTGGCCAAAGATGACCAGGAAGTAGTACTGAATGAGAGACAGAGACGTCATTGGAGTTTTATTTTGATTTAATCTTTACTCCCAGGGGAGGTCCTGGATAAAAAAATCCATTAAATCCCTCAAACAGTTGAGACAGAGTCTGTAAGTATAAATAACTTCTTATGACCCTGCGACAGTATTGCATCAAACATGCACAGCGGCATTCACTCACAGGGAGTCTCTAAAACCCCGACACAGGCTGCCCCTCTGTTACCCCGAGTGAAGGGTGAAGTGGGAGAAATGCAGAGACACAGTACAGGTATATGTAGAACTGGACATAGACTTCTGTGAAACTGGTTTTATGAATCTGAAACAG
Source organism: Ctenopoma multispine (assembly GCA_034779795.1). Classification (NCBI taxonomy): domain Eukaryota; kingdom Metazoa; phylum Chordata; class Actinopteri; order Anabantiformes; family Anabantidae; genus Ctenopoma; species Ctenopoma multispine. The sequence continues at coordinate 1,007,522 of JAUYWH010000004.1, forward strand.
CACAAACAAGAAACCTCACAGGAGGTGGTTCAGAACATGGAAATTAATATTTGTCTGACTTTATTACATTTTTTCAGCCAGAGAAGAGCAGAGCTTTGTTTCTCTGTCACCTCTTCCTGCTCCTGATGCTTTTTTTTTTAAAGCTTGAGACTAAACTGGCACCGTGTCTCTGTCTTCCTTTATTCTTCTGAACATCAAGCTGCTTGTGACACTATATAAGTAAGTCTGTGCATGAGTCCAAGTGGATGTCTGAGCAATATGTGATGAAATTCCTTCTGAGATATGGCACTGACGAGAAGGAGACATGCATGAGTTCACAGTGACTTTTGAATTTTGACCACTGAAATCTAATCAGTTCATCTTTGACCCCAAGTGACAATTTGGGGTCAATTACCGTGTAATTTCTTACACGGTAAGAAAAATGGATTTATTAAGATCTGGCTGTGATTAACATGATGGATTCTCATGTAATGATCCTGATCCTGAAGAGACAGAGTCACCAAACATACATGAACAGGTTTTCTGAAAACCTCCCCAAACTGAGAATCCACTGCTTTTCTTCATCGTATGTCTTAGTGACAGAAACTGTGCTTTTCATCTTTGTCATTTCACAAATTAAACTGTGAACGCCTGTTAGCTGCAGACCAGCTAGACTCAGACGCTCAGATCTCCATATCCAGGCTCCTGGTGTCAGAGATTTGTGCCCTGAGCGGAGCCCTGCAGCACTAAAATAGCAGAGAGAAAAATAACAGCTTCTGCTAAACTATGAGAGGTGACAGTTGGGACAGTGTGTGATGGAGCCAGTGTCAAGTGCAAACATTTCAATCCTGGAACTATTCTGAGCACTATGAGGATCAGTGCTTCCTACGTGATGTACAGCAGCTACTGCAGGAAATACTTTAGAAATGTTACAGTAACTTGATCCCTGCAGATTCGCCTGTGTCCAGATTAAATCCAAAATTAACAGTCAACAATAGAGACGGAAAAATTTAACTGAAACTGGTTTCCAGTGGTGGAGCTCCTCTCTGGAGACTGAGGGCTCTGTGCTTCCTGCAGCTCTGTGAAAGAGTCATGTCATCTGCTAGTGCCACGCTGCCTCTGGGCTGTAACCTAGATGACCAGGCCGGTCGTCGCCGCGCCGCGTCCTCCCACTCTGTCAGAACACATCAACACCAGCGAGCTGCCGTGTCACAGCTACGTCGCCACAGAATGATCCAGGATCTAATGATGTGAGTAAACACATCAGGATAAAGCTGAGAAATGATACCACCTGAGAGTAACAGCAGGGTAATCACATGAACACGTGGACACAGCCTCTCATCAGAACATACGAAAACCTGCAGGTCTGCAGCACATCTGTCCTGAAGAGCTGCACTTGTTGCATAAGATGCTGCAACAAAAGGCACCAAGACAATCAGACTTCTTTTGTTTTGTCCACTCAAGACGCAGAGAACGAGAGCGCAGAGATAATTCCACCGGTTTGTAATGAGACACAGTGAAAGCAGAGAGAGGAAATTAAGATTTCTACATCTGATGTTCAGTATTTATTCAACCCTGATCTAATTATCTGCAAATGAACTAATGAGGGAATAACACACAACGTGTTGTGAATTTTAGGTATAATTACCTGTAATTTCTATTATAACCTGATTATTTGTGTATTATTGAGTCAGTATTTCATTAAAAACACATTTAACATCATTTTCTTCAAAAGGATGTTTGTGTTGAAAATATGATTTTATGACGTTACTGACATTTAATAAAGCTGGAAATGTACTTGAAATTATTAAAATTTCAGTTTGGATTTGAAAAGTATAACATAATAATAAGCATAATATATATAATATATATAATATACGTAGATTTAGCCGAGTCTTCAAACATTTGGCCTGAACTGGAAAAATAATAAAACCGAATGTGGATGAAATCTGCAGTATAACGTAAAAATGTTTTTTCTGTGGTCAGAAACACGTTGATGGTTGGACCCTGCTGCATCCTGCAGACTTCTTTTCACATTGTGTTAGAACATCTGACAGCGTGCTTTGCTTCGAGGCCGAGGCAGAGAGGAACTGGGCCTGTGTAGTAATGATGTAACGATAAGCGGGTGAGAGACACTTGCTCGCATGTGCCGGCTCCAGAGCACAGAGAGGCTTAAGGGCTTGTTTGTGTGTGCGCGAGTGTGTTGGGGGTGGGGGGGTCAGGGAGAGAGGCAGCGTTTACATAACCATGAAGGCTTGTTCAGCTCCTTGCGCTGCTAATACGGCTTCCCCAACCACAGGCCTGCTTTAAGCTACAGGACGACAATGAGAGTGAGACAGAGAGACAGGCAGACGGGGGCTTTAAGCCTCGCTCCACCACCAGCATCACTACGTCCAAAACCCAGTTCATCTGTCTGCAGACACTTTCAACACAAAATGACCCGCAGGACGGTGGCGTTTGATTTCTGAAGAGTTTCACTCAGCTACAAACAAACACACGACATGACGACATCGTTATTTCACAGACTGTTGAAAGTTAGAGACACAGGTGCCACTAGGTCACCTGCTCACGTCTTCTTTACTGAGCCGAGGAGAAAAAGTTGGAGACTTGGAGAATAAATGCCGACGTACATGAAGCATGTGTGCTGAAAGCCAACACAGTCCTAATACATCTCCTTCCTGCTCTTTATCTGCGTTTTAATCTAACTTTATTTCACTAGCAGCAATTTATAAATTATTATTATTTGTGTACATGTATGAACACTCATGTACGGAGGCTGACACCTGCCGAAACTGCAGCTCTTTTGGCACCAGGCACCAAAATGGCAGCTGGTGTAACACTTTGTTTTCAAACCCTAATGAGTCTAAAATGCTGTACAAACTGTGATGTGCTGGGGATGAGGCACAAACACACCTGAGTTAGTTTTCCTAACTTCACATGTTGCAGTAACAGACAGGACTCGTCGTTTCCGTTCCGTAACCCGACAGGACAGTGACGTATCTGCGCGGCTTCAGAACAGATTTCTACCTCAACATTTATGCTTGTAACGAAGTTACTGGTCATTCTGAGTAGGAGGATTTAAAATATCCACACTGCACACGCACAGACTGAACACATGAGAAGTGTTTGGTGCTCTCCATGTGCATTTCTCTAAGAACTAAAGCCACATATCCACTCAGAGTGAGAGACAGAGCACAGACGGCACAGGTACCAGCAGTGACGCAGTGTGTGAGGTGCACTTGTGTCGACTCGGTTTTCAGACAGTGTCTTAAGGCAAAAGGAGCAGTAAGGATGTTTTTCTTAGTCCAGCAGAGCAGAAACTCATATATACAAACAGACAGTATCGACTCCTGCTTCATCATCATCATCATGCTATGGTACATACTGTACGTCACTTAACCACAGAAACCAATCAGGCCTGTGTCCTTCCCCGAGTTCCACGCACTGCTCTTCTACCGTAGCTTATGGTGTTTCCAGTTCATTAGGCAGTTATCTCAGCAGCAACTCGCCTCCTCTCGCCGCTGCTCAAATTTAATTGCAGATTCACTTCAGCTAAGTCTAATCCAGTTAAAGGGGATGTTACAAATGTAGTCATCACTGGGTAAACACCGAGCGTCCAGGTGGAGCCTGTCGGCACGACTGAACAGAGAACAGCAGCTTTACTTTATTCCTCTGTGTATTGGTTCTTTATGGTGTTCTGGTCACACACACACTGTAACTGTCTCATTAACTCTTGAGACTAATATTAAAGAAGCTAAAGACTGAGCTCATAAGAGGAAATAGCTCAAAGGCCTATTTAGTATATTTAGACCAATAGAGTAGTAATTACAGCCATGTTAATGAGCTCAGCCACAGAAAGAGGAGGCTGAATAATTATGTTGCTGTTGGAGCATCTGTGAAGAGCCGGCATCAAAAAAAGCAGAGTTACCAAATGTACGCGACAGCTTTGATGTTCTCTGATGTTTTGTGTGACTTTAATGTTGCTCTATTAAAAACCTCGGCGTTTCGATTTATCCATCTACATTAGGCGGGGATCAAACAACAACAACTGTTTGTGTCATGAGTCTTGTCTGGATGTATGCTGCTTCCTCTCAGCTGTGACACGTCCTGGTGAAGAATCAGAAGTAGCAGAACAGCAGTGACAGTCACAGGGGCAGCAACAGACTTTTGTTTCATGGGTTCATCCTCACAGAGAAATCAAATGTTCTCCGAGTCTGTAAAGTCACACAGGAAAAGTTTATCGTAGCACAGCAGGAGGAAGAGACGTGACAAACTTTTTTAGGTTTAGATTCACAGCATTCGTTCACACGAAAGGTTGCAGAAATATATTTGCCTAACAAATGAGAAGAGAGGGAAGTTCAAAACCTAGCTCCAAAGAGCCGGGACGAAGTGGGCGTCAACGGTCCCAGACCCACTGTACCCACCTTCAGCTCAGCTTTCCCTCATTAAAAGTAATGTTAACAACAGACAGCAACACACGAGAACAGCAATAAACACTTATACTGCTTAGTGCATCGTACAAACTAGATTTATTCCAGTCCAACTTGGCCACCAGTCGTGTTAACCGACAGCTTTGGGGGGTGTTGAATACAAAATACTGTCCAGCCTGGTTCCCCAGCTGACAGTCAGGAGTTGTACTCATGAGACGGGGAGACGGGGAGACGGGGAGACGGGGAGACGGGGCTCTAATGCCAGCCTGTCACACTGCATCGTCGCTGCTTAACAGCACCGTGTCTTTGGCTGTGTGTGTTTGTTTCTTTACAGAAAGTGAAGAGCTGATGATTGACTGGATGTTCTGATCAAACTCTGCATGAAATGCCAACACCTGGATTCAGGTTTCATTTTAAAGGTGTATTACAGAAGCAAATCATACATGTAGTCAGCAGGTATTACTCAAAACAAAGAGCAGCTTTTGTACTAATTAAGGTTTTTTAAACGATGCAGGTGACATGTCAGAAACATAAATATTATAGATCATATGCGTTTCAAATGTTAAAATTAGTTGGACAAAACACATTTTCGACAGAACTGGCAAAACTACTTTTTAACAATGCATCAGTGTGACGGTGCCGTCACGTTAGTTTTTCAGTAAATATGCTGGAGACCAGTTAGAGCGACAGGGGCAGAAACACTGCTGACTTCAGCTAACTGAAGGGCTGACTTCACCTGTAATCCACCAACAGTCTGCAGGCTCGTTGTGCGTGTTGGGGGAGTGGTGTGAGATCTTCTGGTGGATAGTCTTGTTTTGTTTTTAATTACAAAATATTGATTGAATATTGATTGATTGGTGGCTTTATGAGGACAAGCGCCTCATCGTGTGAGACACTTTCTGTGAACCTCAAACATCTGTGTGCGTGCGACGTGTAATTAAACAATTACTGAAATGTTTTCCTCTGCATCGTGTGACAACAGGCAAACATCCAACAACACAGCACAGTGGCTGATTCTCTGCATACGAGGAAACTGTGCCTAAAAATTAAATCTCTAATTTGCATCTACGACAACCTGAAAGACGAGTTGCTGCTTTGTCATAAAAATAATCTGCAGGTTTTATTTAGTTTGTTTTTCTGGCTACTTTCAACATTCAAGCTAAATTTATAAAGTTGATATTAAATGCAGAAGAACAGGAAGTGATGGAGAATTGACTCCACTAACTCTGCAACAATACAGTGAATGCTCTCAACAGGGAGGACTGGGAGTGCACAGACGCAGTTCATACATACTGAATTATGATCACATGATGACAAGAATGAACAGGTCAGAGACATGTGTGTGAAGGAAACAGGTTTCACCTGCTGTCATTATTCCTCCAGTTAGACGACATCTGTAAAATCTACAGTCATCATTCAACGCACAAAAGTTTTCATAAGTTGGGTTGATGCTTCTGCAGTTCGGAATCAATCACATCAACGTCCTTCAAACCTTATGAACTAAATATTCTCTTTGTCATGTATGTTATATTCACTGTGTGCTGTATTCATCATCAACACTTATAAGAAACACCACGAAGAAATGAAGCAAAGTCAGGGCGGACCATCAGGTACAGTCATGCTGGTAGTTTTGTGAGGTTATTTTTATAAAGGGGAATTCCGTCATCATCTACTTTAACAGTAATGTTTGTTTAGGTGATGCTGAACTTAAGAAAATGTTAGTTTCAGTTCTTTTTTCTATAAATATGGAGGGTCTGAAGAAGCCGTCAGTCACAACTGATAAACCCATCTCATCGTCATTTAGTTGACTGTAAAGAACTTTTTCAGGTCATAAAAAACATTATTTAACAAAACAGAATTTAAACCCGTCTCCTGAAAGTTTGGTTTCATTCGTAGGGAACAAAATCGTGTAATAATTAAGTGGTAATGCAAATAATGAAGCCGCGCATCAGGGGAAGGACGTTGAAAGGAGCTGGTCGGGTGAGCGGAGGCCACACAAAGCACAAGACTGGCAAACTGCTGCAGACCCAAGTTTGAGTCCAGAATCTGACACACATGCACATGACCCATTCCAATTTGCTCTTCTGATTGGAGAACGCTTGTCTAAACGAGTATGTAGGCATATATCACGTTGGCGCCTCCTTCTGAGAACGCCACACCACTCAGGACCCTGATGCCCTTAAAGCCTAAGTGACTGTGTTTCAGCAGATACGCAGGCGACGCCGCAGCATGTCTGCTCCTGGTGTCTCTGAACATGCAGCATGAGACGCCGTGTCTGGGTCACGGTGCCACAGACAGCATGTGCCCAGCAAGGCGTGACAGATTACCTGCTTGTTAATGAGAAGATTAGATTTAACCCATGTAATCCAGATTGTATCCATAAAAAAATAAGAAATAAACCCTATTCACACGTTAATGAAATAATGATCCGCATGGCCTCAGCTGCTGTCCGTCTTCACATCCTGCAGCAGCAGAAACAGGAATATAGGTCATTTAAATTTAGCATTAGCTTTCACGGAGTAGATACTTTCATGAGGAATAATTACAATTAAATTATGAACAGCAGCAGGCGTAACACATCCTCTAAAGCCAACGTGTTATTCTCCAAACATCAGAGTCTGCGATTTTAGAACCAGATGAGAAACGCGTTGAGGAAACATGAAAGCACATCAGAAAAGGTGGAGTTAATTTCAACACAGTGGGAATTCATTTATAATGACTACTGCGCCACCTGAACTGAGGCCAAATCTCCAGGGCCTCAGAGCAGCTCCCACCAAGTTTCACTACGGTTTCTACCAACAACACAGCGTTGAAGCAGCAACCTCAGTCTCCTCCACCTCTGGCCCACGTTTGACACCACCAGTCACTCATATATGTTCATTTCCCTCCTGATGTCTTGCACTCCGCCCTCTTGGTTCTCGCCTCGTCAGTGCATATTTACCGTTTCCAGGCAGCATCATGCAGTGATACGATCTCAGCTTCCACTGTTACGCTGATGACAAACACCTTTACATATCAACCTGCTCCATCACACCCACACCTCCACAGACTGCAAATCAGGTTCCTCAAACTGAACAGCTCTAAATCAGAAATGATCTAATGTTCCCCTCAATAATCCAAAACCTTCATCTAAAAATACTTCTTGTCTTGAAGCTGCAGACTGACTCATGCTTTCAGACTGATGAAACACAATCCTCCTCGCTCCGTGACCCCCACCCCATCGAATTCAGGGTCCTCCTCATCACCAACAGATCCTCACCTTTCATTGACATAAAGAGACTCCACCCTCCACAGCTTCTAAAAAACCTCAACATTCATCTGTCACTGATGCTTCTATGACATTTGACTTTATTTCCTGCTGCTCCGTCGTCTAAGATCTAATGAAGGAAATTTATTATTTTTAGTACTGATCAATCTGTTAGTTGCTTAAACTATAAAATGTCCATCACAGAATCCAGATAATGTCTTTGAATGATAACAAGCAAATTCGTATTTTGTTTGAATAATAGCTCAGTGGAGTGTTGCTGCTTTATTTTCTCTTGAACGACTAATTGATTAATTGAATTATGATTGGAGCCCTACAGTACATCAGTTACTCTCACATGGAGGCAGAGGAGACACAGACAGACCATCAGAGGATAAACATGCAGCATGTGAAGGATGAAGATCACTAGATGCTGTTACTAAAAACTTGCTAAGTGGACTGTGAGTTTAGGGCCAAGTTTCTATTCCTTCCTCTTCACCGCCGTCACAAATATATTTTCTACACCACAAAGTTCAGACACGTATCTATGAAAATAAATGTTTTTGTCCTGAAACACTTTCAAACACCAGTACTGTTCAAAATGATTTACTCTGATTATTAGTCCATAAAAATTAAAGTGTTTCATCCAACAAACTAAAAACAGAGAAAAGCACAGATGCTCTGCTCTCAGATGTAAAAGTATAAAGTACTGATGAATAAACTATTTTAACACATCAAGTTTCTGCAGAAATGTGATTCGTGTAGAGATTCAGGGAGAGAATCACTTCAGAAACCTGGTTTCTGACTGTTCTTCACGAACTGACCCTTTAATTACAACCAACTCTCAGATAATGACACCGCCTCCTGCCTCCTGCCTCCTCTCCCGGTGCTCTACAGTGGGACGCACCTGCTGTTTCTCCACCGGCTCCTTGGTGACGGCGGAGACCTTTGGCGCCGGTGCCCGCTCGCACGTGCACCCCTCCAGCAGGTATATACCTGAGGGCCTCGTGCTCTGGTCGTTCTCGAAGTAGAAGAGCACGTTCTGGTAGAGGGCGAAGTACTTCTCCGTCCAGCGGCTGTTCTCCGCGGTCTTCTTGCTCAGGAAGCCGCGCTTGGTGCCCTCTTTACGCGCGAGCACCGACAGGTACAGCGCGTGCCCCTCGTTGTACCGCACGCTCTTCTGCATCTTACGTTCTCCGGAATGTTTTTATTTCGGTGCCAACTTCAAACAGTCACCGAGGCGTCGCATCACAGCCGCGCTCCGCTGCTGCGGCTGCGGCTCGTGTTTGCGGCGGCGAGAGTCTCCAGGTAATCCAGGCTTATCATGTCTGCCAAGTTGGAGGCGCCGCGCACATCAGCAGCTCTGATGACCCCCCCACTCCAAGCTCCAAACTTTAACGACTAGTTCCCAGGCTGTTCTCTCCAGGCGGCAAAGATGCGCGGACAAGGAGGAAGCGCCTCGCACCGTCAGCGACGCAAAACAAAACTGATTCGGGGAACAGACGGTGGAAACAGAACCGCGGCGGCGATCAGCGGTAATCGGCTTTGACACCAACTTAAAGAGACAGACTCGCCGGGAGCGCACGAGCCGAGAAACGCCCTCGGAGCGCGGACCGGACGCGTGAACGGCGGTACCACAGGTGTGCGGTGGGCGTGGTTTGTTATCGCCTGCTCACCTGCGTTTTCCGACGTGACGTGTGACACAGTGAAAGAAAACGAAGTAGATTTTATGACGGAGTGAAATGACGAGACACACACACACAGACACACACACACAGAGACACACACACACAGAGACACACACACACACACACAGAGACACACACACAGAGACACACACACAGAGACACACACACACAGAGACACACACACAGAGACACACACACAGAGACACACACACAGAGACACACACACACAGAGACACACACACACACAGACACACACACACACAGACACACACACACACACACACACACACACACACACACACACAGACA
>JAUYWH010000004.1:1022807-1128264 GCA_034779795.1 Ctenopoma multispine
TTATGTCCTGAGCTGTGGTAACACACAAATTTCCCCGCTGTGGGATCAATAAAGTTCTATCTTATCTTATCTTATCTGAACTACAGAGCCAGGACACAAAACAAGATCACAGCTCCCCAGAACGCAAACATCAGCTGTAGCCAACAAACCTGTAGGGTTGTGTAACTAAATGTTTTTAATGAGACAATGACGGAAACATGAGGGTGCAGAACAAAACAGACTCTCCACCTCCACCTCATCTGTCACACATGGAGCAGGTGGTGTTTTGTCCCTGACACGTGTGGCTGCCAGCGTTCAGTGACGTGACTCCTGACGGCAGCAGCAGAGGACACAAAACATGTCGTCTGCTCAACAGAATATCATGCAGCAAGTGATCCTGAGCAAGGCCAAACGGCAGCATGTATTCTCAGCTATATTTAAAGGGCTATTTCACCAGCTTCTCTACCTGTCCTGCGTGCCTCAGACGCCTTTATATAGCAGGTGTCAGGTAAGATGGCAAGTGTGAGGTCAACAACAGTGCACATCCAAGAAGGCAGGTAGTAGGATGATGGCAGAGAGTTTTTATCAAACAGGTGAGACATGAAAGAACTAATGTTGATAGCTTGGATAGTTACCGATGCAGCTGAGGAGCAAACAGGGCAGGAAGGGACCCCAGAGAGATGTTCATCCACAAGGCGAGCAAACAACAGCGAGGTCCAAAAATCTCGATATCCAGAGAAACACACGACAACAAACTAAGATGACACAACTAAAACCAATAACACTACAACAGTGCAAAGGACTGAACACGGGCTGGGGGCTTTTATAGTGGCTGTGATTGGGATGATACAGTGCAGGTGAGTGAGTAGGCGGAGCAAGGGTGGGGCCAGGTAGAATTGGAGGGAAAATAAAACAAAGTAAGTGGGAGGGGCTGCGTGACCAGGCATGCCGAAATGAGGAGAGTGAGGATGAACGTGACCAGACAGGAAAAAAAAACACTGACACTGTTTTTGTCTTTGTGTAATTACCACTGGTTAATCAATACTGTGTCATACGAAAGGTTTAAAGAGCAGGTAAGCAGAAGGAGAAGAAGTGAAACACAGGTAATATAACGTGGTAGCATCAGTCTTACTGATAATAAAGAGCAAGATGGACTCTTAAAATAAAATAATAACATAAACTACAGTGAACATGTCAGTAAAACACCAAAGAGGAAGATGATGTTTCAGACTTTTGCTGTAAGAACATTTAAAATTTGACTTTACTTAGTACAAAACATAAAGCGTCATGAAGCACTGTAAGCAACACATTCTGTAAATGCTGTAAGACAACAGTTATTATGTGTTATTCCAGCTGCACAGTGAGCCACACATTTACACTGTGTGATCTGTGGGCTCCACACAAACACACACAAAGTGATGGATTCTGTTTTGCATGTGGCCGACAATGCAAATGCAGTGATCTTCTGAAACATACAGGCTCATTGTTTTTCCTCATATACGTGAAAATACTTGGCATGTTTTTCAGTTTCATGCAGGAAGGTGCTATGTTACTGTCAGAGACACTGGTAACCACCACCGTATCTGTTCTAACAGACAGAACCAAGGACAAACAGCACAAAGCCTGATAGAAAGTGGCTGTTGCAGCTGAAAAACGCTGGAAAAGAAACACACTTGAATTATTAATGTCTTTGTTTTGGACTAGTGAAGCTCAACAAAATAAGAGTTAATCTGAAATTCAGGCTTGGGTGCAGTGGAGGTGGTTCTCCTGTTACAGAAAAGAGCACAAACAGTATGATCAGAGAATAAATATAAAATATAATCAAAAAGGAAAGAGACAAAGAAAAGTAAAAACAGCTACACTCTGAAAGTTTTATTTTTATCCACAGAAACCTGTCTGCATCACTAAAGCCAGCACCTGGGATCAAGAGGGATGGAGGGAGAAGGATGTAATTCAGAGGGAGCGATGGACTCAGGTAACCCCTTACTCAGAGCTGTCTTCCTCCGTCGCCTGCGACTCACACGGCTGCTCCTGGAGGGCGGTGCTTACATCAACGAGAGCAACAGCCAAGGCCAGACCCCCCTGATGGTGGCCTGCAGGACCCAGCATACCGACAGCCAGAGCGCCAGCAAGGTCAAGCTGGTCCAGTTTCTTCTGGAGAAAGGAGCGGATCCCAACATCCAGGACAAAGAAGGTCGCTCTGCACTGATGCACGCCTGTCGGGAGCAGGCCGGCCCCGAGGTGGCGTCTCTGCTCCTGGGCAGCGGAGCGGACATTAGTCTGGAGGACCAGTCCGGAACATCTGCGTTGGTCTATGCCGTCACGGCTGGAGACTGGGAAGTCCTCAAGCTGCTGCTCGACACCTGCAAGGCCAAGGGGAAGGAAGTGATCATCATAACGGCTGACAAGTTCCCATGTGGGAAACTGCAAGCTAAGCAGTACCTCAGCATGGCCCCCCTTGGTCCTCTTGATCAGACAAATAAAGTGACATCGGCAGCTCCTGCATCTCCCTCTGAAATTCAGCTCATCACCTCCCCCCAGTGCACATCCTCGTCCTTATGTCCCTCAAAACCCGTCTTCTCATTTAAAGAAGCCCAGTCCTCTGGTGTGAACTCTCACCCTTGTTCCCCATCACGGCTTCGAGGAGTCAACCAAGTCGGGTCAGAGGGACTGCAGCAGCCCCTCCTGAGGTTGAACTCTGAGCCCTGGCTAAAAATCCCAGTTTCTCTGCTCACCCAGCAACCTCATGCAGCCCTGTCTTCAGAAAACGAGCAGAACGTGACCCACACTCTCCCCGACCTGTCTTTCAGAGTTCCCAAACTGGACAACAGCACACCGTCAACAAGCGACAGCTTCAAATGGTACGAAGAAAATCTGGCAAAGGATGCAGGGAAAGACAGGGACGGAAAGAATGATCGTACCAAACACGCTGAACAAAACATGTCCTTACCGGGTCTCAAATCGTCCCACTCTGCCTCCCACCCTAACCTCCACTCTGAAAACCTTGGCGCTCCATTTCACAGCATGGCCTCATCAAGCCTTCATAGCATCATCCAGAGGCGCAAGCTGGGTGCCGACATCTACAGCTCGGACCCCCAGCTTGCTATAAACATCCACAGCCTCCCTGAAGACTCTCACCTGAAAGCCCGGGAGCCAACAGATGGGAAGAGGCTTGCTCCCTTACGTTGCTCCAGAGAGTCACTGTTGAACTCGGGCCTGAGCAGGAGAGTTTTCTCTGGGTACGAGCGCAGAGGGTCTGGTGCCTTCTTGTTGGAGCACAACTCCCAGGCCAGGCCTAGATCTCTGCCACCTCTGACCCTCAACTCCACCAACTCGCCCACCCTCAATGTTTACAACTTAGTCTCTGGTGCTGGGGCTGGTGTCTGTGAGAAAGAGAGTGGACTGAAGCAATTCATTCCCTCAGCGCCTCCTGGGCATCCCAAGGAGCAGACCAGAAGGATGCTGCTGAGGAGACACTCGATGCAGACCGAACAGTTCAAAAGCACAGCCTGATAAGTCAGATGGAAGAAGTTCATCAGTGTGATTTAATGTGAAATGTGCTTTGTGATGTGGTCTGTGGAGTGAAACACCATATACTGTTCAAGGGAAATAAAATACACAGTTCAAATGTAAAAATGATGAAGCCAGAACAAATGCTACACAAGCTTAACAGTTTGCCTGTGGAGTCTGAAATACACTGTGTGCATTAGTATTAGGCAGGTGCATTTTCTCAGGTTCATTCTTACTGCAGTATTATCATAGATTTGAAATCTCATGTTTTCATAGAGAAAAACAAACACGTTTGAACAAATAATCAATTTGCATTAAAACTAACAATAAACAAATAATATTTATGCACATTTAGAAGAATTAATTTGCCCTTATAACCACCTTTCTTTTCAGTTACTCGGTGGCATGAGTCTGACTTTATTTGTTCATGGTCCAAACATGGAATTAAACCAGGTGAAACGAGGGGTCCCTCGTCTTTGCTTGATAATCAGTTGGTGCCAGTGATGTACGTGAATGGATGAAATGCAGCATTGTCCTGTTTAAATTTAATGGTGTGTTTGAGTGATTCTGACTTTTCTTTCTACCATTGCTTGAAGTCTGTTTCCATTCATTTGCCACTCAAAAAGCTCCAGCCAGTCCATCATCGATGACAGCAGCTCACATCATTACCTCTCCGCTTCATGAATGATCCACGGGTCCATCTGTCAGGGTCCATCTTTTGGACTTTGTGCCTTGTGTTGCTGCAGATTCCAGGAAGGTTGGAGTTCTGAGAAATGCTGGCACTGGAGGCTAAAGGGAGCCACTATACCACATCTTAATACTTTGGCAATGATGCATCCTCCTGAAAGACATCTGTCAGCATTTCTGTCTGTTAAGTCCTTTTGTTTTGTCTGCAGCGAAAAGCTGCCTAATAACTGTGTTCATGAATAAATATTTCTTGACATTATACAGCAGACTTGCCTAATAATTATATTGTACATGCCTGTCCAGTCACTGTCAGTTGCAGTCATCTGCTGCTAAGTGCATTGTCTGTGTTTAGTCACTGCAAAAATACAGATGTTCACTTTATCACTGTAAGCAAGAAAATGTTTAATAAATGATTTTATTCATTTATTTAAAAAAAGTATCACAAAATCTGTGGAAAAGGACATCACTTCGCATTAGACATGCAGAATCTCTTCAAAATCTTAAGTCTGGTTTAGCATCCGCTAAGAAAAACACCGTAGCAAACGTGAATTTGCTTCCACAACTGCTAAAAACATGAAAATCATCGTTTAAGTCATATTTACATAATTATACAAAATGAGAATGGATTTAAAAAAAGAGAAAGAATTAAAAGATGGAATAAAATCTCATGTTGACTCATTGTTAACAAGAGGTTTTCAAAGTGAAGATGGATTATGTTTAAATTTATGTTCACACCACAATCTAGTCGTAGATTTCCTGCTACACACTCCTTCCTACATTCAGACCCCATTAGACATAAGAAATATTTAACAACATCTACGGCAGGTGAAACTCATAACACATAATGGCATAATACATGACATGAGTATTCTTCACGTTTCCTACAGAAGAACAACCTTTGCCATGTTTCACCAGCGATTAGCTCAAGCAGACTGAAAACGTGTGTGTGTGACAGATCAGTGGAGCTGGACCCTCAGTTAAGCCTCAAACATCCCCCAACGCTGCAGAACCTGATTTCTTCTCCTCCGTCTTATCTCGGACGTCTTGCAGGTGCACAGCCCTCAGCAGCTCAGGCCCTGCGGTCAAAGTCGCTCACCATCTTCTTGATGTGGTTCAGTTTGGCTTTCAGATATTTACACCTGCGCTTCTTCATCAGATAGTCTGCAGACTGTGGGGACAGTCGGGTTTTATGATCAGCATCTTGTATGTTTGATTGAAATAGTCTGAAGCTGTTAGGACTTAAAGACGACTTAACAAACCTTTTTAAGGTCCTTCAACTTGTTGAACTCATCCACAGCATCCTGTTACAAAGAAAAATAAGAAACATTTCACATACGATCAAATCTCTAAGTTTTATTTTGTCATCTCTATCATTTCTGTCTTTCTTACCAGATACTGCGGGCTTCCCTCCTCCAGCTCATCCAACTCTTTGTCGACCTTGGACAGATCCTTGTTGATGGCGTCCAGCTCTGCCTGCAGGTCTTTATACTCCTGGTGTTCACGGTCAAACTCTTGCTTGTAGTCGGTCCGCACCTGCTCATTTGTGATCGGAGGATATTCACTGAAAACAAGGAGAAAAAGGCGATGATTCAAAACAGTAATCATAGGAGGCCAAACAAGGTCATATAATGATTCTCACATGCTGCTTAAACGTGGTGATCATTACATTTAATTATTTAAACGGTATAAATACTTCTTCCATCGCTGAGAATTAGACTCTTTCCTTTCTTTCCTACCTGTCAAAGTCGTTGTCGTCCAGCTCGTCTCCTGAGGAGTTGTAGTCGGTGTCGTAGTCGTGTCCGTCGGTACGCCGAGGCCGACCCGCGCGCTTCTTTTTCGGCTTTCCGGTCGAGCTGGACACGTCCGAGTTGGGGCTGAGATACTCGCTCCGCAAAGGCACGTTCTCTTCCACTGCGGGTCTACATGAGAAAAGGACAATTAGTGTTTCTACGGTTGAATTAATAAACAGAACTAAACAAAACTCTGCAAAGTATTTTGAAGATGATGTAAAATCCATCCAACGTTAGATAATTAACAGGTGTCACTCACGCTCAAAAGTGTGTGAGAGAATTCTATTAATTATTTCACTCCTCTTCAGTAACTTATGACGTAGGAGGAAGTAAAACAATTCAGTCTGACATTTCATGTTAGTTCAGTTCAGCAGCCACTTCCTGTTTCACCTCATTAATGTGCTTCATAGTTTAAGTGTTGAAAGAAAATATGACTCATGATGCTGCTTTTAAAGGCCGTCAATTAATCACTACACACACGGCCTCACTTTGGACACTATGACGTTTTATATTCAAAACAATTCACAATTCACTCGTCAACGGTTGATAATCACAATAATTAGTTAAAATGTCTGCACGAGAATGAAGAAAAACGTATGTTTTACATAAAGGGAATAGCACACGTATGTAGTAGGTGAGGGTTCAAACAAAAACAAACTCTGGTGGGTGTGGCCTACTGCACACCTGTGTGGAGGCCTCTGTAACGCAGGTGTAATTGTTATAGGTGGTGGGCAGCAGCACCTGTCAGCAACTATATGTTTCCTGAAATACAAGAAAGAAGCGATGACCAGGGAGACGTGACTTTATTTTGCTGAGTTCTCCGTCATTATTATTACCCCAAAACGGCAAATCGAGCGCAATTTGCTACAGTTCTCCCACAGTCTCACACTGCCACCTACTGCTGGAAAGACGCTGTTGTTTCAGCACAAAACAGTTATTTATTCATTTCATTTATTCATTTATTTGTATATATTATATAATTTGTAAGGTCTTAAACCTTACACTGTAAAGTGCCCTGAGATGACCTGTGTTGTGAATTGGCGCTATATAAATAAAGTTGAATTGAATTGAATTGAATTATTCACAGTGAAAAGAAGCAGGTATTTACCAAGGGAAATATAGGTATAACCCTCACTACAATTACTCACAAAAATGTGATCACACATTAGTGGGCATCACATAAGCAGCAATAATATTTCAGTAAAATATGAATCGTGCGTTTTGATTACAAACATCAGTGCTTCAGCCTCAGTCAAAACCAGTATCAATACACAGACGTGAAGTCTCACCAGAAGCCGTGGGTTTTGATGAAATAACCACATATTTGAAAATTATTTCACGGCCGGTGAGAAAGCCTGTGAGGGTTTACTTCCCTACAGTGTCCCTGACTGACTATGGTTCTGTCCAGTCAGCAGCAGGTGGTGTTGTTGCACCTACAGGTCAGTTTCTCTATTCTGAAACACAAACGCGATGCGTTCTAGGCCTTGCTAAACCGGTCTCAGTCTCAGTAGTCTCAGTGTTTGTTGTAACTTTACAAACCTGTGAACTGCTGCTCCATTTTTTCCCGTATTCACGGTGAGACGTTATTGTCCCTCCACAGAAGACGTCATGATTAAGCAGGTTTAACACACAAACTGACACCCAGGTGTCTTTCCCAGTGTGTACAATGCAAACAAAAATCCTGTTTAGTGGTACACAGTAACTAAGTACATTTACTTCAGTACTGTACTTCTACATGAGCACGAGGGCTTTTATACTATTTTATATGTTTATAATTTTGTAGATTACAAAGATAAAGACGAGCCTACTCACTGTGGGGTGTAGCTTTGGGGGTGTTTGTCATACTCCGGGGGTTTGTCATAGTCTGAGGTTTCATCATCCAGGTAACTCCTGGAGCCTCTCAGCTTCTCGGGGTAGTACGACAGTGGGGGCGCTTCAGGGGACGTGGCCACGTTGTTTACCTGTGGAAGAAAATGTTGAAAAATGTGTAAAGGCTGCGAACATTATCTGAGTAACCAAAACAATTATTCGATTTTGTTGATCATAATAGAAAGAAAAAAAGTATCTTTCCACAAGAAACCCCAAAGAATCTCAGTGTCGACTTTCTGATGAGCAGCTTCCTCAAACACTTTGAATCTGTACCAGCTCTGGTATGACGAACCTGCACAGGCTTGTCCTCTGAGAATATGTGACATAACTGAGCTACACCCTGCAAAACAACTGTCTACATGTATGTGCTGCACGTTGCTACAGTCACCACCTCAACACTTAAAGTTTGCACAAATGACAGCAGGAATAAACACCTCTGGCTCCCAGTACACTGCTGTGTGTCTGTAACTGAGGAGTAGAAAACTGGTCTGACATGTTCCTCCTCCCCACTGCTCTGCAGTAAAAACACCTGTTGGCTGAACTAAAAGTTGTCGTGACTTTCAGCTGCTAACAAAATGACTCATTGTTAGTTATTAGAGTCAAACGTGATTCACGGCAACATGTACACTGAACTTTTAAAGCTTCAACATGCCGACAGACTCGTGTCCAGCTCGTTATCGTGCTGTTTTTAAGAGTCAGACTGAAACTATCATCTGTGGACAGGCCGCACCTTGAAACTGAGCTCAGGTAGGACCTCGGTGCTCCACGCTCCCCCCTCCCCCGCTGACAAACAGGCGACGGTCACCGAACTGGTTGTTCCACTTCAGCTGATACTCACCGTGTTTCAAAACACTGCTGCCGATCTGATACGTCTAGTCTTTTCACTTCACTTTTAGAAACTGTCTGTTTATTGTCCCGCAGCCTAAAAATGTTTTATCTAATCAGCAACCAGAACCCAGGGATATCAATTTTAACATGATGCAAAAAAAAAGGAGAATTTTTTTAAACCAGGTTAAACAAATGTCCATTCAAATTTGCTGCTTTTCCTTTTAACATCAATATTAACCAAATAATGTCAGGTTTTAGATCATTTACTCAGACACGATTCATCTCACATTTTATAGTACAGTTTAGTAATTAATCAAAAGTTTCCCTAGAGTCGAAAGTAAAGTTGCAAAACCTCAAAATATTTAGTTTTAAATCATAGAAAATAGAAACGAAGCAGCAAAGTTAGTTTAATGTTTGAAATAGGTCCAAAATCAAAACAGGTGCCGATTATCTTTCTGTCACTCACCCATTCCTCCACGTCCGGAGGGGGTGCCATTTCATCGATGACCTTCACTTTCTTCCACAGAATGTTCTCCTTGCCGTGATTTTGGATCTTCTTACGAGTCTTCAGGGCGAAGACGAGCATCACGATGAGAGCGGCGACGACCAGGAACGCCAGCACTGCGGCGACGGCCTGAAATAACAGATGACAAACTTTTGGTTACAAACGGAACAAAGACACGCACAAGAAAATACCATTTAAAAATGTGTGTGTTCACCTCCTGGGGCTCCAGCACGCAGTAGTGGTAAAGGTACTGATTGACTAACATTCCTGAACCCTGCTGCGTTTGGTACGGGGCACACAGGCCCTGGATCTGCATGGCGTACATCGACCCGTTGGACTGAGCCATGGGGTTCACTGCCATCAAGTACACTATGGCGGCTATTAGCATCAGAGGTGCCAGGATGGCACATATGATCAGCGTGGCCAGGTAGAACCTCCTGCTCTCTGATAGGCTCTGATGGGAGACGATGATGATGAACACAGCCAGGCCGGTGATGAAGATGATGGCTGCCATTACAATGATAAACGCTTTGGCTGATCGAGGATCATTGTAATTTCCACCAATTGATCCATAGCCATAGTTTCCAGCCCCATATGTACCACTTCCATAGCCTCCTCCATAGCCGCCGTAGCTTCCACCATAGCTTCCACCATAGCTTCCTCCATATCCCCCGTAGCCCCCTCCGACACCATAGGAACCCAAGGCTCCCTGAACATCCCAAGCAAGTGTGGAAGCAACACAAGCGAATATGCCCACGCACATCACGATGACCAAAATGGCCATGATTTTGATGATGCCTGGTGGAGACGACCAGCGGTAGAAATGCTGGAACTCGTCATCTGCGTAGTAAGAGACGGCCTTCTGGTAAGGGACGTGACTGCAGAGAGGGAGAAGACAGGACAGTAAGTACCTGAAATAAAATAAACTCGGCTGCAGCATGGAAGCAGAAAAGGAGGATTTAGAGCCTAAACGCAACCAAACAGACTTTTTGTGGTTTGAAATGTTTCCAGGAGATAAAAAACTAAATTTCAATAAAATAAAATAAAAAATTATAATTATTAAAAATGTTCACAACAGCTATATTTATCCTACTGTAGTATATGTACTTTTCAAAGTACAATAAATGTGACTGTAATGAAGTTAAACATTTCATAGTTACATTTCAAGAATATTCAAATGATTGTGGCCTTTTTTATCTTCCATACCGAAGGTTCTAGTAATATAATGTGAAACTGGTCAATATCAGAGTTATAAGCGGTTTGCTGTGAATCTATTAAAACAAACTCACTATTCCTGGTCTGGTTCGTAGGGAGGTGGACTCCCTGGAGGCCTGGAGGACATTACTGCTGGATCTCCTGGGTGCTGCGCTGCAGGAAGAGATTTCGTGAAAGTTATCAGTTCATCATTTTGATTTGAAGAATATTAAAAGAAGGAGAAATTTCCTGGAGTCCAAAGTGATGTTTTCTCTGAGGAGCTTTAAAAACATGAAATCATTCAGTTTATTAGGATTTTAAACAGATTTCTCATATTTAAGAAGCTCAACCAAGAAATTATTTCGACTTTTAGCCTGAAATGTGATGACTACTTCGGTTTTTCTGTCAGTTAACAAACTGAGGAACTGCTGATAATTGGGCTCCATTTTGAAACACAGCATATGAGTCATTTTAAACGGTGGAGATCGAGTTAAGCATCATAACACCGAACTGGTTTGTTTAGGGTGGAGACGGAGCAGACTTTCTTTCTCTCTCTCCAGGTATTTTCCCCTGAACTTTAGAATCTGGCTCCAAACGGTTTAACGTTATAAAACTATTTAATTGCGCATTTCTTCCACATAATCACCAGTTTAACCCGTAACGACGCTCAGATTCCCTCACGGCGGCAGAGATGCTGACTGAACACACACTTGTCTGTCCGCAGCTTCAGGTAATTACAGATTTAAAGCCACACAGTGAAACGCTCTGAATCCTTCTGGTTTAAATGGAGCCACTCACCTGTCGTCCTGCGTGACCCTCTTCTATCTGTGTCTCAGCTGAAACGTTTCGTCTGAAACTGCAGCTGCTGATAAAAACACACACCGGGACACGCCTCAGAGCCTCCAGCTGGCCCCGCCCCTGCGCAGGTGTCGCGTTACCTGACGACGCAACACACCGGAACTGAGTGGACCAGCTCCTGTAGGTACTGTGAGGGTCTGACTGTTTCCGGTCTTAAGACTCTGGGATAAAGCTCAGTGGTTAAAATGAAGCTTTAGATAAATCCACAAGTGAAAAACACAGAGCAGTGAAATGAGTAAAATATGTGTATTTAAATGTTTGACATAGTGAAATAGGTTCAATAACATAATTCTCTGTGAAATACATATTTACACTTGTATTGATCTTTTCCTGGTATGCGTTATTCATTATTTACATTCATATTTATGATTTTCTTTATAACTTTATTTTTTATCTTAAGGGAAAATAGATGTTACAAAATAAAAGAAGCACAAGCTGCTAATGTGCAGCTCACGCTTCCTGTGTAGAAGACTAAAATGAATAAACAGATAAATACAGAACGCTTCAGAACAAGTGTCTTTATTTCTTCTCATAATCCATGAATCCAGTTATATTTTCCTTTGTGAGATAAAGCTGTACTACATGTCTCAGTTTGAGAGTCAATATTGAAATAGAAAACTTTGTATCAGACTTTATTCTTGTTAGGCTGTTTTATTGACTTCAGGAGTGAAACTGATTATTTTCACTACTGATTCCTCTGAAGTAAAAATTGTCTCAAACCTGAGGAAGTGCAGATAAAACAAGCTGCAAAAAGCATTTTTGCTTGAAAAGTACCTCAAACAATAACCACAATTGTTGCACATTAGTTTTTTAGTCTATCAATAACCCATATATCAGCAAGTTTTGTTTCTCTCTGCTGAATTTCTCGGGTGTTGTCCCACTTTTTAATCAGAAAAAGGAACTGTCAGGTTGCTGGTGAATGATGAAACAACCGCAGTTTAAGGACAAAAGCAGAACTGTATTTAAAGACAGACAGCACCAGTTCATCACATAAAATATGAAATAATATGGACATTTACATCACAATGTTTATAATTACATCAGCAAACACAAACCTTAACGTAGCATTTCTTTAAAATAAGGTCCAGTGCTCAGGCTAAACAGTGAAAGTACAAAATGTTTAATCTATGAAATGGTGGAACAAAATTCACATGACATACAGCATCTAAAACTCTGCTACAGGACATGCATATTTTTAGATTCAAATAGTTGCATATATAAAAAAAAATAAGATATTGTGCAATTACAACAAGCCGAACAACCGTTTGAGAAACCAGCTCGACGACAGGCTTTTCTCATCAGGCAGACAACAAACAAACATGGAGAGTGACACGAAGCAGCCTCGAAGAGGAGCTAAAGCTCGATTATTGTAGCATATTTCAGACATCACGTCAGTGCCTCTCGTAGAGTTAAGTGGTAAGCCTCAGCTGCTAAGTGCAGTCACAGTATCACACATGTATTTTCAGTTCTTTGTGTATCAGAGCATCTTTAAAGGAATAGTCTGACATTTTAGAGAATTTGCTCATTCGCCATCTGGTGGTCCGTTAAATACTCACATCCTTCTACTTTCACATGTCTGATAATGATTTCAGATGCAGATCTTTGATTTCCTGTGAGCTTTTCTGTAGACTGGAGCAAATTATAGGGTGTAATGTGAGAAACCTAATCTTTTGCACACCTGCAGAGTGACTAACGTGTCCACTTAGACCTCTGCTCTCACATGTACACAGTGCTTACAATGTCACAGAACATTTTAATATGAGCTGTTCTTCAGTGGGTCTGAGTACTAAGCTCCTCACAGGTAAAATGAGCCGCAGAAACCTTTTAATAAAGTAAAGAAGTAATTATACAGCCAGCAGCTGGTTAGCCTAGCTTAGCATAACGACTGCAAAACAGTGGCAAACGAGAGAATTTCTCCAAAATGCTGAACTGTCCCTTTATGTCCAAATCATTCTTCCACTGTGGTTCTGCTGTTAAATGTTTATGTCTGTACAGATTTACAAAACAAAGCAGGCAGGAAATCACGTTTTCACCAGCATGTGCTCAGTTATCAGCAGTCGATCTGTATCTGTGTCCAGTTTGGTCCTGGAGCCGAGACGCAGACGCGCGTTTAGGCGAATCCGTCGTTCCACTGCATCACTTTATCATACTCCTGGATCTTCAGTTTGATGTGAGACAGTTTGCTCTTCAGGTACTCGCAGCGCTCCTTTTTCTCGAGGAAAGTAGGGTCCTGGGACACGAGAGCAGAAACAAAGACGATGATTAAAATGTTAATTAAGGTTTTAATTTTCAAACTAAGGAAACCAGTCACTTACTATAACACCAGTCATATAGCTTCTAACTGCTCAGGAGCAATCAGGGATAACTACGGTGGCCCTTTTGTATGTGCTTTGTCCTTAGAAGCCACCGTAGATCAAACTGTCAATTCTTTGTTTCTCTCAGCGTCACTAAATCCTATGAAAAGACCAAAACTAACAATAAACAAAGCCTGATTCATCTCCTCAGTGAAACAGAGCTCCACTGTGTCCAAAACTAATTAAAAACACTTCAGTGATCCACACTGGTGCACCGAGTGACGTTTCCTTTCACTGTTGTTAAATTTGACTCTGCTGCCACAAACCGTCACCAGAGACTAAATGAGGATTAACCTGCTGCAATGTTTCCTCCTCTTTCATAAAAACTACAGTGAATTTAAAGATTTGCATCTTGGTGTTTTCATTTTGCTGACAGAAAGTCTTCAGCACCAGATTCATCCTTTCACCTGTTAGATTTACAACGAGCTGCGTGTTAGATTCTCTACTGACAGACATAATGTGGATGTGTTGAGGCAGTGACACTGAATATAAACAGAGTTTCAGCAGCAGATAGTCCTACTGACAATTTACACAAAACTGTGCAAAGACAAGAGGCTCACATTTTTCTTCCTCTGGTATTCCTGGAGGATTTTGTTGATGCGATCAACCTCCTGCAAAAACAGAGAGAGAAAGAGGGACAGTGTTAAACTGAGGTCTCATTAAACTGAAGAATTAAACGGCCCTTTACCTCCAGTGACACTGCAAAAATAAATCACCAGTCTGTCTGGAGCACGTATGGAATTTGAGGGTGGAGGAGAAGCACAACGGGAACAGGAAGCACAAACAGAGGAAGTTACAGGACAAGAGGAAATGAGGCATTTGAACAACAGAAAGACTGGGCGCAATCTTCCAGTCACACAAAGTGTTTCCTCAGCTGCAACCAGACCCTGATGGAGCAGAAATGACCGAATCAGACAGAAGTTTTGACACATTAGACTGAAGTTTGGGTCGTTTCACACAGAAGACAGTTGGATTGTTTCATCATCCACACGTAGCAGATTAGCAGAGTCGCTAAGTGTTAGCGATGGAATCAGTCCTTGCTTTGATTCAGTTCTGCTTCGCTCTTCAGGCTCCAACATGCTCTGCACAACCCTTCAGTCCTTGTTATGAAACTAAAAACACGAGAAGCTATAAAACCTGTTTATCAAGTAGAAACCTTTGCTATTCTGTGATTGGTCAGAAGGGGACGCCTCAGTCAGGTTGTTGTGTGAGTGTGTGTCACAGGAGATTCAGCCCAACACAGAATCTGACATGTTCTTCAGTCGACTGGTTGTTTCTTGCAGTACTGAGTGTTTGGGGTCAGGAGGTCACAAGCAACAGGAGTCTAACAGAAATGCAACTTGTTTTTTAAAGCAACACAGTGTTACTGCTGGGAGAGTGATACAGCAGGTATCACAAAAATAAAAGAAGCATCACGGGTCACACATCACACAGCTTGTCAGTGGAACCAAAGTGCAACACGCTGTATAGATTTACTGTAACAACCCCCCCTGCTTTGTCTCACACGGTGAGTCACCAAAATATCAAACTGCGCACATGCTGAGGAGAAACGTTACGTCTACGCAGGAGCAAATGTTTTCTAATCTTAGAAAGCTTTTAAGATATTTTGCTCAGGAGAGAATGTGAAATGTTGAAGCGCTGTAAGGGTCATTCTCCAAATCCACGGTTTGGTTTAGACCTCGGTTTCTGTTTTTGTTTTGAAACACACACGACCTACACTCTATTATGTCCCTGAACACACCCTGCAAACAGTTCTGGAAGACCGAACCCGAGACGGTGGACATACGTGTCAGAGGTTTGGACTCATTTTCAGAATGTTCCTACAGCTGGAAAACAAAAATTCATCCTACAATTCCCATAATGCAATTTAACTGCATTTCTTTAGTTTGACTCTTTCTGCCTCTAAAAAAATGTCTGAAAAAAAGGTACAAAGCTGACTTCATGAAACACACATGCAAAAATATGCAAATCAGAAAATAAAGAGAACACAGTCAGTGTGGATACAAGGCCCTCACAGCCCATCACAGCCCATCCACCCTCAAACCATCTGACCAGAGGAACCACAGCGTCACTATTCTGAGTTTCTCTCTAGAAAATGACTATTTAGATAAAAGATGTATAAAAATCACCGTCTGGCTGTTCGGGTGCTGAGGGAGGCTACGCATCATGGCGTCCATCTCGTCAAACTTCCTGAGGGTAGCCTGCACCTCTGCGTGCAGCTCTTTGTACTCTGCATACTGGTCGTTGAACACAGCTCGGTACTGGTCCCGCTCCTCATCAGACCGGATCGACGGGTACTTACTGCAGGACGGAGGCAGAGAATCACACTTCATCGTGTTATAGAGGTAAACTGTGTGCAGCAGTGCAGACACACTTAAACCAGTTAAAATACATCACACCGTTAAAGACTAGATGACAGAATGTGTTGAATTATCTGTTTGACAGCCTGGTCACAGGTTAAAGACAGAAAAATAAAATAAGATAAAACATTCACAACTCAAACATCCTGTTTTGTTTGTTAGCAGCACTTACGCTATGTAGTCAGGTAAAATAACAGGTTTCGGGATGTGCCCTGCTGGTATGGCTCCCTGCAAAACCTTTGCTGGAACTGCTTTTGGAGCAGCCTGGATGGGGACGACTGAGGAGCCTTGGACCTGTTCTGGATGTTTGGGAGCAGGAGCGATCTGTGGAGGCACAGCAACAGCTTGTGTCAGCCTAAATGTGGATGTGTTAGTCTGCTGTATATTTTGTTACAGGAAGCTTACCAGCGACTGTGCACCTCGCAAATCTGACGGCTGCATCTGTGCATACAAAACATCCACAAATATATTCACATTAACGTGTAGATAAGAATCAATTCATTTGCCTACTGACCAAGAGTTAACAACGTAACTCCTCCAATTTAACCAGCAGCACACGACTCAACTAAAACTGCAGACCTCTCTGGTTTCTTTAGCACTGCAGGGTGTATGTGTGAACATTTTTAGAACATCATGTTCAAGTCATCAGAAAAACAAATAGCGTTGGAACAAGCCTTTAAAGCTTTGGAAGAAAATCCCAGCTCTCACCTCCTGGCCGTACTTGTCCCGGTACCTGCGAGCGGCTTCGTGTCTCCACAGCTTCAGACACACGATGGCTCCGATTAGATAAACCACCATGGTGACGAACAGAAAGATGATGGCAGCAGTCTGACCCGCCTCTGTTCGGCAGAACACCCCGTTAATGGCGTTGTTGAACACGGGATAGTAGCAGAGACCTCCGCGTGTTGTGTCGTTGACATAGACGATGGCTGGAAAATAAAAATAAAAGTTATGGTCTTGATTTCTGTCCATACAGAAAGGTCCGGTCTGCTTTGTCCAAAGATATTTGTCTTTGAGAGAAGTTACTTTTTCACTAGTGCTTTCTCATTTAATGCACTGAACACTTTTTCAAAATAAGACTCCACAACATGGTCCTGGATCATTCAGCGCATTATAGAGTCGGTTCCTGGAACCGGGTGTCTTACACTTTTGTCTCTGCTTTGCTGGAACAATGTCAAGTACAACGTTCAGGCAGAGATGGGAGCATTTTCCCATTAATACTTCTTTAAAGTGTATTTTGATATTTACACCACACAAAGTGCTGCCTCTGTGCTCTTTTTACACAGCTGCCAGGATCCCATTACTATCTAACACACACAGGACCAATAATGAATAAAAATGGCTGCAAATCCTCCACAGTGCATCCAACAACTAATCTAACTAACTAGTCAGTAACTAGTAACTAGTAATTAAAGGACATGGTGAGTGTTACACAAATCCACATGTACCACAGAACCTGAACAAACAAAACCAAAACCATCTGCACAGATACAAAGAAAATGTTTTGTCGTGATGCTGGAACAGTTGTGTTACCAACCTGCTGCCATGTAGAGCACAGCCAGAGCCAGGTTTAAGACAAACTCAGTCAGAGGCCACCAGTTGGAGTCCAGCAGGATGGTTCTGTAGTACATAGTCATCCCCAGCACTAACAGAATCACAGTCACCAACCAGGCCAGTCCTGCCACCACCAACACAAACGGGGTCTTTGGGCCTGAGTAGTAGTACCCCCCTGAGTTGTACATCCCTCCTCCATACACAGATCCAGGAGACGAGTATCCAAACATGTTGAACCACTCACTGTCTTTGTGGATGTAAGCACAGACGCAGGCGAACACAGCAGCTCCCAGCAGGAGCTCCACACAGCCCAGAATCCTCAGCAGCCCAGCCCAGGACTTCATGTAGGCGTAGCGTTGATGGTACTCCTCCACGCGCTCGCTGTAGGTCAGAGCTGTGCGGTACGTGTGCCCCGACACCGACTCGTGAGGATCTCGTGTTTCCAGGAGCTCCTTTCCTGAGTTGTAGCTGCCGCCTGAGCCTCCATACGGATCCCGGTACGAGCCGGGAACAGATGGAGAGTGTGGAGGAGAGCAGCGGACCCCCTCTGTGGTGCTGTTGTTGTTGTTATGTGAAGAGCTAGACATGGACCACGGCTTCTTGCTGCTGCGGTCGCTCCCTCGGAAAAAGTTCTTCCAGGAGTCGGGGATGAAACGGTGGACCGGCTTAATGTCGATGGCAGGGTCGGTGTCTGGTTCGACGTTGTCCTCGCTGCCA
Organism: Ctenopoma multispine; assembly: GCA_034779795.1. Lineage (NCBI taxonomy): Eukaryota > Metazoa > Chordata > Actinopteri > Anabantiformes > Anabantidae > Ctenopoma > Ctenopoma multispine. Next base: position 1,041,013 of record JAUYWH010000004.1, read on the forward strand.
CTGGGATCGAACTCGGGACCCACGGGCGGCTGGTCTGGCAGAGGTGGAGGTGGGAGGGGGTCGGAGCTCTGAGCGAGTTGAGGGGCCCTCTGCTCTCTCAGCGGCTGCAGACCGTACGACTCCTCTCGGGGGAAAGTGTCTTGTGGTACCTGGTCATAGTGGGGCGCCTGGCGGACATGCTCAGTGCGTCCATGAAAGCCTCCTCCATAGGACATGAGGATGGTGATGGTCCCTGAGAGTGTGCACACATTCAGGCAAGTACAAATTACACCAGGACAATAATGTGTTGATGCAGCCCTCGTTTTAATGTGATTTACTCTGCTGCTAGTTGATTGTACCATCACAGCTGAAAATACATTTATAGTTGTAGTAAATCTATTCCTTTAATAATTAAACCATTTAATTTCCCGTCAGTCAGCACAGGGCTTCTGACTTTCTGCATTAATTACTTCCTCGTAACGACGCCTCATGTACGACAATCATCATTTTAAATCACTGAGGGAGAACTGAGCTCACAGAGAACAAGGAAGTCCCACTCTGAATATCGTCCATGCAAAATCATTTCACACCAAAACAAGCAGCAGCACCTCATGAATAAAGCTCCCCCCACACCGGAGGCCACCAGAGAAAACACCCTTCAACCACAAGATGTTACTCCAGCATCCTCCATGCAAGCAGAGTCAAAAATGCATTTTTGTGCTGAGACCAAATATAAAGCAGGTTAAACTCCACACCCATATGTTGTTTTTAGGAGAAACACAAAAATACATTCTTAACAACCAACCAGCCCTCTAGAGCCCGATCGATCTGGAGAGGATAAAATAAATATGGACTGTACTTGGATACCTCTTTCACACGCGGTCACTCAACACGACTTACATTGGCTTCCAGGTGAGAAAGCAAACCTGGTGTGAACGTGTAATGTGCCGAAGAATCACCTGCAGACACAGAGACGGATGTGGATCAGGATTAGTGAGTCGAGATGAGGATGAAAAGACGGGATGAGAAAAACATATCTGAACAAGTTTGTTAGTTAAACGAGCTTATTTATTGTAAATGTGATATGTTGGGGGTTTGACATGTTAGACAGAAGCTGAGCTGCACCGCTGGGATGACTCCTGAGTCAAACAGTGAGTCTGACTTTCACAGAAGAAGCTTGAATATTATAATTTCACTGATTGTGGTGTTCAGCCGCCTTTTTAAACTGGGACTGCAGCTCACACTTCTCTCACGTCTGTGTATTATACCATCAGGCTGAGTCAGACACTCACCTACCTGCGTTATCAGGAAACACAAACATCTCCGTCGCTCTGCTACAACATTATGCTGCTTCTTTACAGCCTTCTCCCCACAGTAATGTAAGTAACGTGGGGGCAGTGAAGGAGGCCTAACAGGTGGAGGAGATCATTTACATCCTTTACTTAAGCGAAGGTATTTACACACATGGTGCAGAAATGCTCAAAGCAAACATCATGCATTGAAGATAAGATTTACTTTGTTAAACCCTGTGAAGAAATTTGAGATTCATGTTGGAACTTTTCTGTTTGTAAACTCACACAAACACATTTATTTAAGGATTTAAATTCTCCTGGACACACAGTCTGATCAGATGACTGCATGTACCCGTTACACTGATGGTTTAATTCTCTGTTCTGTTTACTTTAAATTTGTCACTTAAATTAACGTATGTATAAAAAAAGAAAAAAAAAAACAAACACGAAACACCACAGTAAATGAAAAGTACCTCAAATATGTACTATGTACTAACATCTTCTAAAGGCTTCCTCTGAGAGTAAAATTCAGGGATGTAGAAATCTAAAGATATTATTGGTGATGCGTTCACGTTCAGCTGTATGTTTTATAAGCTCTGTGTGTGTTTGGGGGTAAAACTCTTACTTTAATATTATATTCTATATACACATGAAGTTAAACGCGACTTAAAAACACTCAACTAAAAAGTACAAGTACTTGAAATTACCGTAATGACAGTAAATGAGAGGTGGAGCCCAGTGTCTGGTTCAGGTCCCGGTGTGGACCTTGTGCTGGCTCACAGCCAGAGAAAAGCTCGATTCTTTCTTTCGACTCCGTTTCTCTGTATCTGATCGTGTTTCACGTCACTTTCTTGCTGCGGCTCGAACACGTTTTTCTCTGGATCCGTTTTCACGTCTTTACCAACAGACACAGCTGAGGACACAGCTGAGGACACAAACGTCGCTCGACGTGCCAACAACGGAGGCTGCGTCATGTTTACGCGCAAAAACTCCACTTTTCCTCACAGAAACTTGACTTTTCTCTTAAGAAAGTCGTTTCTCAATCTGTATTTGACTAAACTAAAGTGGTAAACTGTGTTTGCAGGCTGCTAACTTACCTTGTTTGCGTCTCTTCCCTTTCTCCCATTTCAGCAGCCTCACGTTAAACCACAGGTTTCCCTCGGAGCGCACCACGTGACCCGCCCATCCCCGTGACGTCACCGGGACTCAGCAGCACTTCACCTGTTCGAGAAAAATCACCTGGAGGCCATAACCTGAAACTATGACCCAAAGACCGATACTGTCCATCCATGGATTTATCCGTCGATCTATGATGTATATATCTACTATAATAACAAGCTGCTGTTTGTAGATTTATCTACTTCTTTATTTATAACACAGAACAATATGATAGAATTTAAATCCCACATGATTCTGGTTTGACTGTAGCTGCAGTTTTACACAGGAGGAGAAAATAAAAAGGAGAAAAACATGAAATAAAAAATGAAGATTACAGATTTTTTTTACTTTTTCACAAACTATTTAGATAAAACTAGTTTAGTAAGAGAGAAACAAGATAATTAGAAGTAAAAAAAACAATAATCAAAACATAAAATAAATATCTATAATGTGGACTTTTGATATGTACTGAATGCACAGTTTACTGTGACAATAGGTTACTGTGAAGTGAGCCTGAAGTTTAAAAATTCATCTCATTATGTGACTAGTCAGTAGTGAATCGTCACGTTTCTGATGCTGTTACGCTGACTATGACATATTCATACGTATTCGTCGTACTTTTTGTGGTATATCAGCTAAATTTTCTGCTTTAATTTGAACATATTGATCAGTTTTAAATTACCTTCATTACCTGAATTTTATTTAAGCTCAGCACTTGAGTGCAGCTCATTTGAAACACCTGAACAATAAATGAAGGCGTGTGTGAAGTGTCCTGATCTATTGTCATGTGTGTTGTGTTACACACAGGAATGTTCACACACATCAGGCCTGAAGGCGACAACATTCACCGTCCTGCAAGAAGTAAAGTGTCTCAGCACACAGGCTGCTGCAGGCGCTGGAATCTCTGATACAGATTTTTATGCACATAACAGATAAAAAATTAACTGAATTTATATGTTAAAATCATAAAGCGACATTTTTGCTGTGTTTTCTTTAAAGGGCAGATTATAACTTTTGGGATTCATTATTTAAAAATATTTAAATTAAGTGTTAGACATTGGTGAAGATGTAACATGTACTATCCAAAACAATAAAGCACAATCAATAGCGTTTTCCTTATTGAACACATTTCTGCTCATTGTAAATAAATAATTATATTTTAGTCACAATTTAATCACATTCTTAGGTTAGGCTTAGGCTTCTAAGTCGACAGACGTCCAGTGACACCACACATGATGTAACGAGTATTAACTTTGTTGCATGATTTATCCACTGTGAAGCTATCTAACAAAGATAAAGGCTAAAATGTTAAAATATATAAAAATAAGTAATTAAAAAATAACTGTAATTAAGTACACTTTCTATAAATATGTTAAAATATGTGGTAGGAAGATATATTTCAAGTCAATGTGTGACTGTTTAAGTCAAGTATGTCTTAAAATAGACACTTTAATATGCTGTAGTTTCAGTGTGCTGTAGGTTAATATTGAAGGCATTTAATCAGTGCACTTAACCACTGCTAACACTATAAAATGTGTACATTAAAGGAAGGTGCTCTTCTCAGCCTATTATAGTTCAGAAGTAAGTGAGATTTGTTAAGTCTGATTTTGTTAAACAAATAAACTTCTTAAAGAATTCTCTCTGCATCTCCTCTCTACAAGGACAAAGGTAAAACTTTCTTCATTTTTGTGGGTCTATGTTAAAATTTCGTCCATCCCCAGTGTTGTGTATGAAGGTGCTAAGAGAGTGTTGTTCATTAGACGGTGAAGTGAAAAGTGAAAGTATGTTATACAACATAAAAACAGGAAACAATTTGACAAGCTGAAGAAAATCACACAGTTTACCTAATATTTCTAAATGCGTTACACAACTTATTATAAAAAAAACAAACATTTAACTCTTGATTGTTAATAGGTAACTATTCATCTGCTAAATATTTATTTTATTATTTGAAATGACACCAGCTCAGTTCTGTTAAGATCAGCTGAGCCTGCACCTGTCAGCAGTTTTTGTGAGTTTCCTTAAGCTTTGCAGCATTAAAACCTTTAATGTGAGTGACCTGTGAAGTGTTAATAACATCAGAGTTTTTAACCTCTGTCAGTCCAAAGGGGGAATTTCAGCTGGGGCACAGACTCAATCAGGCTTTTCAAGTTTTTTCTTTGTTATGATTTGGTGCTATACAAAAAAGATGAATTGCATTAAAAAATATGTATCCACAGTTATGCTCATATGACTTTAGACACGTTCTGTAATATTGAAGGTTGTGTGAATTTGGTTTGCTGGATGTTTCCTCAGGTTGCAGACATGGCCTCAGAGAACATGGTGGTCGCTGCCCTCGGTCGACCTTTCACCTTAGGAATGCTGTACGATGCTCGTACAGATAAACTGATCCCAGGTAAAATGTACTCAGAGTTCATCACTGTCAAACATGTATGTTACACTACTGCTCCGTTTACAGGAAACCAGCATGTATTACATGACCCAGCAGAACAGACTCACTTTGACAATTTAACATCAGGTTCCTTTGCAACAAGGGACTTTATCGCCTTTAATCTCCGCTGCTTTTTTGGCAACATGTAATAAACAATTATAGTTATCCAAGAGTTTAAGTCACTAGTTACTTTCCCCCCATTAAGAAATACTTTGTATAGTGAGAGTGACACTGAATGACTGTAACCATACAGAATGATGTAACAACCTACCAAGTGAATTTCCAGAGCATCGTCTCCAGCTCGTCAGTTTAAACATCACCTGTTCACTGTCATTGTCTTTGTGGATGTTAGCGTTACAGCTTCATTCTCAGTTTCAGGATCATTACGTACTTACTCCTTAACTGATTATTCATTAAGGTTGAACTAATCACATACAATCATAGAGTCAAATAGAGACTGTGGAACAGTCAGTTTATTTTGTTTTGTATTATTTTATTTTAATTATTAGATGTATTACAGATGTAATGATCCTGAGATGTACATTAACTATGTACAGGGTTTATTTGAGGTAGGTTTTTGTAGTGTGTGACAAGGGGGTGGGATTGAATAAGCACTGGCTTCTTCCCACTCCCTTTGGGCAAAGACTTTTCGTTTTTTATTTGCATATACTTTTTTCTACTAGTTTATTGTTTTTAAAATGATTGTCTTATGTTCAAATAAAAGTTCAATCAATCAATAGTGTCATATTAATGGTGAACAACAGGAATTCATGAAACTGTAAAGAGCCGATGTATAATTCAAGAATCAAAAAGAGAAACTGTTTTACCTTGTTACAGCCGTTTTCAGTTCAAAGGAAAGAAAAGATCCACAACCAGAAACCAAAACAGAACAGAACAGTACTTACTCAAAGTAATCAATACGCAAGACTTAATGCATAAACATATAAAATACAGAATACACAAAACAAAAAAGTCAATGAGAACAATCTAAAAATAGATGCAATAGGACAATAATGACAATCAACAACAATATATGATTATGATTGTTGTCCTCCCCCCTCCCCTTAACAGAGGTCGTACTTATGTATACACTTAGACAACAGTACTTATAGTTGTTGTTTAACACAAGCAATGAAAACTTACTTCAAAACTAAATCATAAGATCTGCAGGGATCTTCCTGGGATTATGAGCTATGATGGTCTTCATGTTCACAGGCTTCACACTGTGGGATGAGGAAACTCTTCAAAATAACACAACTGAGAGCTGTCAACACAGCAGTGCATTTCAGATTACTTCATCAGATTCCATAGAAGAGAAGACCAACCTGTTGGATGTTGAAGCTTCCCTGAAAGCCAGCTTCTTTGGTGGGCTGGTAGAAGTTGGAGGATCTGCAAAGTATCTGAATGATCAGAAGAAATTCAAGAATCAGAGCAGAGTGACCCTTCAGTATGAAGCTACCACCAACTTCAGCCAGTTGATGATGACTCCTGAAGCCAGAAAATCCCAACACGTTGACGATGTTGTGAGGAGCTTAGCGACACATGTAGTTACAGGAATCATCTATGGGGCAAACGCCTTCTTTGTGTTTGACAGTGAGAAACTAGATGCTGGCAGTGTTCAGAAAATCCAGGGTGGCATGGAAGCAGTGATCAGGAAGATTCCCTCACTTGACATTCAGGGAAAAATTGATCTCATGCTGTCAGATTCAGAAAAAGCCCTGACTGAGAAATTCTCCTGTGTATTCCACGGGGATTTCATTGTTGATAACAACCCAGCAACATTTAAAGATGCAGTGAAAACCTACCAGGAACTTCCAAAGCTGCTGGGAGAACACAAAGAGAATGGTGTTCCCCTGAAGGTCTGGCTGATGCCGCTGAAGGACTTAGAATCCACAGCTGCTGAGGTGGTGAAACAAGTCAGTGTTACAGTCCTGAGGGAAGTGGAAGAAGCTCTAGAAGATTTAAACCAACTGGAAATGAGATGCAACGAGTCTTTGGAAGACAGTTCGATCAAGTGTTTTCCACGGATACAGAAAAAGTTGAGAAGTTTCCAAAGAAACTGTAATGACTACAGATCTAGTCTCCAAGAGGACATTGCAAAAAAACTACTCTCCATCAGAGTAGGTGAAGAAGATGAGAGCTCAATAAAAAAGCTGCTAGAAGACCGAGACAGAGACAAGTCACCATTCAGTGATGAAAACCTGAACAACTGGCTGCTTGATAAAGAGAAAGAAATCGACACCATTAAATCCTGTTTAGATGTGATGGAAGGAACAGACATCATTACAAGTGAGTCAGACTTTAATAGAGTGGTTTTTAGTTCAGGTGTAGAAGATGTTCTGTGCTTTGTTTTCACATCTCTGCAAAGTGCTGACGCCTATCTGGACAAGATGGACGATTACTTACAGCTGCATGGATCACAAGCAACAGTGGATGTTTCACCCTCTAAGGACCAGTGGTACACATCAGATGAAGTGAGAACAAGAATGAGAGAAAAGGCCAAAACCTTCCACAATCTTTCCAAAGAGCTGAAGAGCAGCAGGAGAGTCCGTTTCCTCATAACAGCCGAGTCAGACAAGAAGAACAAAGGGGCGAGTATCTACCATTACAATAACGGCAAACTGATCACTTCAGATTTCTCAAAGCCTGACGTCCCTCCTCCAGAGGAAATCACTGACAAAACAGAGTTCATGTGGTGTAAGTCTTTTTTAATACATTTCTTTTTTAAACAAAACTATGCTTAGAAGCATATATAGATATATAGATGATATGTATGAATATGACTCTTAAATACGACTAATGTTTCTTGGAATGATGATGAACTTAGTGATGGTTTGTGTCTTGTTTTCTCCAACAGATGGCTGTGATCTCACCTTGGACCCAAACACAGTGAACTACAATCTCAATATTACTGATGGCAACAAAAAAGTCACACATGGAGCCAAGCAGTCGTATCCTGGTCACCCAGAGAGGTTTCTTGATTGTCCTCAGGTGCTGTGTAAACAGGGGCTGACTGGGCGCCATTACTGGGAGGTGGAGTGGGGTGATGGTTATGAAGAAGAGGTTTCTCTGGGTGTTGCATACAAAGGGATCACCAGGAAAAAATGTGGTTCCCGCTTTGGAAAAAGTAACATGTCCTGGTGCTTTGGCTTCTGTGGTAGAACAAATCAGTTCTTTTCAGGGCACGATGGAAAGAGGAACCACCACCGTATCCCTGATATGGGCTGTAAACAAGTTGGAGTGTACCTGGACTGGCCTGCTGGTACTTTCTCCTTCTACCAAGTCTCCTCCAACACACTCACTCACATCCACACCTTCAAAGCCAAATTCACTGAGCCTGTTTATCCAGGCTGCTACATTACAAGGAAAACAGATTGGTGGGAATTAATTAAACATCTGTGACTTGCTAAGCACTGACAAACAGGTAAACTGTTTTTAGCCATTTTTCTGGTCATTGCAGCAGAAGTTGACATTTAGCTTTGTCGTTTGACTTGATTATTTGCTTTTAAATCTTTCTATTAATCATATTATACAGAACTCTTCTTTTAGTAAGGATGTTACTAAGATTCATGTTTTATGGGACACTGTCATCATGGGTTAATCTTTCAAATATATTTCACTATCTGACTTTACTGTTCCTGTAGTATTTTTGAAACTTTTCTTTGGTTTGTTAGCTACAAGAGTCATGTTTAACTGAAAAGTTTTGATTGATAATAGATTTCCATCTGTTCTTGGCAAAGTTTTTTTGTTTTTTTCCTCTTTTTAAAGAAGTCAGTCATAGAAACCTCAGCTGATCTCTCTGTTGGGATGTGGCTGGTTGAGATCAGTCTAAACCAAGAGAATACTGACTCACACTCACAGATTAAAAAATCATATTATCATATTACCAAAACCATGATCGAATTGTCCAAAAACTACATAAAGGAAATTCAATTAAACAAATAAGACAAAAACTACACTTATTCAATGATTAATTGAGGAAAATGATCCGATCTTTACCTCTACCTTCAGTAATTCCCATTTCCAACTATTTATCGACCCTGCACATCCGCCTGGAGAGATTTTACCACATTCCTTCTTCCAGAACAGCTTCAACTTCTGTTTGAGCCGTGATGCATTTCTAGAAACCTTTGTTAAGATCAGACTCGTCTCCATTCACATCTGATCGTGACTCCCGAGTGACTAATTTCTGAAGGATCACATACTTTTGCCAAACAAACATGTAAGATTGTAATGTTTTTATTTGATGTGTTTAACCAAGTTCTTTAATCAGGTTTTAGGACATATTTATACAGTAAAAGAAACAATTCTAAGGGAATAACTTTCAAGCACCACTGTTCATCTATTAAAATGAATATTCTCATATTTAAAGTTGTGGCTTTTCTTTGTGGAGCTTTTGCATGGTTTCAACTGGCTAAAATAATTAGTATTCTGCAATTTAAAATTAGTAGTAGAAGCAGTAGTAAATTGCTCATAGGTGTAAATGTTCGTCTGTTTCTATATTTCAGCCCCTGTGATAGGTTGCTGATCTGTCCAGCGTGAACCCCGCCTGTCTCTCCCAATGACAGCTGGGACTGGGTTCAGCACCTCTGTAACCCAGGAAAAATGCACCAAAATGTACAATGCGTGTAAATATTTGCTCTGTTGTAACACAGCTGATGAAGTTTTTTTTAACATTCGGACATTTTTCCTGCTGAAAAAACAGAAAACATGAAGTAAAATATATTGACAGCTTATAAGATAAATGATAAAATGTTTAATCTGGAAATACTGAGGTGTCCCACATCATCAGAATAGTAGATAAACAAACTGAGCAGATACAAATGGACAGTATTTATTACACAGTACTGACCCACACTTCTGGTTCTGGTAACAGGATGATGAACACAGGTAAAACAGCAACTCAATAAAATCCACTACATTAAAATGGCTTTTTCCAGAACGTGTCACAGCAGAAACATTTCTTTTCATAAGCCATTAACCAATATACTGTAAATATGTGGAGTTAACTAATGTTAGTTCAAAGCTCAGGTCTGTAACAACAGTAAGACGCAGCTGTAACAAAACACGTCTCACACTTTGGGATCAGGATGGAAGGAATCAAATACAGTTCATCTGCAGAACACAACACACGAACACATCAGTATACACCGATATATTGCATAAAGTTAGAGCTTTTTTGTCAAGTATTACTACAGTTGTGTTTCTATAGGAGAAATGGCTTCTTAGATAAAATCCTCATCATCTGTATTATAACACAAACATCATCCATCACAACTAAAACACATGAGGTTTAACTCAAAGAGGAATGTTTAATAAAGATACACATACTGTGAAAGGTGTTTAAACCTGTAAGACTGCACTAAAAAGTATTCAGACCCCTTCACTTAATACACATTTATTGTGCTGTGATGGATAAGGACTTGATGACCCGTTCGATAAAGTAGAAACATGATTTGAGAAGTTACATTTCTTTAAAATATAAAGTATGTGAAACGTAAAGGGGGCTGGATACTTTCTCCTTCCTGTTTTCCACTACAGGAACACAACACACTAAAGGTTCTGCCTTTGAGTCTCTGACCTGGATAAATACTTTAGCACTGTTATCGGAAGCACTGCAAGGAGTTTTTAATATACCTGTGATGTTCTACTCTAACGTTTGTCTGTGTACATATCTGTAAATATCTGCAGTGTTTCAGGCTGTGCAGGTAAAGTACGTCTCCTATAAGACAGACGTCTTTCTATACTGAGGAAATCAATATGTTAGATTAAAAGACTAGACTAAAACATTGAGTTAACGTAATAGAATTAATTAACCAACTGAACTAAAATATTTCATCCCTGGTAGAATTAAAAAAAACTTCAGAAGAAGCTGAGACCTGGTCCCAGCTTCTGCTTCTGATATGTTACATACATTTGAGTGACTGTGATAACGCTGCACAGTCAGATCGTTTCTAACCCTGCAGAGTCAGTTTAACGCCTCTCACCTACATTTTGGAGGTATGTCCAAAATCCACAGAGACTCTCACAGGTGGTCAGAGTCAAAAACATTTCTGTTCAGTCCAGGAAAAGCATCATTTTAGTCTGTTTTTCAGGGATGACGATTTCTTCTCCACTAAAACAAAAACAGCATCTTTTTCTTCTTTGATTGATGAATAATTTCCTGTCACCAACTTTGTTATTGTGGAGAAAAACAGATTTTTCCTGGAAAGAACCAGATTGTTGATTTGGACCATCTGAAATAGTCGATGAGGATTTTTGTGAAATACCTTCAGAATTTGGGTGAGTGCTTTAAAAACAGAGTAACATCCTGTCATTTACTGCTTTACAGAGCATGTGGAGAGTTAATATTGTGCACAGCAGAACCTGAAGCGTCTTACACGTCAGTGAAAGTTAAGTTAAGTTCCTGCAGTGGAAAAAAAACAAATTTAAACAACAGCTCGCACCAAAAGACAGACGTGAGCTTATTCCACGTGACTGGGTTTGAGGAGAAGCATAAGTTAGTAGTTAGAAGCTTTTAAAATATTCTGATAAATATGTTCACATATAACTTCCACATATACGTTTCATGTGATTCTACAGTAAACGCTGCAGCATGACGGCCTCAGATTCTCTAAACAGATTTACATTTCTAAAGACTACTGTTAGATTAGATGCTGATTGCACTAATGTTAAATCTATTTTACCACAACATCTGAAATGTAATTGATTGACTGATTAAAATGCAGATTGCTTCTCGTGTTTAATCTTGTGCACAGTCAGGTGGCGGTGATGAAGTACAGTGATCTATAAAGTGCATAAAGTGGACAACAGCATAGGAACAAAATGATAACGAGGCTGCTGTTTGTGGCCTCCTTCTTCATCAGTGCTTGTTGAGTAACAGATAAAACCATCAAGAAGAAAACACTTAAAGGGTGATTGAAATATCTGTTTTGGTTAAAGTCATACATTGATCTGAAGTACTTATAAAATCGGACAACTTACAGTAGGTTGAATAAAAGTGCCACATTATTGTCTCAAAGGAGCAGAGAGGGACACAGAACAGTTACCTGTGAGGTGAACACTGCTCTGTTAAAACCGTCCAACAGAAGCTTTGCATTGCTCGTGTGGAGATCGTTTGATTTGGACGTACAGTGGAAGACCGGTGGAAGATCTTCAGTAAGGAATTTGGTTCTGGTAATACTGCAGCATGTCGTACGTTTTGCTCCTGTTGAAGAAAAGTCATGGTTAGTTTTAGAACACGTTCATATTAAAGGATCAGTCTGAGCTCCACTGCTCTCCGCACACGTCAGTGATCCACACTGCTGCAGTTAATCCCATCATCACCGTTATTTTGACTAGATGCCACATATATCGTACTGCTGCTAAAAAATGTTCTCATCAGATGTATGACCCCACTGGCACCAGCATCATACCTCCTGCACATTAATAGCATCTCCTTGATGCCAGAAAAATTCAATATATGAACCCAGAAATCTGATCCTTCTTGCTACAAGGACCCGTCACCTGTTTAGTCTGTAGGACAAAGATAAAACCTGGATTTGGAGAATCGTTTCACCCGCACGAAGAAAAACTATGAGACAAACGATAAAGTCCCGCGATGTAACTGATCAGCTGCACGTGGTGGGTTCCAGTGTTTTTCTCACCTGCTACTGAGGAAACAGCTTTGGATGATTTTGATGATAAATGCTGCTGCTTCTTTCTCACTCATCTGTGGATTAAACCGTCCTCTGAAAAAACAGGAATAAAAAAGATTGAACTTCATACACATCATTACTTACACAGGGGGCTGCAGTAGCCTTCTCCTCCTGGTCATATCTGACTTTTACAGTATAAAAACACACATCCTACTTTAGGACTCACTTGAGGAGTTTGATGGTTTGTCCTCTGAAGCATGGTAGTCCAGTGTCCAGCATGAGGGTCACTAGAGAAACCACTGCGTCCATGTAGGGCCTGTATGTAAATACAGCAGGTTATATGATGTTTTTCATATCCTGTGTTACTCAGAGAACTGGGGTCACACCAGTAACCTAAAGTCACATTTCATGCCATGGGATACGCAATCTTCAGCTGAAATGCTGGACAACCACTGATACTGCATCTCTCTAGCCTCTACAAGGAACAAACAGGAGATTTAACTGTTGCCGTTTCTCACCGTACAGCCAGATATCCTCGGACACACATTTCCATGAACCACTTGAAAGGCGTGGCCTCCATCTTTCCTCCCATGATCATCACCATCTCGTCTGTCAGCTTGATGTCAGGCTCCCAACCCAGGTTACCGCCCGGAGAGCTCTCGAACATGAAGCCGAAGTCTGAAGGAAATGAAGCAGACATGAACACAAACTGTCTATCCATTAGTCCAAACCACAGCTTAACAGTGGGTCTGTACCTATGTGGATCAGATGGCCCTTGCTGTCCAGCATGATGTTGCCGTTGTGTCTGTCTTTGATCTGCAGCAGGAACAGCAGGAGGCTGTAGGCAGCCATGCTGCGGATGAAGTTATATCGAGCCTGTGGGAAGGAGAAGACAACACGACTATAAATGTAGCTTTAACAATAATGTTAATACGTCAGTAGATGCAGCAGCAGCAGCATTTTTTGGTGACTGTGTTTCATGTTAGGACTATTTTACATAATGTGTGGTGACAATAGAAAACACGTTAAACCTCCACACCTTTTGGAAGGCGAGGGTAGACTCATCACCGTACTGGTTACGGAAGTAATCGTACATCCCGAAGTCCGTCTGTCTGCCCAGCTGGTCTCGGGATTTACAGTCTGGGATGCACTCGATTACACCACACTAAGGAAAAGAAATTAAATCAAAATGTACTTTTACAGCCTTTATTATTTAGGTTTTTTTTATTGTTTTGACCAATTAAAATACATTTTCCATTGTAATAATAACAATGTGGAATAAACTGACAAAACTCACGACTTATCAGACACGTAATAGTATAATATATAGCATAATTCTGGATTTGTAGGATTTAATGCAACATGAATTCTCACCCCTGGTGCTGTGGCGACAACTCTATATGGGAAGACAAACAGATCCAGCCCCACCAGCTGGAAGATATTCTTAAAAAGCCCAATGATCTGTAGAGCAAGCATATCCTGGAGACAGAACAGAGACAAAGGATGAGCCATGTTTCTTCTCCTGACTTGAGGAAATGTGAGGGAGGGAAAATAAAGATACCTGTCTGCAGTCGTCTCCTACTTTAAAGATAGCAGCCTGCCAGCAAACCCTGCGTGACCCATCTGGATTCTCCTCTCCGTCTTCCAGAGACTCTGAGGGGCAGCGGAGACCCTCTCTCTCCAGTTCACTCACCCCACAACGCTTCACCTTAAACTTGGCCAGATATGGCGCCTTCGCAGCACTGTAAAAACATAAACCACCCCGGCGTGAGTTACAGGACACAGGATATGAATGAAGGTAGAGGGGAGGAAGACAAGTGAGACAGGACAAGAGGAGCTCAGTGAATTAAGGAAGTAAGAGTCACCGAGGCAGCTCTGACTATGAGCTTTATCAAAAAGGAGAGTAGCACCCCCTGAAGGAAGCATGAGTTAAGATCATTACCTCTGCATGGGTGTTCCAGATTTGTAGTCTATGTCCAGCACTATCGCCTCAGGGTTACTTGGCAGGTAACAGCCTAAAAATCACAGAGAGGAACAGACAAAAATTATCAGTCAGAGAATCATTACTCTGTTTTTAGTTTACTTTCTATTCTTTTTCATTTTTTAAAGAATCGTTTAATGTCAAACTATTAGAATGAAGACCTGTTTCACTGCAGCTACTGTGTGTGTTACCTGGTTGGACCTTGATATCTGACAGAGCTTTGAGACAGGCCCTTTTTCTCTCCTCTCCCTTTGGAACTGGCCTGAAACAATAACATATATATAATATATAAAACCAAAACATTTCCTTGGTTCTGTCACGTGTGGACGTGCTAATGCAGACTGATGACTTACTTAATAATGGCAGACACATTGGTGATCTTGTTGAAGAAGTCAAACTCTCTCTGGTAGAAGTCTTTGGCTGGACCCGACAGAGAACCTGTGATCTCCTCGACCATCTGCTCCAACAGATCCCCGATATCAGCTACACATGAACAATGAAGAAACAGGTAAAACAGCTTTTTTCTGGAAGAACCCATTTGTAGACTGTAGAACTAAAACAATCACCTGGAACTGGTTAAAAACAACAGAGAGGTGCCACATTGTGCTGCTTCACCCATTGTTAATATAAAACCAGGTCTAACGTGGAGGGAGCTGTTTTATCCTAATGTCATTCCTTGTCTAATCACTTGAACTGAAGTCACTCACAATGATTTAGCTGATGCCTCTGTGTGTCCCTGTGTTTGTGTGTGTGTGTGTGTGTGTGTGTGCATGTGTAAACCACTCACGATCTTTGTGGTGTCCTTCCTCGTCCAAGAAAATGTTGGTCTTCATGTTCCAAATGAACTGGTGGGCGAGAAGCTGAGATGTCTGGGCTGCCCACAGGATGTACTCTCTCACATAACCCATCTGAGGAGGACAGAGAATCAGTAACTCTGCTGTTGTTTACAAGTTTAAGTCAGTAACACTAGCAGAGAGAGAATTACAGAGAGAGCGCCGCAGCCACAGCCGAACCCACAGGCATCTCGTGTTAATATGTTTATTGCATCTCTTTCTCTTATATTCTATGTGAACAGCACTTTATAACTGTGCTGTATAAACCTCACCATGAAGACAGTGAGTTAACGTTTACCTTATCGTAACGGAGAGCCTGGACAATTTGAGGAATGTAGAACAAGATGGCATCCTACGAAGAGAAAATAACAAATGGATTGTTAAAGAGTTGCTGCTTTGTTGTTACAGCATAGAGAGAAAAAAGAAATGATGTGTGACTTACTGGAGGAAAGGAGCGTAGCACCTTCACCCCGTACTGTGCAGTCAGAGGATGAGGAGGGTACATGCTGCTGAAGTAGGACAGTCCAGTAGGTGGGTCTGCTGGTGCCCAACACAGTATGTGACTCAGCTCAGGAGAGTCAGCATCGATAGTGTGCCACGTCACCAGGAACTGGTAAGAGTGGAAAAACAAATTAATGCATAATAACCAACACGCATTAGCGGATCTTTACCGGACTAAGTGATTTTACCTTGACGGCCTCAGGTACATCACTGACTGCTCCAGGGTCCAGCCTCACCAGCCTGGTCACTTCTGCAACAATGGCATCATTTGTAAACCTGAAAACCAAATGATTAACAAACAAGTAAATAATCTGCCACCAGAGACGACTACGGGATTCACATTTCATTATTTACTTTTGCTGAACAATGCTTAATAAGTTTGTAATGATAACAGAAGATGTCATTTCTTTTTGGAGAATCTACTAAACAAGCAGAGAGAAAGAGTCAGTGACAACCTTGTTGGTAACTGCATAGCGAGGTAAGGTGCGATACTCCAGGCCAAGTTGACGTTGTCCTTCCACTGTTTCTCAGTGAGACTGATGTATTTAGATCTCCAGTTGGCGATGCTGGTCTCCACTGACTGCTCTGTGGCAATGGCCAGCTCCTGAGTAGAGAGGGGGTTGTACCACGTTGTCAACCGCTCTATCTCACTGGCCTGGAAAGAAAGGGAGACATGAGCAGAAAGAGCAGCAGGAGAGAGAGCATGAAGAACGGTTAATGAAGGTCGGGTATAATAAGCCAAAATCAAAACCAGTGAATGGTAATTCACTCTCCCAGCACTCACCAGTAAGGCCAGTAACAGAGTCCTGCGTTTCATGTAGTACTTGTGAAGCTGTGTTCCTCTGTTACTCTTCTTGGACGTGCCTTGAAGAAAAAATGGTTCAGTTAAGAGACCTGCAGCTTGTGTGCGTTCTTCTCTTTAGGTGTGCTCTCCTGGAAGTTGGTTTATTAAAAATAATATTTACTATTCCATCATCATCACTATACTGTGTCAATAACATTTTAAACCCAAGACAACAGAAACTGATAAAAAGAAACAGATGAAAAGACTGTTGGGTGCTGAGCAGGTACTGAACTTATAAGAGGATTGCTCACTCAAATATGGCCTCATACGCTAAATGTAAATGCTACCTGATTTCTTGGATGTGGTGGACATGCCACTGGAGAGTGGGTAGGTGTTGATCCAACCCTGGCCGCTCTGCTGGGACCGAGAGCTGGAGTCCAAGTTGCTCCTGAGGTCTGCAGCATTCATCACTGACAGACTGTTCAGTGACGGGTCCTGATTATCTGTAAACGATAAATTCATTATCACTAAAAGACAAAAGTCAATATGACTTTTAAAAAGTGGAAAAACATCAATAATATGATTGATGATGAGTTTTTGAAGAGCGAGATGAACTTAGTCCTCTAATGCTGTGATGGTCATGCACTCGCGGGGAAATCCAGCAGGATTTACATGTTAGGTAGAAGTTGCCTTGAACCACTGATACTGGGTCAGACACTATTTTGTCGGGTTAATGCGCAGTCGGGGGGGGGGGGGGGGGGGGCGGTTGGGAGCAGATTAATCTGATCCAGGATCTGTGGTGAGGACTGGTCTACCTGAAGCGGTTCGATGTTTATGAGAATGACATCTCAGGTTCATCGGGAATGAAGAGGAGAGGATTTTCTGGGGTGGAGGAAAAATATTTTTAATTTCATTAGATTCTGTTGACACCAAATTGATCCATCCAGGAGAGGGGTAGACAGGTGGGCTGACATGATGAATTATCATGCATCTTAACGCAGCTGACAGATTTGTGCTTTTCCTCACGGCTGCTGATTGTAACAGTATAAAGAGTTAAGACACTGAAAGCAGGAGAAAGAAATACAGAAAAGGAAGAAAGTGTAGGAATGAGGAAATAAAAAGTGAGAGAGAGAAAACTAAAACTTGTGCTACCAGGATCTATCAGCAGCATAGTGAGGATGAACAGCAAATCTGACGGCGTAAAAGCATGCCCCTGCTGCAGTGCAGTCCGAGCTCCATCGCTTTAGGCTTACTTAAGATAGATATCGGAGAAGTGCTGGATACGATTAGCGATCCAAATATCCCGGCAGAGAGCGTGCTCGGGGCTGGGGTAGTACCAAGCTCACCAGGTGGGACCAGGTGGCACGCTGCCAGGTACTTCTTGTCGGACAGGATGCTGGCGTAGAAACGGATCATGATGCTGATGTCCTCACGAAGCCGCTTGTCAGCTTGGGTGGGAAATTTAGGAGACACGCTGGAGAGACATGGAGGAACATTAGATCATCGTTAGCTGAGTAAGTTAACATTTGTTTTTTTTCACTCACTCTCTGCAACTCAGACACATCCTGATTTGAAACTGTATATGTGTGTCAAGAAGGTTTAAATCAAAAAAGTGCACACTAATAAAAATGTTTATACCCTGGTGACAACTAGATGCGAGTACAGCGTTATGCACACAATGTGTAAGTACCTGAAGTAATCAAAGGCTGTGGAATAGATCTTCTCTCTGAGAACATTTCTTATAGTTGCATTAGTGACAACATCTGAGTGGAGCAGAGCCAGACCCAGAGTCAGCAGCCTGAGAAATGAGAAAAACAGTATATATACAGCTATTATCATTATACACACTTACACCTCACATCATCAAACATTTTTATAATTTAATTTCCCAGATATTAGGTAAAGAAATTACTGATGGCAGCAAACATTTTATTTTTATACCTGAAACGAGATCCAATAGCAGCAACATGGCGGTTTAGACCACTCTTAGCCCCACCAACATTTAGTGACAGCGAACGTTGAAGCAAACTGCAAAATATCTCCACTTGATCTGCGCTGGAATACTTTGCTATCTCAAATCTTTGGACTAGAAACTAGAGGAAAAGAGACAGATAAAAGAGGCAATAAATGAAAGGGGAGACAACTGATAGAAACACAATAACAACCCATCCACACTGGTCTTTAGCCTGACCTCGATCCATATGTAGTGAGGGGTAACATTTGGAGGGCAGGGGACAGGTTGACTTTCCTCTGATGCAGCCAGAGGATCAGCCTCCACCTGGGCGTCTGAGAACAATCCCATCTTCAGCTCTACAGTCATCTGCCAGGCTCCCGCCATCTCTCGCATAAACTAGGCAAGAGAGGAGAATGTTTACAATGTACAGACACGACAAGGATTTAAAAAAGGACAAAAAAAAGGAAGAACAAACACATCTACATACGGGTACTTCCATTCCAGCACGTGCTGCTAACAGCCACTCCCAACAAGCAATAGCGGTTTCCATGCCGTGCTCTGTAAACATCTTGAGAGGAGACCAGCAGAGGTGGTGCAGGAGCAGAGGGTCGCAGTCTAGAGCACAGCCGGGGGAGAAAACACACAACAGCAGTCAAACAACAAATCCTGATCATACTCCGTGAAGACAGAGAGATGTTTCTGACACAAAGCCATAGAGAAGAACTCAAACCTTTGGTGCTAATAAGCAAGGCAGCGAGTTTGAACATGGCCTCAGTGAACGCTTCTGGCTGTGCTGAGTCCAAAGCCTCACCCATCTGTTTGATCATGAGTCGGTTCAGGTCTGCCTGGCCCCGTACTGCTTGGGCAAAGTGGATCATACCTGAAACCTACCGACAGAACAGAGAAGGTATGAGCAGGAGAAGAGCAAAACTATTTCCCTTCTTCACAGCACTGCATGTTTAACTGGATCGGTGTGTGATCGCTTGTTTTAAATGACAACTGTTATCACTGATAATATTATCATCATGCGATTTCCGCCAGACTTTAATACTTAGTATTATTTTGTGGTTTTACCTCTCCAGCGTATCTGTTCCTGAGATTGAGGGAGGCCATGAAGTTTGAGTAGTCTTTCTTCACACAGGCTGGCCTCTCAGTCAAAAGAGTTGACTATAGACGAAAGTGAACAGATAAGGAGCCAAGTAAAGTACATTAATTATAATGCAACAGGTTGTGTAGATTTATTACATAGACTGTATACATGTATTCTGACTGTATCACAGCTTCTTCAGATAACTCAAAAATTATAACCCTGTGGTGTCCCACAGGGCTCCATTCTTGAGCCTGTGTTTTTCCAGACCTACATCAATGAGTTTAACCTAGTTCATCACCTCTGATTTCTGTCAGTGACTTAAATATATTCCATGATGAATAGTATAAAAGCTCACTTTGATCATCAAGCAAAAATGCTGTGGCTTTAGTGCTACAATTAAAACCAAACCTTTAAATAACCATTAAAATGTGAATTGTAAATTTGGGACCCACCCCCAGAGTAGTGTTCTGTCTGTTGTAACCAGCAAAGTGCAGGATGCTTTCTGTGGCCATTGCCAGGCCTGTGTGCTGGGAGAGACCCGAAACCCAGTTTTGATGTTTGTTCAGGTACTCCTAAAAAAAACACATATGGTACAGGGATTAAAAACCATTTGTCCAGCCAACATGTTAACTTTGTTTACTACTGTATTTTTTGTTATTTATGTGTAGCAGTCTTTGGTTCTTACAGGACTCTATGTTTTAAAACTAGATGTTACCTGCAGATGCGATTTGGTCACAGATGGAGCCCATTTCATAGCTTCTTTAAGGATCTCCCCACAACGAGCAGCAAAATCCTTCACTATGCTCTACAATTAAAGATCCAGTATACTTTTAAATCTGATCATTGTACATAAATAGCAGATCCAAAAGTAAAAAGATTAATGTCAGGTTCTGAATAAACCAACATTACCTCTCTGGCTTCATATGTATCCGGGACAGTGATTCTGTAAGGGGTGTCTGGGATGTCATAATAAGGTTGGTCTTTATGGATGTCCTGCAATATGAGGAGCAAATATCACTACTGATGTCAGAGGTTACAGTCCATAAGTATAAAGACAGACTGAAAGAACAATGACACACTGATGATTAGTGCACTTACTGCACTGAGTGAGAGGGAGAGAGTCTGCAGGATGTCTAACATGGTCTTCAGCACACGTCCACTCCATAACAAGTGGGGGAAACTGAGGAAAGAGAAAATACTGTTGACACTGCCGGGTATGAACCTGCATTAGAAACAGTTGACAGAAGCAGTGGTGTGCTGTTCTCAGGAAATTAGAGAATTTATCAGTTTACACTCACGTTTCAGCCAAGCCAGACAAATATTTGTCGGCTACTCTGCGGATTCTCTTGTGGATGTGGTTGAAGTTGACCAGGAGGAACTGAGCGTGGCGTTCCAGCTCCTCCTCATGGGCTTTGGTTTTTGGCTAAAAGTAATATAAAGATTGGATGACTGACTTAATGACTGAGTATTTTCATCACTGTTTGCATGATTTGTGTGAATGTTATTTTCTCCGTTTAGAAATTATTAATATGGTCTGTGAATTGACAGAAAACATAGAATACCCATCATGATTTTTTACGTTGTTCAATTTACAGTCCAAAACTCAAAGACAAATATGAAGAATCTAAATTCACTCAGCATATAAAAACATCTAACTTACTTTTTCAGCCATCATTTGCAGGAAGACCTCAAAAACCTTGTCGCTGACAGCAATCACACACTGCATCATGCCTGGAAGAAACATAAAAAATACATTTTTAATATTTAACGATGTGTGTTTTGTACAAATGTTTCATCTTTTCTTTCTTTCTTCTTCTTACCAGATTTATCCTTCTGTATCGCTCTGTCTTCAAAGTATCGAAACATGACCTGAAAACGATCAGAGTCCATAGAATGCAGCATCCTAACAGACGTCGAGAAAACATAACACAAGTTTACACATATAATCGCTGATCATAGTCAATCACATTAAGCCAAATGTAAACATCATGTTGGTTTACCTCATGTATTCCAATCTGTAAACAGACAGCAAATATGTCGACATAGCAAAGTCCAATTTGTTGATGAGCGCAGCCACCTCAGGGGGAGGATCCAGCAGGTTGATGATGGTGCTGCGCAGATCATTCAGCTCCGCCTGAGATTCAACAATTAACCTTAAACTAATGCCAGATGACACAGTACATGCGTGTTGTATGTGAGTGCGTTCTCATACCGGAGTGACGGTGTCGTTCTTCAGTGCAGAGTTGTACTGCAGCTCAGAGCGTAGAGGTTCTCCACTGGGGAACGTGAGAAGCGGTGATTTGGTCGCAATCTCACAAACTCCTTCATACCATTCCTCTGGCCACAGACCTTTTTAAAAGACAATAATCAGGATGTGTGAGACATATAAATGTTAGTTAATGTCATATTTGAAGAGAATTACAGAAGGATAATAGTACAATATTAACACCATGTGTAATCAATAATGTCTCCTCCTTATAACTTCACTTTATCATAACTTTTAACTTAACACATCCTCACATCCACCATTACTGTTCATCGCGTATTGCATATTACCTCTGTCTCCTGCACATCTTTTCATGTTTAAATTTTTTATTCTTGTTGACAGTTATTGGTAAATATTTGTTGTATGGTTCTTTCCCTTTTCGTTTTTTGACTAGAGAGCAGCTGTAACAAGGCAAATGCTTAAAGTTCTTGGAACCCTGAATTCCTAGTGGTGGTCAGTATATCAGTGAGCAAGGTCTCTCTACCTGAGCCCTCCACAGCAAATCCCATGACAACAGAGTAGAGCCAGAAGTCCCTGAAAAGCTTCTGCAGACGTGGTTTTGCTTCCTTTATTGCTGGCAACCTCTTAGTTAGCTAACAGCAGAAGAAGAGAGGACAGATATCTGATTACTGAGATAAATATTACATTTCTCTCTGGGATTCATCACATTTTTTATCTTGAATTATTCTAAAGAGCATTAAATAACATATATAAGTCCATTTACTAAAGAAGATAAAGAAACCACTGTGTTGAAAGCTTAAAATATCTAAATCACTTACAGCTGCAATGACTGGGATAAGGACACCAAGATTTCCAGCACTGCTTGATGCCTGTGGAAACAAAGATCACAGGTGAGTCTCCATCTCAAAGCACTTTATTTTTTTCTAAAAATAGAAAAGATATGATATAATTCCTAAGCGGATTACAGTGGAGAAGTAAATACCTCTGAGAGATAAGTGATGCAAAAAAGTGAGCTGTGCTTATGGAAATGTTTAAAAACCTCAATAACCTGAAGCAATGTAGCGAAATGGGCCAAAATTCCTCCACGATGTGAAAGACTGTTAAAGTCATGCAGGAAAAGTTACTGCTACTAAAGGTGGCTCTATAAGCTACTAAGTCATGGGGGGTACGAAGATATGCCCTCATGTTTTTCTCTTTTTGGCTTTGTCATACAGTATGTTGTTGTTTGTCCAAGGTTGTATTTCTCTAATATTAAAAACTGCTGACTGGATGATTTTACTTGGACTGAATGGACCTCAACCAGAAAGTAGGAAGTCAGGTAAACTGAGTATGTATGGTCTCATGGTTGACAATAACAAAAGCTACATGAAACTCTAAAGTCATTGCTATTGTTTTTACACACATGCATAATACCTTCAGAGTTGGACCTTTGTCTGAGGCTCTCTCACTGGCTCTCTTCCCTTCTAAGCCCAGCTGGACAAAAAGCTCCAGCAGGTTGACCAGCAGCTCGTCAACCATCTGCTCAGCCTGAAGATTTGCTGCTATGTTGCCCAGAGCATTTATCACAGCCAAAGAACAGTGTCTATACACATAGGAGGGGACATGTATTTAGAAAATGTTCAGGACAAACTGTACACATGCGAGCAGTACCATGTTCTTTTATCGTTACGTCATAAGGCAGTGGTCACCTGTATCCATGGTCCTTGTAGTCTTTGGTGGAGTAGACCATGGAACTGGCTTTGACGCTGATTTGCTGGAACAGATTCCAGACCTCCTGGTAGATGTATTGCTAAGATAAAAGAAAAAAGAGAGACTAGACTAATTCGCTGCAGCTGAAACAGCTTTTAACAAACAGCAGAGGAGTTTGAGATATAAATACTTACATTGCCTGTAATGACCATGCAGCCAAGCTGGTCTATGATGAGGACATCAAGCTGAGATGGAGGCTGACAGAACTTCTGCTGTAGGATCTGTAGGATGGGCTCCATTACCCTGGGGGTGTCCCGTAAGGCTACAGCAATGTGTCCCAGAGCCCTGATGGTGTGGTCTGGGATCAAGTGGGCATCCCTGGTTAAAAAAAAAAAAAAAAAAAGGAACATGTAAATCCCCTCTTACAGCACATCCAGACATTTTCATGAGTGAGTGTAACAGGATGCTTCACTTTACTTGTCATTTTCTTGGTAGATATAAAGACGGTTCGACAGACTGGCGAGAAAAGCTTCTACAATGACGTTGTCCATGGTCAGTCCTGCTTTCAGGCACCTGAGGACAGAAGAAGATTGGAAATTGTACAGTAGGAGTTACATTGATACTAGTGTGTTTGCATACGTTGTGTACAGTAAGCGAGTGTGTTCACCTGCAGATGTTGTCTATGGAGATGTCCCGTAACTGCTCATACATGGACGGCTGGCTCTTCTTGCTAGAATTGGTGCTGAGGGTTGACTGGGAATACTCATTGGTCACATGGATCTTTATCTCTCCGCCCCCTTTTGGAGAATTATCACTTTGTAAGTGAACTGGGAGAAAAAACTGTTGAGTGACGTAGCTGAGTGTTGTGCTGTTACCTGAAGTGCACTGGCTGTGATATTTGTACAGTTTCACCAAAACAGGAGACGGAACCACCAAGAAGTCTCTCAGTGACATGGTGACAGAGTGGGCCACCACGGGGAAGCGCTCACACAGACGCCCCAAACCCTGAACACAAACAAAGATCAACGTTCAGGTCTTTTAATGTTCAATCCGATTTTATTAGTGTAGCATAAGAAACTACTACACAAGCACAGATTTAACAGAAACTAGTGAATGAACAAAAAAAAATTAAATCAGACGCTAAATGACAACAACAGAAGACACATGCAGAGAAATGACATAATAATACTAATATTAATAATTAAAACATCAATTCTAATCTGACAGTCGAGACAGTTTCTAAAACAACTCTGACCTGATTAACAGAAACCAAACGTAAACAGGAGAGCACAACGTTTGTGCTGTCAGTTTTTACTTTAGCCCCACTTTCTTTGCACATGAACACAAATGTTTTTCCCCCTTTCTTCTCTTTGTGGTTGTTAAAGGAGAGAATGGCAAAAGAAATACGAAGGCGGATAAAAAAACAGTTACCTGCAGACAGCAAATGAGGAGGGGCATGTGAGCAATGATGACTTTACTGGACGTCTTTGACTGCAGTTTCTCTGACAGCTTAGTGCAAAGGTTTTCTGCCCCTGAAATAAAAAATTATTACAGAAATGACCTGAACTTTATCTCACTGGCTTCATATGTTTGACCAGAAATGAAGGACTGATGCTTTCTGTAAGTCTCACCCTGCTCCTCAGTAACAGCCCACACCATGAGGTCCACACAGGCAGCGTTGGCCTGACAGCGCAGTTTGAGCGGGCTCAGTTCGCTCTGGAGGTACTCAACATCGTGCAGGATTCTCTGCAGCTCCGACTGGCTGCTGCTGAATTGCTCCAGCACGAAGTCATGAACCTCCTTTACATAGTCTGTCTGAAGGTCTAATTAGCAAAGAAAACACATAAAATCGTTTAAAATAAATGGTGGGTACATTTCTAAAAGAAGAAATATGTTTTTTCATGGTACAGGCAGTAAAAAAAGTTTCCTTACCTTTCAAATTGTACAAGGTGTCTCTTAGCATTTTAAATATTGCTACATACAGAGGATCGCTGAAGGTTTTGTAATACAGATGAAGACCAGGTTTTAACTTATAGGAAAGAAAAAGAAATACACCAATAAGTGTGTGTGCCATAAAAAAACAAAGACAAATATGTGTGGACTTCAGAGCTGTACCTCTAGAAGTTCTGCCAAGGTGTCATCCAGGGATTTTAAAAATGACTCTGAGACAAACTGTTCAACCTGTGCACGAGAAGTAGGAGAAAGAATGTTTACTTTACATGTGTGTGATCCCGTGTTACTTTTAATGCTTTGATTCTGCCTGCTGACCATGTGAAGGAGTTGTCTGAGCATATCTAGTGGGACATGAAACTCCCCAGAGCTGCATCCAGTGAAAAGAGGGGAAACCGAGAAGCTAGAGCTGATGGTGGAGAAGTAGTAATCAGGGTCCACTGCACTGCCATCTGGGAGGTACGAGCCTGAAGAGACAAAGCAGGATTATATAAAGCAGTGAGACGATGGTTCCTGGAAGCCTGGCAGGCTCAGAGGCATTTACCTTCAAAATACTGTGCAGAGGGATCAGCCGGTGAGCTGGGGGTCAGGCCTGCTCTCTCTGGACTGGCCTATAACAAAGAAAAATGGAAACATATTCCTTCTTTTACTCAGGACATCAGGGTTGCCATCTCGTCTGGTTAACTCCAGAACTATTAATACCTGTTGTGAAACACTGGACACCGAGGAACCTTTACGTCTCAGAGTGTCTCCCTGACACACGGTGAGCAAAGAGCTCGGCAGGATGGAGCGGAAGTCGTTGAAGGACCTTCTACGAGAAGCATCGGTGTCTTCACCTGTAGACACCACAGGAGCAACTGGTCGAGGGAACAGCTTGGACAGTAACGGCTCATCAGTGTTGCTGTATCGGCCAAAAGCTCGGGCCACGCCGAGTAAGGTGGGCACAGTGTACCTGCACAGGTATTCTGTGAGGACAAATGGATACACAAAGTCAAACACATCAATACCAATAACCCGCAGAGGAGGGTCACTAGTGTTTGCTGTGCTACTACCTTTTTCATGAGCCTCTGGATTCTTGCAGATCTCTTGCAGCACCTGCATGAGCTCCATGACCGCCTCCAGGATCTGACAAAGACATTATATAATCACAAACACTTACATACAGCTCATCAGCCTCTACATGAGCAAGACATTAGGCTCATTCAAGATTCTAGACAGGTGGTTGCAGCAGAAGTGACAAATACTGCAGTTGTCAGTACCAAAGACATGATGTGTTGCTGGATTTCTCACAGTTACATAATAAAGCAGAAGAGGTAAAGCAGGGATACAAGTCATCACACGATGCTACAAACACACCTGTCCTCGCAAGGTCTCATCATACTGGGCTACATCTGAGAGCAGCGTCACAAGACAAAAGCTGAAGTTCTCTGCGACTGGAAGAATATCTGTAAGACAGGAAGTTCACAAAATACTCACATACACAGAATATTCACATCCAAGCCAGAATCATGCAGACAGTTGTTTTCATATTGTTTGTCTATAAATAAAGGTGTAAAGACATCTTCACAGAAACATAAACTTAACTTATTTTGGAACAGGAAATCTGTTTCCATGGGCTGAGATATGAGGCTTTTCAGCCTACATTTGTATGGTGTTGAATTTGCTATTAGAAGCTCTTGTCTGTGCTGTACCCATGAATATACTAATACTATCACTGAATTAATGTGATACTGCAGAAAACAAAAATGTGATGATTCTCTGGAAAAGTCTTGTTTTCAAAGCATGCTTACAACATTTACATACAAAGACAATAACAGAATGTCTGATTTTACCTCTAGCTTTGCGTTCTGAACTTTCTTCAATCCACTGAACTTTAGGAAGCCCTTTAAGCAACCCAAGAAGGTAGGGGACAATGACGTCTTTGTGCTGCAACAGAAGGACAGGGGTTACCACTGCTATAACAACATGCTGTAATTTAATGAAGAGGAGTAGTAAGTACATGCACTGTTTACCTGCAGGTTGGACTCTACCAGGAAAATGCCCAGTGCAATGACAGCATCCCTCCTCCTCTCATCCAGCTGGAAGATGCCTCTGAAGTCTGCAGGGCACATGCATTGTAGCTTCTGGACCTGTGGAAAGTCAAACCATTGACCTCAGCAACAATGTGCATTCATTTTACTCACTCTTGACTTTGGTAACCAAACAGATAATAAACCGTTTACTCATCCTGAGGTATTAAACAGACACACTGTTGATGTCTAATTGCATTAGCAATATAGATTAATTAGCTTAACGCTATAGGGCCAGAGTTATGCTCCCATCAGAGAGGCTTAACCACCATTTACACACAGAGCACGTGATCACATGTGTTTTATCCATTTATCTGAGGTGGTGGATGTTTTAAACACATAAAAAGTTAATATTTGATATTAACTATATAGAATAGAATTATTATAGAATTATTATTAGCTGCATAAGATAAGGGGGTGGCTGCTGTTTCTACCTACACAGTAATGTAATACAGCATTCACATGTGAACATTTCAAAATATGTTAAAGAGTCAGTAAAAAGCAGAAACAAACAAACTGTCACTAATCAGGTTCCACAAACTGACAGCCAATCACACAATGTGCTAACTGCTCATTTTGTTATTGCTACCACAGCTATTTCATTACTGGATATACTTCCCCTTTTACATTTCCCCATTCTGAAATATCTGTGGTTGTCTTTTCAGATCAGTGCACCTCATAAAAATGTCAACAGTATTGTTCGAACAACTGAAGTTTCAGTTTTATCTCAACACCCGTTAACATGGAATTAAACTTAATACACATTTAATACCGTTATACAAGTTGTTCAAGAACAATACAAACCTGTTGTGAGACTGCCTGCTATGACTTGTGCCTGCTCAAAACCAAGGCTTTCATTATTTCCCAGAGTTAAAAAGAGAATTGGTGTTTATACATCATCCTTGTTGTGATAATGTGAGATTAACCAGTTTTGGGCCTGAGTAGCCTGAGAGTTCCCACCAAATACAAGGTTCTGTTTTGGGTGTATATTTAACGCCTCTCTGCTCCAAGGCTGACGAACATCTTCAGATCACATCAACCAGAGATGTGTATTATATTTAATATAATGTATATTATATTTAATTCAAATATTCAAACGAATTATAAAGTACAGTCACTATAAACCAACACAATTATTCTAGACCTTCTGGAGTAAAAAACATTAGAGATATCGTATTTTGTTCAACCAATAGTTCTGTTAATAATGTTAATGTAGAGCTCCCACCATTTACTTTAAAATTATTTGTTTAATTAGTGTTTTCAGCTAAAACAAAATCCAAACAATCGACTTTCAGTCTCTAAAACGTGAGACTTTGTTGGTTTTCTTTTGGATTCTGTGATACCTATCTGAAAATCTTCTGAATATCTTTGGGTTTTGAACTGTTGGTTGGACAAAACCCTAATTAAATAAGTGACCTTGACTTAAGGCAGCTGTATCACTGACATTTAACACTACATATAAATCAAACGCTTAATACAACATGAAAACTCGTCTCCAGTCATTGTCTGTGGATGGGAATGTAGTGCTATGTGGCACTGAACTGAATGGCACAGGGCTGTATCACTTATTTTTCATTAGTCCTGGCTTTCTGTACATTTTTTACAGAACAAAATGTCGTGAAAATTGAGTGAAATGTGTTTTCCAGCTTGAATTTCTGTGAAAATTAATAAACTGAGCTTCCACCAGTCAGTGTCTCCTGTTGTTCCTGTTTCTACATACAGTCGGAACAAGCTATTAGGAAACACTTATTTCAAAAGGAGAGTGTACACTGCTGCTGATGTGACAGCTTGTCTTTCATTTATAAATAAAGGATTTGTCGTTAACCAAACTTTAAGACAAGGTTAACTGTTAAACTGGTTAAAAACAGCTAACGTTAGCCGACGTTAGCCAGTTTTCAAGTCAAATGCTGTTTAGTAGCGCTATTAAATCCCAAAATGTCATTGTAATTTACATATTAACCTTAAATAACTACAAGTTTACCGTATTTTCTGATTCATAACACGAACAGCAAACGTAGAAAACCGACACTAAGACCTTAACGTGTGAGACTGTTTGACAGGTATTAGCTCGTTAACATCGTTAGCTAACACCGTGTAGCTATTACGTTACCTTGTCTATCGGCGCCTGCCGGTGAGCTGCCAGCGACCGAGCCAAAGACAAGACGGTGTTAAAGTAGAACCCTCTGCTTCCTCCTCCATGAAGAGACATTTTCCTAAAAAAAGAAACCTTAAGACTGCTACACAAACATCTTCTCTCATTTGTCCCGAGGAGGAGTCCGCACTGACAACTACGGCAAGCGCACGGTCCGAAAACGCGAAGCAAGGTCACAAAGAGGATACGAATATTACAGGACTAATAAAATAAGATAAGAATAACATATTTCAACATTCCTTCAATCTTCAGTGCTGGTAATTCACTCAATGCTGTACATAAAGTTGGTAAAATCTGCTCCACCTGTACCAGCTGCTGTTCTTGTTCCACACCAGCTAACACAACACAGATGGTTGGACTTGTTTTATTATTTACCATTAATTTGTATTTGCCCTATTTTTCACCTCTGAACATTTGACTAAAGATGAGCTCAAAGATTGGATTTTCTCAACTAATAGTGAGAAAAGTCCAACAATAACCTCACAAGGCTTCTTTCCAAACCGAAGAAGTATTGAGAATAAATTCAACATCTCAGAAGTTGGACCAATTTACTGTATTAAATTTTACATATAAATTACGTAAATAATTCTGAAAGTAGTTCATAAAAATGGATGTTTCAGCTTAGTGGAGGTTTAAGATTTAGGTTCAGCTTAAACAAAGCATAATTTTTGTATCAGGTATCAGGAAGTTCACTTTTCATATGTTAAGCAACTAATAACTACCTGTTGAACAAATGTGTTGTAAAAACGACGATATCTTCTTCTTAAACTTCATCAAGTAGAAGTAAAGGTAGCGTGAAAAGAAAATGCTCAAATTTGTACTTGAGTAACTGTATTTAGTTACATTCCACCAATGTAGAAATAAACACACCAACATTAACAGTCTGATCCAGTATTTATTTGTCAGCATACATATTAGAATTGATTTGACTGAAGGATCAATACTGTGTTTTAGCTACAGGGAATAGTTGTATCCTTTAGTAGGAAAATTCAGAGATTTAAATAACTATGACTGCATGTGTGCAAGGCCCAGTTAAACATAAATCTTAAAGGGGAAGCTCAAAGTAAACACTGTCTGATGAGCACAGAAATTTACTGCATTGCATGTAAACGTGCCAGAATCACAAGCTACAAAGTCAAATCTATAACACGGCAATTCACAGTCAAGCTGTCAGTTTATTAGGTACACCAAGCTAGAACTAATGCAGCCTATCCCCCCTTGTGAAGGTAATAATGTGCAGTTTTTGTTGATCTAATTTAATTTTGGAAGATGAAATTTGTGCTGCCGTTAAACTGAAGTGCATTTTACTGGCAGTTACTTGTTTGGGCTGTTTTGTCCACTCCATTAATTTGAGTGAGGGGAAACAATGACAAGGCTGTGGTGCTAGACTGCATTATTTTTGGCTTGGTATAACTGATAATCTGACAACTGTGTGTTTTTATGAGCAGCAGTTGGCACAAATTGGTCACTTCATGTAAAAAGTAAAGGCAGTTAAAATTACATAGTTAAAATTTAAAAAAACGGAATCAGAAAATCTGCAAAAAAGCTAATCCTAAACCACTCATCCTCCATGGAATGAGATGAAAGGCACCATTAATGGCATTTATCAAACAGGAACATCTATGCAGTAAAGGCAATTTTAAATGTAGAAGAAAAAAATCATTCAAATACTAACAGTGATGATGAATGATCTTAGATACACCATACTCTGCCTGGAATTAAACATCTGGAATTAAACACAGCGGTGTGTGTAACTCCTAAATTATTAAAGTAATCTATAGTAACTAAGTACATACAACTTTCAATCATTCTTAATCTGAAAATATCCCAAAATGAATCACATAACACATAGGCACTTTTCTTTTAGCATCAGTCTAGTAAGTCATTTCAATTAAAGCAACTTAGAAGTGAACCCTCTTTCCACCAACTCAAACAGTGTTTTATGGAAATGTGCATTTCTAAATAACTAGTAAAGATAGAAAATAATTAAAAACCCACACCTCTAAGGATCCTGTAATCTTAATTAATTCAACAGAAGTGATTTAAGGCATTTATTTCCTAAAACACCTGTAGCCTCTGTAGTATGTGAAATGTGAATATTTATATTCTGTCAGGTACTAGATAAAACAAAAGCTTTGAAAAAGAAATCTTTAAAATAAAACTGGAATACTTGCATATAAAAAGGCTTTAAAGTGTTGGACATCTAGTATAATCTCTCATTTTCAAGTATAATTTCTCTGTCTCTGGAGCCTAAATCACATTATATTGGGTCTGGTTTCTCTTTGACTGAGTAAATACAGCATTAATGTAACTGAACTCAAAGCGCTGTATGAGAAACCCACATCTTTGTGCTGATAAGTGTTCCCATTTCCTTTAGTCAAGTAGGTCTAGATAAATCACCCGTCACCATCCCTGAGGTGTTAAGGAGTTTCCCCCCTTTTGGAATTTAAGAAAAACCAGCGAGTCTAAGTATTTAATTCTGCAGTCTGAGTTTTTTTTCCATGCAGATAGTCCTTCTAGTTGCATTAGTTGTGTTATAAAAAATCAAGAACATACCAATCCCTTTCTTTCTTTCTGATACTCAGAGGTAGATATTAAAACCTAGAAGCACTCTTTGAAAGGACTGGTTTGAGACTTGATAATAATGCGAATGTCCAAATACTCCTGCTTTGTAGCACCACAGTGTCCATTTCAGTCCGTCTTCCAGACTATGTTCAAGACCTTTACAACTTCTTCATAGATAATGAAGACTATGGCAACATCCAAACACACCCGACCCAGTCGAGGTACAGTACCTTTGTAGAATCTGAAAAGAATAGAAGAAAATTAAATGAGGCAGTGAATAAAACAAGTGTTGGCAAAGCCCAAAGCAGGTGTAATGAGTCTGAGCAACACAACCTAAATATTTGTTATTTCTACAACATGAGTTAAAGTACATGACCTAGTAGAGCAAAAACACAATTGGCTCCAGGATTGTACCTTGAGGTATTCCACAGCAGTGATACCGTGAGAACTGACAGGATGTGCCACTTAGTGTTCACACCTGATCCTGCTGATTTGTATTGTAACCAATCTGAGCACATTTTATATTTATATTTATAAGTATCAAAATAGTATTAGCTAAAATAAAGCTTGTCAAATTAGAATCCTTTCCTCACTGAACTCAATGTTTTTTCTGTCTTAACCTGCTTATGTCGCAGCTACTCTACTTAACAGCTGGACTCTACAGTGCAGCATTTAGCTGCACAAGAGAGTAAAAATTAGAGTTTGAAAATGTGAAATATAATTGCACACACCAGTGAGTGAGTTCACAAACTGCATGAGTTCATTAAACTTAGCAAGTATTGTATCAGAGCAGAAAACACTGAGATGTTTTCATTCTAGAAGATCACATGAAATATTTGCATCCAGTATTTGTTTTATTAGATAAGATACTAATGCTTTCAGTCTTGTCTGTAAGGCTTCTATTGTCTGTATTAAATGCTTTCTGTGACATTGTACAAATGTTGCAAACTCTCCATAAACACAGCTAAAAACTAAACATGTCTCCATAATCATATCAACTCTGCACACAAACTTACGCCATTGGTCCCTCATGCTTCATGATCTTGACGGCACAGTCTACTGTGCTTTTGTACTTGTGAGCTTCAAGACCCTGTTGAATAACACACATACTTTACATATTAGTCACTTTAATCAAAATTACAAGGCTATAAGACTTTAACACGTTGTTTGACCGACCTGCATTCTGGTCTTGATGACATCCAGGGGAGTGTTTCCAAACACACTAGCAGCACCGGCAAAAGCTCCAAACAGTCCAGTTATCACAGGATTGATGGCTTTGTTGGGGTCATCACCTTGATGTTGAAAACATAAAGTGAAATGAATCTTCGCCTGCATTTTTGGTTGTATGTGATTAGGGATTAGGAAGAAATCTTTATTAATTCACACACCTTTGTACCAGTTCCTCAGTGAAGTCATGACATAGAAACGGATGGCCTGGTTGGAGCCTTGTTTCAGTACTGTGGCTGTCAGACCCTGATAAGTCCCCTTCAGTCCTGTAGATACACTATCATCACTATTGTTTCACAGACATGATTAATTTCATATTCAGCAACCATTAAATTAATGACATTCTCAGACGTAGTGCAACAAATGTGATGACTCAAATCCACGAGAAATGATTAAGAGGATTTTCCTGTGTGGCAGCATTATGATGTGGTGGAGCTGGAACAGTAGGTGGCAGTATAATGTAACTGACCCTGCACTTACCTTGAGATCTAATAATCTCTCTGACCCCGTGGAAAAATCCCCTGTACTTCGGGTTTGCTGACGTCTGATCATGGATGAACTTGACCTAAATGACACAGTAAAATTATTTATTGATTCTACAACAAGCACAACAAAAAAAGTTCACAGTGTATGTTTTAAATCATTTGCATTCTGTTTTTATTCACATTTTACACAGCGTCCGATCTTTTTTGGAAACGCTGTTGACCCACTGGCTGCTGGCTTCAGTTCAGCAATCCAGCAAAGTGTCAACATGTTGATTTTCAGTTATTACTGTGGGTGTGTTAAACCTCCATAATTAATCTGAGTCACTGGAAAACAGCTCAGACACAGAGAATGCACTTTGGAGTTCAAATTCACTAAACAGGAAACAAACAGGCATTCTTCATTTTTAAGTATTGACTAAATTTCCCTGTGACTGTGAGATGTTCTCAGTTTACAGTCTCACATGCATAAAACTACTTTTTTTATTAAAGTAACCCTGAAATATGTAAAAGTTTTCTTGCTGCCACGCAAAATCTTTAATGCTAAAAAATAAGTATTTGGTTTGCATGTGAGCAGAATGGCTCATTAACTGTGGAGGAGGACAGGATGAGTGAACATAAGCCCCAGTGACTGAAAGCTGCTGAAGTAAGCGGCCGTCTTTGTTTTGGACTCTCTGTCCTTTGTGGTGTGGAGGTTATTCTGTTTAAAGATTTACAAGAATCAACAAAGATGGGTTGTGAAATGTTCAGACTGGCAGGAGACATTTGATCACGTTTGATATTGTTGATGTTCTATAGTTTGTGAGAATCTGTTGTGTCAGGGGTTGTAGCAATAAACCAAAGGAAACTGAATTATATTTAAGTGAAAGTATGTACAGTAATAATTATCAGCACAATGTACTGAAACGATCAGGTAAAGAACTCGTTCAGCAGACAAAACAATGACTGACACATACACGCTACATGATGCAGTTGTTTTTGTACCTTAATTGTCTCCATAGGACAAACTACAACCACAGCTTCTGCAACTCCGGCTCCAAGGCCACAGAAGAATCCTCGCTTGCTGTCAAGTTTCCCGTTCTCATCGCGCATCTTATTACTGAGGAACTCAAACATCCCAAATCTGAAAAAAGTGCAAAGAATACAATTTTTTAATGAATATAGAAAATAATAAGAACCTCTTACTCGTAATACATCCTTATAACGGCTCAATGAGCTGTAAATAAGGCTTTGTTAACCGTTAATGGAGCCACTAATACATTTGTGTTGCCTGGTTGTGTAAAATCCCTCTGAGTGAGTAGGTATGTGAGGTTGGAAATAAAGTGACTGAACTGTAAAGTGTGTGTTTGTGCACGTGTGTGTTATAGCTTGGAGGGACGTGTTACCTCACAGCTGCTTTAGGTATGGAGCCATAGAGCAGCGAGCTTAGACCCCTATAAAGACCCTTCACCCCATGACTGTTCACCGTCTGCTTCACACAGTCACCTGTGGGAGAGAGAGGCAAACAAAAAAGTCTATGTACACAAAATGAACAAGAAGGTTACAAAAGTAAAAACACTGATTTATTTATCACCGGTATCAAACGTGTACCGAAAAAGAAAAGCTTCCTCATATCTCAGGTATCATAATCAGAAGCTGCATTTTTAGAAACCTCTTGTTATAACAGTCGTATTTTTAAAGAGACAAACACAGTGAATTTCCAGACGGGACGTGTGTGTTTGCTGCAGCCCGCTACACTGAGTTCCTGCAGACTCAGTGATCACACAATCTACGCCAAAGTTCACAGGCTCTCATCAAACTGATAACACAGAGCAGCGTACTACACAAACACACGTCTGTTTGCTCATACTTACACACTGATCTGCATCAACACAACGTCTGAACTTACTATGGATTGTTAGTCATGCAGAAGTCTACCACAGAGGAATGTACACTGTCTTTAAACATCATTCTGTAATTAGCAACTGCTGTAAACCACTGTCAGACCTCTGGAAACCAGTTAACTCAAACCAGTCAATGAGGTTTTGGTCACAGCATTAACCTAGAGCAAAGCTGACATGACAGCAGCAGTGAACGTAGGAAAGTTGAATAGTTCCGTGAAGAAAGAGACACAAACTCACTGATTCCTCTGTATTTGGGAGGATTCGCCTTCTCGTCCAGCTGCAGCTGTGTTTTCACGTACTCCGTGGGGAAGGTGATGCAGATCTCTATACCTCCTGCTATCCCACCTGAAGCACCAGAGAAACACAACCGTTAGGCACAAGCTCATTTTAACCATAGAACAAACAGCATCCAACACACAAACCAGTAGTTCACTGTTAAACTCCTGTTTTCCTTTAGTTCATGTCCATTACACATGGACTTTGAAAATGTTCAGTTCAGCGTTTGGTCCCACAAATAAAATGTCCTGTATGTTAACAGAAAATATTTACTACTTTTTTATCTAAAAGATGCAAATAAAACAGAATTACATTATGAATTTTGTAGCTTCAACAACACCTGGATTAATTAATTAGTTGTTCTATAAAAAAATAATGAAATATTTTAATAGCTGATTACATGTTATTCAAATTTTTACTTAAAATGAAAAAGAAAATGCTTGTTTTCTGTGTTTTATATCAATGTCTTTGAAACATATTCACTGTTTTTCACTTTCATCAGTCACTCAAATCAAATTCAATGCTGATTTATTAACAACAGAGACGTCTGTGTCGGCTGCTGCACAGCGCAGAGCAGCTCCACCTTAAAATCCTGGGTTTCACACATCTTCCGTTCACCAGCAAACACGCAGCCTGCAGCGCATTGGCTCGGCTGATCTCGGTGTGATTCTGTCTACAGATACTCCCCTTGGCCCTGCTACAACTGAGGGGGTGTGTAGCCTCCCCGAGCACACTCTGCTCACCACATCACCACAGTCAGACGGTGGTGTGATTCCTCTGGTGATCGTGTGTGACGGTACAGTGCAGTGAACCTGAGCTGACAGCTGAAAAAGTTTGACAAAAGACTCGGTAAAGGTTCAAAGCTGCTAAAAGCTGCAGGAATAAACTCAACTATAAATGATTATAGAGGCCCTGAGGAGAGAAACTGTTGAAGAACTACACATAAGTGCAGTGGTGGTTAAACTGAAAGTAAATCTACAGCCTGAAGCAGCAGATGATACGTTTCTAACATTTACACAATCTTCAAGTCACAGTTTATAACAGAATCCTTTGTTAACAAAATGTCATGCAGGGAAACTACACACCAGACAGACGTGCACGAGCGCGAGGTTACAGCTCAACAAATCATTGTTTGCACCAAGACATCAAACGCATTTCAGCTGGACCCACATGTGGATCCAACAGTGGTGGTTAGGACACACCCAGGCTCTGCTCAGATTAGACGCCGGCTTTCCAGCTGCAGCTCAACCTGCAAATTAAGCTCCTCTCAAAAACAACATCCCACATCATCATCATCTTCTGCAGACAAGCAGTGCCATGCCGTACCTGCATTACTCCCACGTGTTCACGCTGGCAAAGACATAAAACCAGTTCATCGAGCCCGACGTGTCGACGTGTGAGACTGAAACAGTCCAGTTACCTTAAAGCTCAACCAGCAGCTTCTGAGTCTGCAGAGAAGAACTGAAAGAAGAAGGAGCCACAGGTTTGTTGTTCTGGCTAGAAAACACAGGGAGGCTGCTTCATCACTGCTGTTGGTTCCTCCTGTGCTTCTGTCTGCGGTGTTTACTCATCTCTTACATGTTCATCACAGATGGTTTATAACACGCTTCTATTTATGCTGTGAAACTCTGGGGATGTTACTCAGTCACTGTTCATTCAAATCATCTCTCACTGTATAAAGTCTCTAGATGAAGCATTACTATTCCTCCTTTTTAAAGTGTTTCAGTGATTCTGGATTTTATTTCCTTTTCTATGTGCCTCTCGTGTTTGTATAGTGATGAATATACTGACAAAGCTTAGCTTAGCATTAAGACTAGAAACAGAGGGAAACAGCTGGCACGCCTCTGTCAGAAAGGAATACCCTTCAAACCATCTTCGTGGCTTCAGTCTCATATTTCCCACAGAGCTGAGGGTGAACGGTCGCTGCAGCAGAAGTAGCTGATTAGTTAATTATTCCAGAGTTTAACTGCACTCTGATCCTGATGTTTGCTTCTTTTATTGTGGATTAGCGGCTGTACAAAGACTCGACACGTGACCTAGTTATTCTCTTGTGACTTGCTTGTCATCTTATTAGGACTCACATGATGCAACGACTGAGTTATTTTCCTCTGATTTTCAGTTGTCCTGGCTTTAACAGAACTTTAATACATAATACAAACAGTGATTTAAAGTTTCCCAAACATGTTAAATAATCTTAATGATCCTACACTGAACTCGTAGACGTGTTGTAGCCCAGGTCAACGTGTGCAGGGACTGACAAAGCAATGTGCTTTGTCACTATGACCCATGACACGGAGCACCGAGAGCCGGGCCTCTGGGCACACACACTGTGATGAGACCAAGTCAACAGAAAGCACCAAGCAAACTGCTGACAAGAACTTTTACCATCCACACATGATTAATAACATGGTACAATGAGGCTGCTCCTCTCCTGATGATGATGCAGTGTGAGTAATAATGATTCCCATGTTTGAGCATCTGTCACTGATTGACTACGTGAAAAGTGACCACAGTTCAGGCCTATCTGGGTTCCTCGCAGGAGGTCTGTGCTAAAGTCTACAAGTGCCAGAACAAAGCAGCAAACAGTCCAACCTTCAGCCCCCGAGCGACGTAACAAGTTTTTCTACTGAAGCCTGAGATACTGAGAAGCCCGACAGGTTTGGTCGGACAAAGATATGAGGAAACTCTGAGTTCAGCCGATAATCTTATAAAATGCAGCATTTTCTGAGGTGGAACAGGATCCTCACTTCAGTTTGTGAGGTATATTTACATGTACACATGTCCCACCTTCTCCTGCCTGCAGGGCATGTTAGGTAGCCCACAAGGTCCAGGACAAAGCAAACTGTCCAACCGCCACCAAAATGACAGGTTCTGCTACTGTGGCCTGACATGATCTGTCCCGGCAGGTTAGGAGGACCGAGGCGTGACGAAGATGAAGGGTTTCAGACAATAATCTAAATTAAAGCTTTTTCTGTGAAAGGCCACTTATACTTTTAACGTTTGATGTTTTATCCCCCCCCCCACTATAAAGAGGGTGTCAGGGTGTCAGTCAGACTTTCTGCAGGGTTCAAACATTTAAACTTGTACACTGTAAAATGTTATATATATACTATATAAGTGCATCATTGGAAACTTTCCGCAGCTCATAAAACAATGATGTCCATAATATCATCAACTTAAACATGATTTACTTGCTAAACATTTTAGATAAATGTCATAAACACAGTTAAAGTCACTGGAATCAGCGTCTGGAGCCCGTAGACACATGGAGCCTTAAGTCCAGCATGGTGAACTAGACCTGGTCCACATTCTGCAGCCTGCTCTGCAGCGTATCTTTCATATGCGTGTCTGATCCCATCTATGTGCAGTTACTGCTCCTAAAACTCGTAAACAACTTGAACAGCCCCCCCTCCCCCCGCGCACTAACTTTCTTACCTGCCAGAATCGCTTTGCCCGGGTGCGTAAGTTGGGCTTTCCCCGCCGGAGCCGCAGCAGCCAGACACTGAGGTCTGTGAAACGGGTTCACGAGTCGAGGTTGTCCGGACATGACTGCGAAACTCTGGCCTAACTTTTTCTGGCTTTTCGTGCTCGAGCGCCGCAGAGCCAGTCCGCCTTCACACGCGCCTCCAGTCCGGATGATCTGTGCAGCAGGAGCCAAAGATCGAGCGGGCGGCGGCGACCATTGGACTCCTGCCGCGGACTCGGAGCGGAGCTGATAAAGTCTGTGCGCTTCTGACACTCAGGTTCCCTCCGCGGAAAACGCGCACGCACGCAAACTCACGCACACGCGCGCGCACACACGCACACACACAGGATGATAGCGTCGAGTCACAGTGTTGTTCTTTCAGGGCGGGGCAGGGTCGACACTTTCCCCCCACGACACGGAAAAACGCCGTGTATGTCATAAACCATTTAAGGAGGACCGGAGAGATACACGCTCCGCCTGCAGGGGGCGCTGTTCGCCGCCTGCACACGGTGGCGCGCAGAGTCACATCAGCTGTGTCATCTGTTGAACTTTTTCATTACTGTGCACAAACGTGCAGGTGCTTACTGAGGAGCCAATCAGGAACGAGCTGATGATTA
Organism: Ctenopoma multispine; assembly: GCA_034779795.1. NCBI lineage: Eukaryota > Metazoa > Chordata > Actinopteri > Anabantiformes > Anabantidae > Ctenopoma > Ctenopoma multispine. The sequence goes on from JAUYWH010000004.1 coordinate 1,081,256, forward strand.
ATGAATTCTTAATGAGCTCTTCCTCAGTAGCTCGGAATCAGAGCTGGATGTTCGATACTGATGATTTACTGAAGAACAGAGCAGAAGACGCCTAATGAAGGTTTAGTTCCTGCAGCAGATGATGAAATGATTTCTTGAGAACAGGCTGGAAGATACTAGATTAATGAATCAGTCCTTCCTGATTCACTCAGACTGTAGTAACAACTCATTAATTATTCATTAACTAGTCACTGATTAGTGTGTATCTGTACCCCTCCTGCAGCTCCAGCTCCTCTCCCAGCAGCAGAGACGGTGGCTCCCTTCACAGACGTGTCAGTGGTCACGTTTAAGACCCGGCGCTTGTTCCCACACTCCACCACGAAGCAGTCCAGCAAACCTCTGTGTGATGCTTCACGTCCATCCCACCGCTGCAGAGTCAGCAGAGAACTTCAGATTAACAGAGTGGAAAGTGACTTTATTACAAGAATAAAGTATATAAGATAAATAGCACCGTGTTAAATTCCATTCACATGCATCCAATATTATAAAGAGATATTATGTAGAGAGAAGACAGAAATACAGACAATGCTGTGTTTATGTTAGTTCAAATTATAATGGATTAAATAAGATGGATGTGACCATCTGAAACATTAAAGTGATGAACAAGATAATGCAGCAGTTATTATGATCAGGAAATATCACATTGGCTGTGAAATTAGCCGTGTAGAAAAAGTATCTTTGAAATATTTTTGTACTTTGATAAATGGCTATAGCTTGTAAAAGTCCACCGTGTTAATTATACTTATACCGAAGTACATAATCTGAGTACTACCGAGTACTGCCTCCACCGCTGTATATGTCTGTATCGTGTCTGTTCGTGTTTACTCTTCGATAAAGACCCAGGCAGCTTCTGATCGGAGGATTGTTCTCTTGCTTTCACTTGGACTCTTTGGTCGCCTTTCGCACCTGCACCGCGCATGCTCCATATGTCTCCTTCATTGTGCCCTGTAGCCGCTGTAGACTGTGCTAAGCTAAGCTAGCTGTCAGTCAGTCCGCTCAGCAGCATCACGACAGGGACACTCCAGGCTCCGCAGATTACATTGACTAACACTTTAGCACTGGTAAGCAGCGTTAGCTATGCTAATTTTTCTTTAATGCAGCTACGAGCTTTATTCTATGTTCATGGTTAGCTTCACACCTAGCACGTAAAGAGATTTAACGCTAGCTGCAGGTCGTTTTGTGTTATGTAACATTAAGGATGTTTAGTCTTATAGCGACAGTTTAATCCCTGCATGATGAGGTCCCCCCCCCGGGTTAGAGCAGAGATTTAAACGTGTAACGTTAGCCACGCATTTATCAACTTTATCAGCCTGTGATATACTGTCTGGGTGTTAAATTAATGTGGTAACATTCATTTTAACATTAAATAGCTAGTTAACTATCTTTTCATGCAGAAACTAGCTTAGCCGGGTTAGCCGGGTATCTAACGCCCCACGCCTCTTCCACTGGTCCTCTCATCGTCCTTTGTCCCAGTAAGAGATGCTGCAGCTAGCATCTGTTAATAGCAGAAATGAGTCGTTAAGCAGGATTTAGCTCAACCTGCTGTTCATACAGTGAACACATCTCCAGTATCTGCATGCATTTGTCTTTTTAATCCATTTCTACAACCTTTGAAGTATGTTGACCACAAAATAAAAGCCCCATTTCCTCTGATGCATGAACATCTAGCGCCTTTGCTGTTTGAAGTATTTCTGTGCACATTTGTTCTCACACACAGCCTCACGTTTATCTTCTGTGGTGCAGGTATTTGCCCCATTCCTGTAGCTTCTTGGTTGAGTCCAGTGCAGAGCTCATTAGCTGTTAGCTTCCTAGCTGCCTCTAAAGCAAAAGGAACAGATTGTTTCTCCTCTGCTGGAGCTCACAGAGAGACTCAGAGTCATACAACAGCTTTTTGTGCATAAGACAGAACCGCAGGGACTTAACTGACATCATCCAGGATCAGCTTTGCTAATGATGCAGCATCATGGCATTGTGGACGACTCACGATAGTGATACTCTTCCCCCGGTGATCAGTGCATTTGCTTTATTACAGAATCACTACAACTCTTGTGTACAGGTCTGGAAAAATCTTAAAAGCCCTGGATTCTCAAACCTAAGAAAATTCTAACGTGGGGACGACCTTAGCAGAGAACCTCCATGAATAAATACTCACAGCTATAATGGAGATTACTATAAAATCTGTGTTGTTTTACACAAACTCTTGTTTAAAAGACTTTAATTTTGGTAACAGAGCAGACCCACTCTGTGTAGAACACTGAAATATGTAGTTCAGTCTGCTGTTTAATGTGTTCACTAAAGCTTCTTTATATTCTGCAGCACAATGGCCGTCCCTCCTTCATACTCAGACCTGGGCAAAGCTGCCAAGGACATATTCAGCAAGGGCTACGGTGAGTTTTTGTTCAGGGCAGGTCCCCTGAGTCTCAAAATCATCCATCCAGCACCTCTAAAATGTATAATCGGGATATGACATCACAGTATGTGCTGGAGTTTATGCTAAGATGAGCTAACCGTGTCCTGTAACGTGTCACTGCTGCCTTTCTGGAATCCATCAGGCTTTGGTGTCGTGAAGCTGGACCTAAAGACCAAATCACAAAGTGGAGTGGTGAGTTCTTAATGTTTGTCTTTTCTCTGAAAGCTTTCTGCTCCGAACATTTCCTCTGCTTTCTCTTCACATACCTGCTGCTTATTACCATCACACCTGTAACCTCCTCCACACACACACACACACACACACACAGTTTTTCATTGCTGTAACTGAACTCCCTGAAGCTTGAAGGTTTCTAGGTTGAGGATCGGCTGGTGCAGACCTGCTTGGCTTAACACGTGCTCTCCTGTAGAGAAACATGACAGATGCACAGGTGTGTGTGTTGGTGACCTGTCTGTCTCTGTACCTGCCTTTCTTAACCCCTGCTCTGTTTCCATGCTGCTGCCCTCTGTACTGGACTGCTCACACTCTAACATAGATGGTAAGATCGGTGTCAGAGGAATGATCGTTTTCCATCTTTGTCTGTCAGTTACTTTTGTCTTTGTGACGATCATGAATATCATTTAATGTCACAACAACAAGTTCTGTTCCGCGTTCTGTCTCCTAATTTTCATTTCTCTGTGGAGATGTTCTGTACTGTTGACACAGCATCAAAGAGTTTTACTTACTGTGTAGTTAAATATAACAGTGGGATTGTGAATCCAACAAAAGTTAAAATGATGAGGTGGCTCTTGGCTTTGGAGAAAAACGTGGCCTGATCCATTCTCTACTCCTCTGTTGCTCTTCCTGCTCTTCCTCAGAGCTACATTAATAAAAAGGTGATTTGATGACTGAATGAAAGATGCTAAAGTTCTAAATAAAAGCTGAAAATCTGCAATTTAAACGTATTAAACATATTATTGTAGTTACATACGGCCTTAGTGGTTCACCGTACATGACGTACACATTACCACAGAGTCAAAGTTACATTCTGTGTGGTTCCCTCACAACTGCAGTATTCTTTAAGTGTCTGTTTCATGTGTTTATCTGTCTTGCATGTGTTCATTTCTGGCTTTCTGTCAGCTGCATTGTCTTATGTGAACAGTTTTAAACCCGTCTGGATTTCTTGCACTTATTTCTGTTCAGTTGACTAATAAGTACGTTTGCTCTGTCGTAGTCGGCACAGTTTTCCCCCTTCTTCTCTACAAACAGCTGGTTTATTTCTGTGTTTGTCTGTGTCCTTCTCGTCCTCGTGTCAGGAGTTCAACACATCTGGCTCCAGTAACACAGACACAGGAAAGGCCTCAGGGAACCTGGAGACCAAATACAAGATGAAGGAGCTGGGCCTGAGCGTCAACCAGAAGTGGAACACCGACAACACGCTGGCTACTGAAGTGACCGTGGAGGACCAGGTAAGCGTGTGACAACAGAAAACGGATCACATCACGCCACATTGTTTGAGTCTTTCACTGTTAACGTCCACTTTCACTGTCTTTACCCACAGCTAGCTCAAGGACTGAAGGTCGGTCTGGACATGTCTTTTGTACCAAACACAGGGTGAGACCTCATTTATTTATGTGAATGAGTGAACATTATGTAATAAACTGCAGGTTCGGTCTGGTAGCTGGAGAACACTGACATTAAAGCACAGCGGGTGACTCAAACTAGTTTTTCTAGTTTTTGTGAATAATTGGCAGCTGTTCTTTAGACTCTTCTGAATAGACCGAGGAGTTCAATGTTTTCTCCTGTTTCTTTATAGGAAGACTTTTACTTATTTCTCTTGATTTAATTTGATCTGAACTGTCAGACATTTAACTAACCCTGCTTTGAACAATAATTCGAGAAGGTTAATTGGATTCATTTCCTAAAAAAAGAGAAACAATTTCAAGGAAGCACAAGGACAACCAAACCTTAGACATGAGGATAATTGGATCCAATCCAAGCACGGATGCAACACAAAGCAGTTTTGAGTCGCTGCAGGGTTTTGAATCGGCTTTGGACAGCGGAGCTCAGAAGAATCTGATAAATCAGCGGTTGCTGGTTTAGATCTTTTCATTTAACTCGGTGGATGTGTGTTTCAGTAAGAAGAGCGGAAAGCTGAAGACGGGCTACAAGCGCGACTACGTGAACCTGAACTGTGACGTTGACTTCGAGGGTCCCATCGTCCACGCCGCTGCTGTGCTGGGCTACGAGGGCTGGCTGGCCGGCTACCAGATGGCCTTCGACACGGCCAAATCCAAACTGGCCCAGAACAACTTTGCCCTCGGGTACAGGGCTGGGGACTTCCAGCTGCACACCAACGTGTGAGTACTTCACTGACTTCAAACATTGAGTACGGCTCAAATCATGTCCGTTGAGGCTGTGGAGGAAAAGTGGAGGTTTAAAGTTGAAAACCACTGAGTGGTACTGTGGCGTCTGCAGGCTGGAGGAAATCTGACCCTGTCTGAATCGTACTATTTTCTCCCTCAGTAACGACGGGACCGAGTTCGGAGGCTCTATCTACCAGAAGGTGAACGACGAGCTGGAGACGGCGGTCACTCTGGCCTGGACCGCCGGCAGCAACAACACTCGCTTCGGCATCGCCGCCAAATACAAGCTGGATAAAGACGCATCTGTGTCTGTGAGTGTCGCGGCTGTGCACGTGCGGTTTTGACTCTTAACATGCTCTGCTGCTTTGTTTCATGTCTTATTCTGTTTAACACCACAGGCCAAAGTGAACAACGCCAGTCTGATCGGAGTAGGCTACACCCAGAGCCTTCGACCAGGTACGTCCTCTTTTCAATGACCTGAGAGAGTCTACAGGGACGGACTTTTTCTAGTGGTGTTCGTTCCTCCTGTTCACGGTTGACATGAATAGATCCTTTCCGTCTTTGTTCAGTGCAGAAAATATTTAAATTTGTATCTAAAGAAAGTGGATATTGCAGTATAGGAACAAAACAAGGTAGCTTTAAAAAGCTTAAAGCCTTGTGTTGTCTTCAGATAAATGCATTATACCACAGACAACACACAGGCAGCATCTCTTGGAAGAACCTCTTAAAGGCCTGTATTAACAGGACGGTTACGTAAGCAAGAGCACGACGTGAACATATCTTTAACTCACCTGCCATCAAAATATGCTTTTAAAAGTTCATTATCATTTCCTTAATCGCTGACGTGACAAAAATTACCTGCAGCCGCTGACTGACTGGTACCACGTCCTCCGGACAAACTCTAACTTGTTTGAGCACTGGACTGTGTCATAAATTCCTCCTCGGTTTTAAAGTGACATGCCCATTATTCTTAAGAGTTATTGTCGTAATTCTGCAAGTCAGGAGCTGTTTTCAATTTCAGGATATTTTGTGTTTAGAGGCCAAAAAAATGCCTCACCTGAAGTGGTATTTCTAAAAAAAACTGTGCAGTGAGAATGTCTGCACCTCATTCATATTTAAGACCAGGTGTACACGACGCTTTGTAGAACGAACTTCAGGTAAAAAAAAGTGCAGGTTAAAAATATGTGTAAAATCAAACGCTGACGATATCTGGTTCAGTCAGCGCGTCGGTAAAATAGTTCAGGCCTGTGTTTGTGAGGAGAAAACATTCTCCTAACTGATGAAAAATTCTCAGTGATGCATCCTAACTCAGGAAATCACTCCCATCTCCCCTAAAATGTAGGAGGTGTCCTAACTGGCTAGGAGTTGTCAGGAGACGGCGTTCAGCAGAGATATACAAAACAGTTACGTCACACAGTTTGGTCTGAGTAGATACATACACCGTAAATAATTTGTATTAGGTTAAATGAACTTTTAGCACGATTTAGTGTGATAGTGATTCTTGTTGCTGCCAAAGCAAACACAGCTCAAACTAACAATCTAGCTTCTAACACCACTACATCTGTACTCATAGAGCGGCGGTTACAATATGTAACCAACATTTTGCGTCTTCTCTAAACTACGATTTGATGTTCAGGCAGGAAAAAAAACTGTAAGATATAGTAACATGATGTCAGAGCGTTGAATGGTGAGTGGTTTTCTCTTATCTCCGTTTGTGAACAAAGGGGTTTCAAAGCGCGAGCGTGTACATGAATGAAGTGACCACACCTGGTGTAGACACGAGGTTCATGTGATACTCAATGTGCTTCTTACTCTACACCTCCGGTGTCGAGACAGACGTGTGATAAATATGGGCCCAGAACAAAAGGTTTACCTCGTTAATCTACAGCTTTTCTTCTGCGGCTCCAGATGTTTTGGAAAGAAAGTGTTGAATGATTGAAAGAAAAGCGTTTCTGACGTGTCCTGGTTCTCGTGTCTGTGCAGGTGTGAAGGTCACCCTCTCTGCCCTGATCGACGGGAAGAACTTCAACGCCGGCGGACACAAAGTCGGCATGGGCTTTGAACTGGAAGCATAAAGGAAAGACACCAACAAAGAAGAAAACGCCCAGAGCCACATCACCACACGCCCCTCCCCGTCACACTCACGTTCCCACTTCGTAGCTCCTTCTCTCTGCTCCCGCACTTCACGAGTGTTTCTGGCAGTAACAGTCGAGTCTCGGCATCATGTTTAAACACCTCTGAGAGGAGCTGTGAGGTCGACCCTGAAACCGTCAGCGCTTAGTTGTGGATTATTTGTGGTTACTGAAGTGACAATATTTATTTCCTCTTCCTGTTTCCTGGGTCTTTGTCGAAGTAGTGGTTGTTTTCCAAAAATCCACAACAACGCAGATGCACCGAGCGCTTATGTCCTCTTGAGTTAGATGTTGGTTTGAACACGTTTCACTGTTTAACTCCTTTAAATGTTTAGTTGCAGCATAGGACTGAAGTATCGAATCACTGGCGGTTAAAGTAAAGCTTGCGGTGTTTTACAGGAATGAATGTCACCACAGATGCTCCTAAATAATCTCTGAATCCTTGGTGACTCCTCACAGGTGAAACCAATGCAGTGGAATCTTCTTGTAGCTTGTGTAGTTAGTTTGCATTTCTACAACATTGTTTTCCCCTGTCTGACTCACAGAGGGCAGTGAGGCTATTTGGCATCTGTTTGTCGGTATCTCCGTTCTCTGGACCCGCTGGTCAGCCGTTCCCTCATGTTGCTCGGGGCCGCGCTCGTCGCTGTCGGGGCTCTCGTCACGAAAACGATCTACACTCCTCACATCTGTACATTCGAACGCAGCTGACTGTCGTCTGCTTTGTTTCTGTTTATCTGTGATCATGCATCAGTGTTTTTCCACCTGGCTGTTGTCATGGTTACAAAGGTCATTTTTTTTTGTCACTTAGACTGAGTACCTCATTTTTTTTCCAACGTTAACTTAAGGGAAATCTAATAATAAAAACTTTAAATGATGTCTGAAAGTTGTGATTATTTTCATAGTTTTCACAAAAATCTAAACTCAGATCCCACTTAATGGACTTTCTGGTTCCTTAAACACTCCCCAAGTCCTTCCTCAGTACTTGTTCTGTACGTCATCTGCTGAGGGAAACCTTTGTTAAAACTCTCATAGAAAATGAGAGTATTGAATAACAAGAGGTGAGAAGTAAGTAAGTACATACAATTACTGCAGATACAAAGTTTTATTATGGTTGAATCCGTTAAACGTGATTAATATTAGACATATTTTTATAATTTTTTCCTAGAAAACTTTTTTAAAATTTGTAGTTTATGACACTAATTCAGGAGACAGATAAAAAAGTGGAACCTTTTTGAAAAGGAGAACTGGTGAGTAACCTCCAACATTTGTCTTTTCATTGCTACTAACTGAAGTCGGTTTGTGAAAAGAAGAAAGAAAACGAGCGTCTGCGATGACGAGTCAGAAATGAGGTTTTTGGTTGGTTCTCTCTGTGAGTCTGGACATGAATTAATAAATTTTATGAGGCACGTGGAACAAATCCGGACCAGACGCAAACATTCAAGCACAGTTACATGAATACAAATTCAAATCGCAGCACACAAGTCTTCTCTAACGAACGTTAGAGAACAAACGGCAAAGAAGCACCAAACTATTCCTTCAAGGTTTTTTATATCCAACAAAAGCTCTGCATGTTACACCAAGAACAATCTCCCAGCCATATTTAAATGAGGTCTTTAATTTCAAGGTACTTGGTATACATTAAAGTTTATAGTGGAATTATTTGGACTGAAAGTTGCCTTTTTCTTTGGATGTTCATGAAAAAACATAATAAATAAACTTATTCTGAGACCAGAGGAAAATTCATTCTGTAGCAGTGGTGCTACTGTACATCTGCAGGTCCAAGCCAGAATTACTTTACTGGATATTAATTCAGTAAATTCACAATCTTACATGTTCTGCACTTTGTAGAAATAGCTACAGACATTCCTGACTCGCACTAGCATTAATAAAGGTCATGTTCCATTCAAAGTCAATATATCTGTTAACTGTCTCTTAATAAATAACAGTATTGTGTTGCTGCTCTACTATGTGTCTTATCTTGTCCATCAGGTTCTTGTTTTTCCAGTAAAATGTGTCCTTCACTCATTTCCTTTCACCATTAAAGACTGGTTGAGCTGCCTAATACAGTAGCTGTAAAAATATGCTTTGTCTCAAAGGGTTTAAAGGATCAGTTCACCCAAATCACAAAGAACCATATTCTAGCAGTGTGATATTTCATCCACAAATAGTTTTGCAATAATTTCTGTGACACTTCAAGGACTATTTCCAAACCTTTTCACAGGACCGATGCAGTTCCCCACAGGAGGATCAACCCTTTTCTGTCCTTTGTGAACCAACTGCTTTCTTGCTTTTACAAAACTGCGGCTCTGAGTTTCGTAGCCACATAGCTGCAGTCACTCCTTGTGCTTGGTTTCTTCATGGTTTAAAAGAATGTGAAGCATCAAAATACTTCCCGCAGGGCAGCTCACAGCAGGTTGACCTTAGCCACCACTTGCTTGCAGCCTGTCTGGGAATATTCGTGCCCTCCTACAGCGGGGTAATATTCAATCTCCCCTGCCAGGCGTTCTATGTTTGTATGATCCGGGTAGAACCCCTCTCGAGTCATTTCATCCAGGAAGCACTCCATCACGTGGCCTTTTTCCAAAAGGCCCAGAGGTAAGATGTCCGCCTCCGTCCACAGTGGATGAAGCTTCTCCAGAGTGTTGCGTAATATTGGAGTCAGCTCTTTGACAAGGTTACTGTGACGGCCGGATGCTGTCATCCCCATAGAAATACTCGAGGAGTTGTGTAGCATATGTTTGGTGATGTGTGCTTGGCCCAGATTGCTCAGGAACAGGTAGATAGCATTCAGGTACTCATTGGACTGTTTGGAGGCCACGAGCTGCCACAGCACGTCTAGGATCTCGTCATGCATGTGCTCGGCCTCGTCGAAGATGAAGAGCGGGATCTTCTCCTCGTCCTCGGCTCGTTCGACCATCTCCGAGATGATGGCGTAGAGGTCACTGGCGCATTTTTGGGCATCGGCCTCCTGAGGACAGTGGTGGAGGACATAGTACTGCAGCACCAACGTCTCCCCCACCACGGAGCGGAAGTGTCCGGCCAGGAGGCGTCCCAGGTGGCTTTTGCCCACTCCAGTGGGGCCGTGCAGGGACACAACCAGGGGCTTGTTGTGGACGTAGGTGGACAGGTAGTCCTTCAGGTGGGACAGTAAACCCTCCACTGCTCCCTGCTGTCCAAAGACCTCCCTCCTCAGCGTCTTCTCCAACCCCTCCAGGTCATATCTAAGAACGTGGTCATCTAGGTTCTCTATGGCATTGTACACCTGCAAAAAAACAAGTGACAGATGTTCACAAAATAAAAAAATCTGTGAAGGGGACACAGACCACTAAGAAAGACCACACTAAGATCCAGTCTCTGTCAACGGTTCAATTAAAGATTTTATTTAAACATGTTTAATGTTTAACGTAACTGACATCAGAGACGAGCGAGAGACGTCACAAATATTGTATTTCAGCTTGTCAGCAGCTCCCCATCCAGGATCTCACCCAAAATCAATACTACAAACAAACAAACTTTGCAATCGCCTAAAATCCATGGATGTGTTGTTCGCAGTATATCTCCAACATCCCACCAACTTTCAAGCACTTCATGAACCAGCAGCCCCACGTTTTGAAGCCCCAGTGTTCAGCCTACCATCGCTACAAACACAAGAACAGGACAGTCACGGACAGCGTCACCAGTGCCTCAGGATTAGGTAATGAAGCTGTCTCCACTATGAACCAAGCATGTCTCAACAGTTCAGTTTATTTTTACACTCAGGGTTTGATAATAATAGACATTCCTCACCCTGAGTGGGGACATTGCTAATTGATTTCAACCTGTGTGAATCATAATGAATCATATTATGATTTTCAGGTTCGGATGTTACTTGTATACCTTAGTGAGGTTGGGTGCCCATGTCACACACAGTCAGATGCTTAAAGCTCGATTGCGTGGTGGTTGCGTTTCTTCTAAACGAGGCACTGTTTGATGTCATGCGGTGTTGAAATCTTTAACTGGTCCTCTGTTTTGGGCTACTACACATCCTCTCAGGTTGGTTGCCACAGCTCCACCGACAGCAACCAACTTCTTCTTCATGAAAGGTTCCCCCACAGTAAAAAGTGCTTTTTGGATTCTTTACTAGAATCACCAGAAACCCAGGATACGATATAATCACAATACTTGGCTTACAATACGATATTATTGCGATTTTAAATATTCTGCGATATGCTAAGTATTTTAATACAATTTATTGTGATTATCACATTTTTTTCAATTGCAAATTATATCCATGAAGTTAAACGTTGTCAAAATACATTTAATCTAATAAAAAAGTTCTCTGTCTTTCACTTCAATCATTTTTATTGCTGACAAACTGTCTGTATTACAGTTTATTCCAACTTTACTGAATGAAAATATGTAAACTACTGTGCAATTACAGTTATATTGAACAATAAAAGGTTTTTTTTTAATTAGTTTACAAAATATCGATATTTGGTGGCCCTGTATCGATACTATACTATCGATACTACGATATAAACGAATATCTTTACCTGGAGAAAGACGATGGCAAAGAGCAGGTAAAGGCAGTATTTGGCTCGGCTGTGCTCCTGCTTTGGCACAGCTTTGCGGCCCACTCCGTTGGGAAACAACACCCGCTTCTTCTTTAGCCTCTTCTTTTTCTGAGCATTAGAATATGGCAGGCTGGAGAAGGCAGAGGGGGTAAGTGCGTCGAACGTGAAGATTTTGGGGCTGGCTCGTGCCGGAGCTCCTGTGAGGGGCCCCGCTCCTCCCAGAACCAGGCCCATCTCCTGACGCCGCTTCTTCATGGCCAGGTACTTCTGTTTGATGCGTATGACAGCACGCAGAGATGAAGAGAGAGCAGACAAGCTGGGGGTCGGACTGCCCCTCTGTTTTTCATCTTTTTCTCCTTCCTCCTCCATCTCTCCATCTATCTCTTCTTCAAAATCTCCCTCGTTTTGAGAGGCCGAGGCGCTGCTGTCTTGGTCACTCATCTGCCGAGAGAAAGACTTTAAAGCTGCTGTAATCTACATTTTTACATTAAGAATCACCTGCAAGTGACAAGACGAGTTTGTAGTTTGTTACTCTAACTATTTCGCTGGATAAACGTAACCTAACTATAACTATTCTAGTAAAACCAACAAAGTCCAGTAGTCTCTTTCTTTTAGAAAATTACTTGTGATCTCACCAAGGTATCTCTGCTTGAGTTTTTAGAGCTCTGTCCATTATCCTAACTCAGCCTCATTCAGTGTGTTTACATACACTTAAGTAACCTGGTTACTCATAGAAATCAGGTTACACAGGTAACCGAGCTTTCTGTAGTGTCAGCTCAACTCTTTAGGATGAGTTTACCTGGGGAAATACAGGTTTCTCTAATCCACACGTTATAACCACACGTTCCGTTTACGTCATTAGGGAAAGTGTTGATAATCTAGGCTGCTGACTGGCCTCAGCTACAGCTTTAGTGGACAGATTCTGGTATTACTCTTCTTATCCAACTCACCAAGAAAGCAAATAAACAGATTTCCTAAAAATTGAGCAACTCCTTAACACACCGCTGTGATATAGTTGAAGAACTGAAGCTAAACACAGAGAAAATGATCTGGAGCCTAAACAGAAACAGAATTCTTCTACTCTGTCCATCCTTCTTTCCCGTTATCTAACCAGTTTCTCAACAACAGTCACATCCACGCCAGCAGGGCTCACACTCCCAACCAGAGACACGTTAGATACGAGACTCCTTAGTCATGCTATCACTTACAAAACATTAACATTGCAGTTTTTTCTAAATTCAAGAGGATACTGGAACTTATTGCTGCATAAAATGTACAGTTTTCTGTCATAACGGCTGGTGGGAACGGGCGTGTGCAGCACTGACTTAAACAACATGAGCAGCATGTGAAATAGTTTTAGGTGCAATACTCCCTCTGCTATTTCCTTTTCTCTCACAGGGACAAACTACACGTCTAAATGACTTAAATGAGCAAGAATGGAGGGAAAGAAAAAGCTGGGTGCAGAAATGTGCTCATATTTCTGATTTAGTGATTACGTGTCTAAACAGACACATGATATCTGATTCTGCTTATTTTCCTGTGGTGCTGTCGATTATGTTTCATTTCTCTGCTTTATCAGTTGCTTTTTTGTCATTTAAACCTTTATCTCACCTTTTACTGCTACTTAATAGGTTTCTCCATGCACAGCTTTCTGTTTACAGAGCTCTTGTTTCTTTTCAAACAGTGTGACATGATATTCAAATCATGTAAAAAAAACTTTGATGGTCCTGCAGAAAGAAGGAAGTGCAGTTCATTCAGGAACATTCTCTGCCCATGTAGTAACCTCTGCGTGTGTAAATGCATGTAACAGCTTCTCCACGAAACATAAACTTACTACGCGCTTCGCAAAAACATTAAGCAATTTTTGTTGCACACATGCAATTCTGTTTTTTTTTTTTTTGCCTTGCAGAAAAGAAGGAAGTATCACTTACACTCAGAAGTCAGGTCAACAACAAAATGAGCTGCATAATCAATAATTCACTTTGTAAGTTTAACTGTATTATCAGTTTTCCTGGCAGAGCGTGTAGGAAGTTCTGTGGAAAACTGAGCACAGTGTTTGCATTGTTTGGCAGAGAGAGTCTGACATTATTCTTGGCACAGAGAGTCACTTGTGGTCATCTGTGTGTCCAGGCCCCTTTCCTTCAGAACAAAAGAATTCAGCAAATCACTCAGGAGAGACACAGAGAGTATCAGTGCTTCATCTATCACTCTGTTGTCTTTCCGCGTGCAGAGACCTGAAAGGATCAGCTGCATACCAATCATTTCACACCACTTCAACACTTTGATGTTTAATGTGTAAAAATCCCTCTTTACTAAGTCTCTGTTTGTTGAACGCTGCTGCAAAAACATGCATTTACTGCAAGACACAAAAAGACAAGATGGAGGGTGTTAAGCTTTACAAAATACAAAGTCTCCTTTAGTTTCACCAGTTTTTACCAGAACAGGAGCAGGTATTTGTACACTCACAGTAAGATGTGTGCAAGCCAAGCAGAGAAAACATGAGAGAACAGTGAAAGGAGTTTTCTTACCTTAAAATGCGTCTCTGTGCCGTCCAAGAAGAAGAGTCAGTGCAGTTTCAGTCCATAGTTAAGTAAAAGAGCTTCAACTGAGGAAGGCTTCTCCTCTCGGTCTCACCTCTACACCCTCACCAGTCTCACTCAGCTGTTAGCTCCTCCTTCTCTTCCTCTTTTCATCCTTCTGTCCAGTTTCTGCTGCTTTTATTTTCAGCAGGTCTGACACATTACACCACACACTTACCAGCCACCAGAAAAAGTTCATTCACTAACGTAACCAGTGGGCTCCAGCTAATAAACCCGTCTTTATTCACCATCTATACATTCTTCTGTATCCATATGCAGAAGAACATCAATCTTTCAAGGAATTATTTGGAACACATAATTCTTTGGTTTCACTGTGGTTGTGTCTCCCGTATCACTTTCATGTTAAACAGGAAATGTGACTTTTTGAATTGTAGTTTATCTTAAAACAATTTGTTCGCTTATGTAACCACACTACATTCCTCATTCACTCCCTCTTAAATATCATGCTGCATTTTATGACTCGGTTTAAAGCAAGTAATTACAGACGATTGGCTATCACCTCCTGCTTCTGGTTTTTATGCCAAGTTCAGCTAATGCTTTTCTTAACTTCAGACTAAGCTAGCTAGGCTAGCAGTTTCTCCCTGTTTTCAGTATTTATGCTAAGCTAACTTAACTTTTTCAACTTAGAATAAATTAATATTTTCTTTTTTTGTTGTTGTTTTCGGTCTTTATGCTAAGCTAACTTCAAGTTTTCAACTTAACTAGTTTTTTACTTCAGTGTTTATGCTAAGCTAACTTAATGCTAAGCTAATTTGTGCAGTGTCATATTTCTTGCACAGGAGTGGTGTCGATCCTCTCACCTAATGTAGCAATTTAAATTCCTCGAAACCTTTAATTCAGAGACAATGCAATGCTTATTATTTCAGTTTCCTTTACTTTGCAATTCTACTCCACCCTTTTCATGGAAAACATGATTTACTCCACATAGTACTTGTTAGTACTGGTACGTAAACTGAATTCAGAGTAAAAAGCAATAAATTGATATTGTCAGTTTCCTTGCTACATTCTCTTAAGTGTGAGATATATATACGAAATTAAGTCACTTTTATTGTCGAACATTGTGAATTTTCCACCATTTTGTGACCTTTTATAAACAAACAATGCTAATTTGCAGTAAGCTCGCAGTTGCAAACGTGTCCGGCCTGTAAAGGTTGTACTCGGGATATAAAAGTGGTGTGACATATATTAAAATAAAGTTTCATTTGCCTACATGCCTCGGTGTAAAATTTGAGCTGTTATCACTGTGCTGCATGTACACGGATATCTACACAACCGAGTCTGCTATCATCGCACTGTTGTAGTCATACAAATTGACAATGTGATCACACAATGACACGGACATAAATTACAGAGACAAACTAACAGGAGAGGTGAAAAGTGCATTATCAGACACCATCATCAGGAAGTCGGAGTTATTAGTGTGTTTCTGTAAAGGAAGACGCCTCTGTACACAGTTTACTTTCAACAAGCTGCTGGAAGTAAACTGTTAATGTTGCTGTAGGGGGACGAGGGATTAGTCACACATGACATCAGTCTGCTGTCACACAAGGTAAAGGTCAATCAGGATCCGAGATCAGCTTTTATTTTTCTATACGATGCACACAGTGTTAGGTGTATTTCTCACAGTGTCTGCACAATTTAACTGCAACTGTGCTGTGACCAACGCACATGTGCGTGTAGACACATCAGCCACATCCTTCTCTTATGTGATGATGTGGCCTCAGATAAGCATGATGAGAATCTACAGATCAATAGTTTCTGTGCTTGGTTAGAAAAAAAAGTTACCGTGATGTTATTTGATCTGTAGCACATGAAACAGAAACATGTCTCTCACTCTTTATTAAACAATTCACCATTCAGGGAAATACATGTTCTGCTTTTCTCCTTGGCTCATCGTCTCCCTTGCTGTAATTTCATATTTAACCAATATGACACTAACGTTTAGCAAGAAAGGAACAATAACCACACTTTCTAATTAAGGCCTTTTGGTTCCATCTTAAGCTTTTACATGAATGAGTCAGTTCATTCAGTTCCTGATATTAAAGGCTGAGTACGAACCAAATATTCTCCAATTACTGCTCACTCACACTTATGAAGTACTACTGAAATACAACATTGTAGAATGACTCCTTTAATGCAGACGCACAACGTGCACTTACAGAGAAGGATTTTGTGATAAACTGCATGATATTAATAGAAGTCACATTAAATTTGTCAATGTGGAGCAACTTTCACTATCAAATCAAAGAGCTGCATGTTGTCGTCTGATCAACAGTCCATACGCCAACATATTTAACATTTCCACCAATATTAATAAATCAACCCCAGCAGCTTAATGAATCACCATAGCAACAACAAGGGCATCCATCACTTGCTGGTTCCCTCCTGTAAGCATTTCCTCTGCTTTTTTTAGTGTCTCTGTATTTAGTTTTCTTCTGTGTGTTTACAGTTCATATTTGGTTTTGTGTTGTGTATTTGTATTACGTTTTTTTTCTTTTGCCTCCCATTACATTCCTGTGTTTGGCTGTGTTTTGTGTATTTGCAGTGTGTTTCTGTATTTGATTATGTAAGAGAAACGTAATAAAACATCACGTCACCAAATAAAGTGGACACTGTATGTTCTGTGTGCAATATATGAACATGTAAAGTAGTTACCACATACTTTAAGTATGAAAGAACTAAAAATACTTCAAAGTTCCTCAAAATTGTTGGAACATTTTCTTAACTACAAGTCACTTAGTGGGAGTGGTGCCCTGTGCAGCTGATGGTTATGATAAATACCCTAAGACTGGCCTCACACTCATTTGCAATCCAAACTGTGTCTTTATCTTCCTCTTCAACACAAATATGTTGATATACTACATTACCAGTCTTTACCCCTAACAGCAGCAGTACCCACTCCACTGTGGTACACGCACTTATAACTGGGAGACAGAGGCTGCTTCCTGCAGCTTCCTGTGGGGAGGTATCTGTTGACTCTCTCCTTCAACTTCCTAACACTGATACACTGCAGCAACGACAGAAGAGAACACGTCAAACCAACCTTTCTCCTCCACGTCCTCTACATTGTGTCATCCTGAGTAGTTCTTTTTTTTTTGTCGTGATTTTGGAACAAATAAAAATAATATTCAAAAGAAAAAACATGTAAGCTTTTTACTTAAGAACAGACACAAAAAGATTTATGAAAATATGACAAACCTCAAAAAGATTTATGAAAATATGACAAACCTTAGTCGTATTTCACCTGCCAGTTCTCATGTGTAAAAGAAAAACGTAACCTCTTTACGTTCTGCATTAAAACTAAAATGTTCAACAGACTTTCATAAGAAATGAACAGAAATGAAGTTTGATCAAATAAATACAACTGATGACCAAAACAGATCCTTTTTTTAAATTTAGAAACAGCAAGATATTTACTCCACACAGAAACCTTAAATGTTAATGGCTGAACAATCCACCCACACGGTTCACTTTTCTTCCTGTAGAAGCTACATTAAGTTAAGGTGGGACATTTCAAGTCTTGATTCTTCTCTGACTGTTTCTCTGGAGCCACGATGACGCATGTTAACAAAGAAACAGCCATGAACGTGTCCATGCTGAGAGGCAGCGATAGTTTCTGGCACTTTCCAGCATATTCTGACAGCGTCTACTTCCTCTTCCTGCCCCGGCCCCTCCTGCCTCTGCCAGACGAGGGGCCTGCTCCTGCTGAGCCCAGGGCGTTGTCCGCCGGGTTGGCTGCGATGTTGATCTGTCCCTCCTGGATTTCACTGCGAGCTTCTGGAGGCAGGTGTTCGATCTGCTGCTGCGTCTCCAAATAAAACATTACGTCTCTCAGCTGGTCCTGCAGTTCTGCTATCGTCATGTCCTTACCATCACCTGAAGGACAAACACCAGACACCACCCGGGCGTTTAAACAGATTTTAAACACATAACCTAATGACCTTATTGTTTATCTACACATCAAGCAGCTGCAGAGAAACATGACTGTTTGTGTCCTCCTGGTGAACCCAAGGCCAGTATTCCTCCTCTTTTACCTCTTTTTTGGTCTCCACCGACAGTTGAGAGGAATTTCTCTCTCATTAGCTGCTAATTCTCCACTACATCCACCAGTTTGTCTCTAACTGTCTGCAGTTTGGTTTGCTGTGGAGCAGCTGATATACAGATGCTTCCTGCTGCAGCCAAACATGATGCTGTGTGCGAACGTTGTGGTCTGGACATTAAATGAACTGAAACCCCATTAAAAAACCCTCTGTAAAGCCCAAGGCACCTGCTGATTCAGCTGAATATTATCTGTAAGTTTATCAGCAGCAGCTGCACTGATCAAACTCGTTTACATGCACTTAACCAGCTTTTAAATATTTTAAAGGTGGTCCTAACCCTCTTCTGTAGGAATCTGTGATCCATGCTTGCAAAAAAAAAACCAACATACTCATGTGCTGCATGTTTACCTGGATTTTCAATAACCACTGCATGTAACACAGACACTGTCACAATGTTTTCCATCTGTCATTTTACAGAAATAATGCTGCTTAAATATATATGCAAGCATGACCCAATTACTGACAGATATACAGAACCATAAACTCTGAGAACCTGATATAATCTACTTTTGTACTGAGAATATAGATAGGTATAGATCTGATGGCTGAGTGTCGTTTGACAGTAAAGTGAAACTGTGTGAAGTCACTGTACTTTCAAACTCTAATGTTGAATATGCTAAAATAGAAACGTCTCTCTGCCAGCCGCAGTGTCATGGCCTCTACACAGCTGTGTGAACTTCCTGTCTGTACAGGAGGTCGAACATTCAGACCTAAAAAAAACTGCAAGGAGAGAAGAAGCTGCAAGATAATCATCACTGTATATATTAATAACAATATTAGATGCCACAGACAAGCTTCCTCCATCCACCCATCTTCCATCCAGGCTGTAGAGTAACATGTAAAGAGGATCCAGAGAAAGAGCTGTACTTACTTCCTGTGCTGCTGCACTAACCAGCAACACTCGGGATGATCAAACGCTCCAAGTGGAAGAAACCTCATATGTTGGAGAAATGGCGCCTGCTGAAACCATCAGTGACGGAGATGTGACGTATGACACCTGCGTGTCAATCAAGTCGTAACGCCCGGTCGATATATTTGGCAAATTGTAGCTCATCACACATATATTGGTATCAAAACATGTGTCTGAGATACAGACGCATTAGAACTAGAGAGTATCAACAGGTCACTTTCTGAGCATGCTAACATGCTCTGCTTGCACTGGAAGTTAAATCTTTGACTGTGAGGGAAATGTTGTATCTCAGCAACTATTGGATGGATTTCAGCATAATTCATGTTACACAAGGTAACTTGTAAGAACTCCCCTGATGTTTCCTGCAAGTTCACCAGGCAGAAATATTCATTTGTTCTAATGACTTACAGCTAACTAACATTTGTTTGCGTTGTTTCTGCCCTCGATAGAGACATCCTGTGACATCCACCTGCTGCACAAATACTCCCTTCTACCTGGGAAGTTCGTATTCACCTGCAGAATGAGATCCCACTCAGCTACAGGTGCAGCTTTCGGCGTCGCTGATATTTGTTTATGATTTG
The DNA here is from genome assembly GCA_034779795.1 of Ctenopoma multispine. NCBI lineage: Eukaryota > Metazoa > Chordata > Actinopteri > Anabantiformes > Anabantidae > Ctenopoma > Ctenopoma multispine. The sequence continues at coordinate 1,100,944 of JAUYWH010000004.1, forward strand.
CAAATATTACTGTTTGAATGAGGAAGTATTGTGTAACTACGGACACCGAAACAAAAACAGCCCTTCTACCTCCAAGCTCATATGACCCCTGGTCTTTGGGACTATTACCATATTCTGAATCTATGTTTAAATTCCTGCTTACTAGTCTTTCTCTTAAATGACACGTTTGATGTCTGCAGCAGGTGGTCACACAAATACATGAATGAACACGTATGTTTCAGCTAGAGAGGACTTAATGAACCATCCTCTCAGTAGTGCTGTGTAAAGTCAGTTTCTGGGCCAATCACAGTGTAATTGGTTTCAACTCAAATAAAACTGATCAGATATTCTTCCTTAAAAGGATTAAAAAACTAATGTGCACTTCACTTTGTGTTGCTGCCATCACCACGTGTGTGTGTTTATGATACGGTGTATGCAGAGTGGTAAGAAATGGCTTGATGTTTAATAATTAATAATAATTAAAATGAATTAGATCACTCTGAAGGTTTTCTCTTGTCCCCTCTGTACTCACTACTCTCTTTTCCTCTGCGTTCCTCCTCCACCAGCTGGGACTGCAGCTGTGTCTGGTTGGCTCTCAGACAGTGGTTCATCTCCTGCTCCTCCTTTAGCTCTTGGCTCAGCTTCAGCACTCGACCGTTCAGCTGGGTTAACCTGAACATACAAACACAGTGGAGCTATAAGCTGATGATGAGTTTATTATTGGAAGCTGAGCTGCAAGCGAGCCGTAACCCATGATTTACCTTAAACTGGACATTTTAACAGCAGGTATTTTGACTTGTTGTAACATGAAAGACACAAGTAGAACTAACAGCAAAGTAATAATGGTGTGAGAAAAACCAGGAACCTGAAAATGACACAATGACGTAAAACTGTTTGCAAGGAACAAGGTCTATTACAGAGGTTTAGGCTCTTTTCCAGCAGGAAAGTGTCAACAACAAGCCCAAACATACAGCCAGAGTCACAGAGAAGTAGGTTTAACATCAGAGAGTCCTGCTACAGATGGTGCTGCCCCACAGAGACCTGACCTCATGGAGTCAGTCTGAGACTACACGAAGAGACAGGAGGCTGGAACAAAAAGAACTGGTGCCGTTTTAAAGACAAAGGTCGCACAGGTTTTTTTTTTTAAGTGCCTGAAACTCAGGCAGTCACGCAGCAGTTTGTGACAGGGCTGACTGCCCGGAAGAGACATTTAGTCTCTTTCACCAAAACCTGTTACAGTTTTCCGAGAAAAACTCCCGGAGGATTGTGGCAAACAAGCAGGAACTCGCTCTTTGTATGGTCGTGTAGGCAAATGACTATGGAACCACTTAAAACAACCAACAAAGTGTCTTTACAGGAGAATTTTTGGTTTGTGACAGCAGCAAAAGCAGAAGTGTCAAAAACTACTGCAGTTCATTTATGTTCTTATATCCACTCATTTTAAAATAAGTGTTTTATTTTTGCTTCCTTTGTTTAGCTGCATTTTCTGTCAAGTTTAAATCATTATGAAAGGCGCCTTCTCCAAAGCCTTACTGACATTTTTATACAGCTCTTGTAGCTGCACTGTGACCTAAACTTGTACTTAATACACTAATACAGTGATTCCAAAACGCTCTCCTGCCCTGCCCTCTGCTGATTACCTGGATCAGGTGTGTTCACTCATTGTTCAGGGCGGCCTGAGGACAACACTAACATAACTGGGTCAAAATGTCCTAATATCAAAATTAGCAGTTTACAGCTCAGCTACAATTTCTTTTTTCCAGGCGAATCAAACTAAGTGCAAATTTTTTAAATGTAAAAGATGCAACAAAATAGCAGCAGGGGTAAAAGATAAAACTAGAAGCACCTGCAGTCATTTTACGTGAGTTGGTTGCACAGCCGCAGCAGTTTGCCTTTCACTGCTGGTCTACAGCAGACTGACGTTCAACTGGTGCAGAGAATTGCTTCAATAACTAAACATATAAATCTCTTAAACTCAAGGAATCAATGCTCATTTTATTGTTGTTTTTCCACCTCGGACGTGGGAAACACAGTAAGAATATCAAAAGTCAGTCACAACCTTGTACTTTAGTGTGTAGCTGAGAGACCCACATTAACAATGCAGTCACACAGACAAAGATCCATCCAACGCACAGGTGGACAGAAAATACATCTACACCTACTTTTTCTCTATGCTCTGCTTCTCTTTGCTTATTTCTCCTAAGCGTTGCTCCAAGTTATCACAGCGCTCCAGGGTTTCCTTAAATTTAGTCTTCATGTTGTTAATCTGCAGAACAAAGAGACACAGGAGTCAGAGGACACACAGAAACCACAAAAGACAACCTGAAATCAGCCTAACTTAAAGGTACAATGTGTAAAATGTGGTTAAGCAGCATCTAGTGGAGAAGCTGCAGAGTGGAAATGGTGACAACTCCAGCTCCAAGCACAAGGGAGACTACGGTGTCTGACATGTCATTTTGTCTTCTACATCCACGTCAACTATAAACCCGTCAGGTGAAGAGGTTACTTTAGAAATCTGTCTGGGAACTGGACATATTTAATTTGTAAGACAACAGGTATTAGCTTCAGTTTAAAAAAGCTAAATGTGATTCCCTTTCTGGAGCCAGTGTTTGGTTTGTCTGTCCTGGGACACTGTAGGAACATGGAGGAGTAACATGGCGGCCTCCATGAAAGGCGACCCACTCCCTGAGCAGCAGTTTCAGGTGATCAAAATAAATCACACTGTACCTTTAAAAACTTAAAACCTCTTCTGTATATAATGACGAATCTTGAGGATTTTACTGATCCAAACAGACAGTTGTTGACACCACACTCCTTCTCCACCACTGCTGGTACTTATGAGTGTTCGTATAAATACTTTTACATCATTTAACGGCATATGAAGCAGCTCTCAACGCGTCCTTTATCAATTAATGTTATAAAAACTGTGAGGTCCACACGTCTGTGGGGTGTAGCCATGTGTGAAAAAGTGAAGAGGGCTGAGCTGAGAAGGCAGCGCTGTGGTGCTCGTGTTGAGAACGAGGCTGGAGGAGGTGCGACTGCTTGTTCTCACACACTACAACTACAGTGTGTAATAATTAACTATTATGTGTACATACTTTTAACTGTGTTTAAACCTGAGCAGGATCAGAACTTTTTAAAGTTACTAACTGTGGAGTAACGAGTGTTAAACTGACTTCAGCTTATTCCTATAGTTCTGACCAGTGAGGAACAAATTCATTTTATTCATTATATACAGCACATATAACCCCATTACCTCCTCAGCCGTCTCCTTCTCCAGATGAACAATCTTGTTCTCCCAGTAGATCCTCTGTGACTCCAGCTGACTCGTCAGTAGATATGAGTACTGCAGACACGCAGCATTCGTCAGAACACATCAACATTTATTAAAGAAAACAACAACTAGGAGACAAGGAGACACTTACCTCTAACTGAAGTGCATCAATTTTCTCAGCTTGACAGCTGTCTCCTTCACATTCATACTGCACCATCTTCCCGTCAGTCTTACTGGCCACCAGACGATGAACATAGTTATCTACAATAACAGAGGAGAAAATGTCAAACGTTTGATGGCCACCTTCTGCAGCAGTGAGGACAGGGTTAACGAACAGCACAGAGCAGTGAAGAAATGTGGTGAAAGCAGAACGTCCAATGTCCATGGTCAATTATTTTCAGATAATTCACAAACAAATCTGAGATATGAGTAAAGCAGAAAATAATCAGGCCAGGACTCAGCGTCAGTGTCAAAGTCACTGCTTCCAACGCTTCCGAGTCAGGATGGAGGGAAGTTAAGTTATCGTAACAGTACGGTGGGTATAAGACGTTTCACCGTCTCGTTCAAGGGCATGTGGCCAAGACAACCTGGGAATCAAACCACCAGACCGAGTGGAAATGGACTGTTCTACTAAATAAATCCCTAATATTTGAAGGTTTGGTTATTTAAAGTATTAAAGGCTTAAAACTCTATTACTTCCCCTTTTTCCCCAGGGGCTGGTGGATAATAAGAAGAGGGAACATTGAACAATTCAAGAAGCTGACAGATACATGACTCCAAACTCCAGCAACTTTGATTTCAGGTGCTTAAAGTTCTCTGAAAAAAACAACAAACAAAAAAACTGGACAACTTCATGTTCTGGTGACAACCATGTGATACGGCTGAAAGCTCCAGAACTGCCACTAAATTAACCATGTGACTTTATGTTTCAGTTCATCTTGGTATTTTTCTGCCCTCTTGTGTCTAAAATGGACGAATGCAGCTTGCGGCACCGGTGTTGCTTCTACTGTACTTTGATTCACTTGAGTTTCTGTTTTATACTTACCTATGGGGCCCTTTACCTTTGTAGATCACCTAGTTTATAGCTGTTTGTACAATGTACTGACACTTAAATTGACATAAAACACACACACACACACACACACAGGCCAAGCCATATATATCTCTCCAGTACCTCCTGCATAGTCCCAGACGCGGTGGTTGGTGAGCTGCATTGCGTACGTATGCTGTGTTTCTTCAAAGTGCTTGTAGGCATGCCGGCTAACGTAGCGGCCACAGCCAATGTGCCCGCAGATCAAACAAATCCACAGGTTCTATGGAAGCAGGAAGAAAGCGGGAGGAGTGGTTACAGGTGAAAGACCGAGCTGTAAGAGACGAAGTAAGATATTATTTACCTCCTGAACTCCACACTCGAAGCATTTGTTCTCCTCAACCGGTTCTGGAGTCTGACAGTACCTACACACAGGACACCTGAAAACAGAGCACACCGTCAGCTGCAGTCACATGTGCAGCGGCCCTTTGTGAAACAGAAGAATACATGAAAAGAGGAGGACAAAAACAAACACCACATGACACGAAGCCTGGAGAAATAACCAGTGCACTGAGAATGAGAGCATGTGATTCTGAGTGAGAAGGTTCCCTTATTTACACAGTTGTGGATCTGTGCTGGATTTAAGCTAAATCTCAGTAACTTACACCTAAACGGAAGAAGGCTGCTTTCTGTCATTTAAACAACTGTCAAGTACTGTAAATTACTGCCAGCGGCAAAGTGACAAGCTACAAACTTAATACAAAGCAAGACAACATGAAAAGTCAGGAGGCGTCTGTACAACTCACGAGGCATCTTCCCACCGCTGGAGACACTGGCTGTGGAAGCTGTGGTTGCAGAGAGTGGTGAGGATGCCGTTCACCGACTCGTCCATTCTCTCCAGGCACACGGTGCACTTTGGCAGCTCGGTCAGCTCCATCACCGGCAGACTGGCACCCTGAGGAGAACGTGGGGGGGGGGGTAGAGAACGCAAAGCATGCAGAGTCACAATGGTCTTCACAGACAAAAACAGGAGGGGTGAAAATAACAGGCTCCCTCCCTGTGCGTAGGTAAAGATTGTCTATAGAAAGTAAGAGGTATCACTCTTAACAGTTCAAACCTTCATATTACGTCAGTCAATCACGACCAACGTTCAGTTCAGAATCAGGAGATTCAGTATTTAAAGTAAGTAGCTGTTAAAAAACAACATGTGCCAAAGTCAGCAGGGTGTTACTATGTAAATTCAACCAATCACATACCCATACAGTATTAAGTATTAAGTCTTCTTCTGCTATACAGAATGAATATACAGTTCACTACATTTACTTCTACTATTGCAACGTAGTAATACTGCAATATTAATTCATACAATTTTTTTGCTGCTCTGCTGATTAGTAAATTAATAATTATGCTCAGTCATTTAACTGAGTAATTATTTCACCAGTTTGTTATTGTTTGTCTGTCGATCTTTTTCTTTAACAACAACATTCAAACTCTCTGCTTTTATCCTAAATAAATTTGTGCACCTAAGTTTAAAGAGTGGCCCTGAATTTGAGACACATCAGGGTATTATTTACCTCCTCAGACTTTATGACCTCCGCCCGCTCCACGTAGACCAGCTGACAGACTGCGTCTTCTATGGAGTTGAACTGGCGGCCATTACACGCCGTGTAAAAACTGTCTGCGTCTGCCTAAACGAGGACAGAGAAGAAAAGAGCAGTTAGTGTTTAGTTTTGTGAGGAAACAGCTGATAACACTGAACTACTGGGAACTGCAGGATGACTGAACTTCCCTCCAGCACATGAACACAGATTCAAATGAAGATACAGAACTGACTGAACGTCAAACCACAGACTACATATCCACCAGCCTGTTTTCCCCTCTTGTCATTATTTTCATCATAAACAACAGACCAACTCAGTCTACACACACCTACTAGCGACGCACTGTTCATGAACATCAAGTCACTTCACTTGCAGGGAACTTACCTGTGTAGAGAACTTTATCAGAACCATGTACTGGTTAGGGGTGGAGTCCCGTATGATCTTCATGTGCTCCATGACGTCATTAAATGGCGCCATGAGCTTCATGAGGTCATGGCTGGTCATGGTCGCTGGGACAGTCAGGATACACACCATAGCACTGCGCCTCACGTCTTCAGTCAGTGACGTCATTTTGCTGCAATAAGACAGAATTTAAAAAAATCATGCTGTATTTAAACAGCAGATCAGTGTTGGAGCAGTGAATATACATGTCCAACAGGACTCACTTGGTCTTGTAGAGGTGCATGATACCGTGGACAATCTCCACAGAGGGGTTCCCACTGAAGAAGGAGATCTGGTCCGGCAGCTGCTTGGAGGGGGAGTCAGGAGCAGTGCCTGCTGCTTCTTGTGAAAAGTCAGTGCCCTCGGCACCTTCTGCTTCAGCCCTCGGCTCACTGCTCTGCTCTGCTGAACCTCCAGGTTCTTCACCTCCTCCTTTATCTGAGACACATAATGTCTCCAGTGTTTTTATTCTTGTTCTGTTTCTGCTCGTTGGCTTTAGAACATTCTGCAACACACACGTCTTACCTGGGCTGGGTTCAAACGTTTCGATAACCATGTCCCCCATGGCTCTGCTGCCGATGTGTTGGTGCAGCACAGCTGCTCTTTCCAGCTCCGTCTTTCCACTCAGAGTGTGTTTGGCCAAACCCAGAGCTTTCTCCTGCAGTTCCTCCTCTGCCATACCTTCAACTACAGACGGGACAACAGAGAAACAAGTTTCTGTAAGCTCAGATTAAAATACAGCTGTGTGGTGACTAGAAGGAGTGGGAATGAGACAATGAGGGATTCAAGCAAACAAACTGGAACAGATACAACAGACTGTCAAAGAAATGCTTAATTTATGTTATAGTTATTAGTCTTAGTATTTAATAATGGTCAGGCTCCGTTTTGGAATCGCAGCTTGTGTTTGCACAGTTCATAAGACTCTAAGCTGTACAATGGTAATTTTATTTCACATCATCATGTACACCGTTACCAGACACATAATGTAAAATATTGTCAGTCTATATATACCACGCCAAACACAGTCTTGAACAGCTCTATTTTATCCTACAAAGGCTTGCACTCTAATTATTTCAGTTCCTTAATTGTAATTAAAGCGATTTCCCTCAGCCCAAGGTGACGTCACAAATGTCTTGGTTAATGTAAAACCTAAAGTTAATCAGTTTAGTATTCAGAATCATACAGATCAGAAACAGTTGCTGTAAACAGTTGTTAATTTTTTATTATATTTGCAGCTGGAGCATAACATTTGGAATGCATTACATTATGGATTATTATCTTCCATGACCTCCTCCACTATAAATATGACTTAATAGATGACTTTTCTTTTATCTTATCACTGATTTCAGGAACATTTCACATAAATGCTGACTAATGTTATATGAGTTTAATAGTATACTCTATTTTAATAAAGAACAACAGAAGAATATTTATTGAAGACCTTACTTGTCACTGTTAGCTAGCTGTTAGCTGTTTGGCTAACTTGACACAAAAACTTTGGCGTTATCTCACGTTTTGAGCGTAACGTTATAACTCACCAGCCGAGTACTGGAAACCCTGTGGAAAAGGAGACTGATCGGCTAATTCCAGGCGGATAACGACCAGAGACACGCTCATGTGTTATGAAACAAACTCCCACTTTAGCAGAGAACAGGCTAAACTAGCTAGCGGGCTAAGCAGCTAGCGTTTAAAGATAAAGGCAGCCGCAATAAATTACTTTTAGCGCAGCCACATGGAAAAGTCAGCAATATGCCAGTCACACTATTTATATGTTCCAAGATCACAAACACAAACTTCTACTTATTTACTGCTAAAAAAAAAAACATTAACTATCTTAGGATTTAACTAATAGTTCACAGCTGTTACTAGCATGTTGCTCTTCTTCATTGGACATGAATAAACAACCTTTAACCAGCTGCTGCCACCTACAGGACTCAACCATGTACTGCAGCCGCTAAACTAACAAAACAAGCTGCGAGGAGAGGGTGTTAATGTTCACTTTTTAAAAAAAAGCTCAGTTAAAAGATGCAAAAAAATGACTGAAAACAAACAAACTCCAAAGAGAGAAAATAACCACACAAATAAAATAAAAAATATATATATACCGTGACCAAAAATAGACACAAATCAAACATGAATAGTTCAAACCTCCCAGAAATAAAAAAAAAATTTGAAAATTATATACACGACCACAAGAGACACAAAAGAACCATAAACAAAAAATAACACAGTTTAGAAATGACCACAAAGAGACAGAAGATGACACAAGCGACACATCCACACACAAGCACACAGAATAACCACAAATTATGCAGCCATGTTGTTTTGTGTGTCTTTAGACACTTTTCACCTCTTTATTGCTGCAGAATGAGGTTTTGCGTCTCTGTTGATGAGTTTCTCACCGCTTTGTTTTTCTTTTCTGCTTCGTGTCCTGCAGCAGTTTACACTCTGTCATCATTTTGTTTAATTTCCAACGTATTACATCTGTTTGAGAACATAAGATATTTCTTTGTAGGTCGATTCTTTGTGGTAATTTTGCATCTTTGAGGTAATTTTGTGTTTTTGTTGTTTTGCATTACTTCTCATCACTTTGTAAATGTCATTTTGACTCTGATATCTTGCAGGTAAAGAACCAAAGGTGTAGGTATATTACAAAGTCTGTACATATAATAATATAATGTGTCTTACATGGTTAACACTTGTCAAACTGAAGGAACAATTTAACTCTGTAAGGGAAGCTGCAACATAATTCTGCTTCTAACACGACTGTACTTTTACTTGTTCCAACATATTTGACATTGTGGTCACGCAAATACAAAATAATAAAAAAAGAGGTAAAGACAAAATATTAACATATCCTTATTTTATTTTAAAAAAGCTTTGACATTCCAGTGTTTCGGTTTTCCATTTTCTAACAAAAGTGGGTGCCGAGATGACTCCAGATTGTCGACCGTTATTCTGAACCACAGCAGCAGCAGCAGCAGCAGCAGCAGTCGGGTCACAGACGTCTTCTCTCCGTTTGAACAGGTGGGTTCACACTTAGCAGATGTGTTTGTGATTGTTATGCACGTACGAGACTAACAGGAAGGGAAGGCTTCAACATTTACTCAAATGTTCACATTTCTCTGCCCAATTCTTCCTAAAAGTAATAAAAACTAAAATCCTGCAGTGCCAGCAGTCATCTCTCAGGGCTGCGTATGTAAACCATGTCTGCTTGTTTTAAATCTCATCCATTATTCATAACATAAACTGACAAAATGCCGAAGCTGTTTTGGTTCATTGTGTTTCTCAGATGCTGGGCGTCTTTAGTGGAGATGACATAAACATTAACACCAGGACAAAGCTCAGGATCTACTGCAGCTGCTTAAAAAAAAAAAAAACACACACACACTAAAGTCCTCACACGCTCTGCTCTGAAAAGGCTGCCTCAAGTTGTATTTACATTAGGTCCAATGTTGTCCTGTGAAAAACACCTCTCTGTTTTGAGCTGTTCCAGAATGAAAAAACTACATGTGTCCTAACTACCAGATCCCCTCCGTGGTTTGGTCTAGACTGAACTAGGAAAATCATGCAGTGTCTCTGCAGGAGGAGCATGTTGGTCAGGTTTGTAATCCTGATGTGTGGCTGGATTAAAAACCAGAGGTTGCATACTTTAAGAGAGCCTCGTCACGGCTGCAGCGTCAGAGGAAACAAGAAAACCGCAGATGATGAGAGTAGAAAACACGCCGCTTTCAGTGCACATAATCACACAGTCATCACCGTTTGATCCATGCCTTATTCTGTTTGTGCTGGAACAACCGGATCTCACACACAGGCACATTCACCAAGCACCACTACTGCTGGAATTAAAAGAAATAGCGGCAGACATTTCAGAATTTAAAAAGAAACAACTCCTGTTATTTAACTTATCCCAACATTTCTCTGTGTGATACTGTAACTACAGAGCTGGTTCCAGGTAAAGTATCAAAGCAACACACGATGCACAAAGCAAAAAACAAACAAAAAAGCAATGACGAAAGAATTCTCGAGGGGGAAACGTCAGTGTCCATGTTTCCACAGAGTGCTTCAGTTTCATGCAGAGTTGCTGCTCTTGGTGGAGAGAAACAGGTGGAGGAGCAGCACATTGACAGACTGCTTCTCCTCCGAGTCGTGTGTTTGTAACTTGGACTTAAACAAAGAGGAAACGTAACTGACCAACAAACAGAATAGTGGTTTATTGTGTCTTATATTCGCATTTACTCGACGAGTAGTTGCTCTTTACTATGTACAATAATTTATTAGATTAGTTCATCTAAAACTGCTTATTCATCCTAATTTTCTATCTTAAAGAAGTGTGTGTTTGTTCCTCACCTTCGCTTAACTTCATGAGTTTACTTACAAGTTTATGTGCTATAAGAGTTGCAAATGTTACAGGGGTGCGGTGGCGTTGTAAGTAAAAGTAAAAGAAGCATCCAGACTGAGGAATATGCAGGACAGGAAGGAGCTCGAAGATGACGCGTGACAGGTAGATTGGGTTTGTTGAACCAGCGAGAAAAAGTAGGACTCGTAGCTTTAGCTGGTGTGCCGAGAGAAGACGATGGTGAAGGTCACTGGGGTTTGACAGCGGGAGTACAGTCATCGTGTTCTGGGGTTGTGGGTGTGCGATGGCGTCAGATCTTGAGGTTTTTGAAAGTTTCTGCTCTCTTTTTCAGCAGGTCCCCCACCTCCTGTAGCGAGCGCAGGTAACTGCTCTGCACCTTGTCCATAGCAGCCTTCGTAAACGACTCCTCCTGAAACACACACACAGTGCATCGGCCAATCAACTTCACAGATGATTACATACAGGTCAGGATGTTACTGATGTGCTGCCTCTGTAGATTTACCCTGAAACATAACGCTGCACACGCTTCCTGCACACTAACCTGTGTGTGTCCCTCCAAGGTTAAACTGGCCAGTTTAAGGGCCGTCATGCAGGTCTCTTGCCCCTTTATGTGCTCCAAAGCCTGGGTAAGCAGGTCCTGCAAGCTCCCCGTCAACTCCTGGAACCCGCACACCACCACTGGCTGCAAGAGACACAAAGCATCAGTGGATCGTCAACATAAAATGTTTTTTTCTAATGTTACAAGTGTGGAAGAATGATTTTACCAGAGCTGTGTTTGCATCCTTTTTCTTCTTTTTCTTCTTCTGTAGACTTGTCTTGAGTGGTCGGAGGATCTTAGCACAGTAACTAGCCATCCACAACACTATGCACGCCGTCTGTGCACAGTAACATCACAGCATGAGCACAGCATATTCATATTAGGAAAGAGAAATGTAGAGGACGTATAAACTGAAACAGTGAGTGTGCTTCTCACCTCAACAAAGAAGATTAGGTTTTCTAAAAAGGAGGGTTGAGTTTTTAATTTGGTCTCTTTCATTTCCAATAAATCCCCTTTGCATTTATTCAGTATTTCTGCAGATAAAGTAGAGAAACATTCAGGATTCAAACGGTTCAACTGTCATGAGCACAGTAAAGAAAATCGTTTCCCTGTACGATGAAATTCTCTTCGCTGTCCACACCAAATGCCACATGACAAAAAAGATAAAGATAAATAGTAAGTAGCTTTAAAGGCAACATGAGTACAACAACATAATTATAACAGGAGAATGAAGTGGATCCTGATTCTAAACTCCAGTCAGTGGTTTAGGAGTCTGATGGCCTTGGAGAAGAAAGAGTTCTTTAGCCTGGTGGTCCTACATTTTAAACTTCTATACCTCCTGTCTGAGGGAAGCAGTGTGAACAACAGACAGAATAAAGTTTAATTTTGTTTATTAAAATGCTAACTCACCTTGAAGCTGCACTACTAATGATTTAAAGCCATTGCAGATCTGGGTCTGGAGCTCAGACGACTCATCTAGGACGGTACAAACAGAAGTAGGTACTGAAGTATCAGGGAACATTTGGGCTTCGTGTTAACCATCATCTCTTCTTACCGAGTCCAACAGTGTCCAGCTCCTGTAGGTGGACAGACAGCTGGAGAGCTGCAGCCTGACACTGGCAGCTCCCACTGGACAGAGCCTGGGCCAGGCGGGTGGAGGGTGGTCCCAGGAACGGGTACTGCAGCACCAACATCAATTTGCATTAATGACATTCAAATGTACTGCAAAGACTTTACTCAGAGTACTTGACGGAGCCGTATACAGTGCAGTGCTGTGTGTAAACTTCACCTCTACACGTTTCTCTGCCACCTCAGCAGCTGTCTGCAGAGTCTGGTTGAGCTGAGACAGCAGGCTGCTGTGGACTGAGGTCTTGTCTCCGACTCCGTTCTCGTGGGTCATCTCGGAGTTTTGCTGCGATAGTGTGTGTCCCATGGCGGCCAGGGAGGCGAGAAGTCGAAGTGTTAGAGAACGTATCCTCAGCCAGATCGACTCTTCCTCCAGAGACTGACGTCGGTGCTCGTTGGTTAGCTGTCTGCACAAGGAGGACGAATGAGTTGATTTGGGATACGAGAGCTTCCAGGAGCCTCCGCTACTGCAAAAATAATGTTATGACAATTACTCCGCACCTCTCTTTAGGGTTCCAGCTGGTGAAAACAGTCAGGTCTCTGTTGTCCCTCATATTATCCCAGGGGATGTCATCCTCCTCTGCAGACAAAGACATGGCCTTCACGCTCTCCTCCAGACTCAACACACTGGAAAAAATAAAATAAAATAAAGACATCATCTAAACTCAGCTCCACATCATAAGTTACTTATTTATTCTAACTATATTCTCACATATCAGCCTCAAGAAACAGGTCCAGCAGCATCCTCTCAGTGCGAACTTGGGCAAAGTGCAGCGATTGGTTCAACCTGTTCCTGAGGGCGATGAACTCCGGGATCTTCTCAAACGCTCCGTACTTATACGCCTGGATGATGTACTCTGAGGTCTGGTGGGAAGGGATGGAAAAGAAAAGAAGGGTGAATAAAAGAGTGAGAAGAGATGAAATAAGGATGGAAGATGGTGACACAGAGGTCGAGACGCTCCGACTTACATCTTTCTGGTTAGAGTGGAAAAACCTGAGGGAGAAATTACAGGACTGGGAGGCGGCAGCAAACTGACCCAGAGGCTCAGCGTAACGTGTTAACAGATACCTGAAAACAAACACATAAAAAGACTTTACATTCAGAGCCGGTACGGGCTTAAGGTCAAACTTAACTGCGTCTGTACTGACCCTATGGTGTCGTGCTGTACATGCTTGGCGTCCAGGCTGGAGTAAAGGTCCACTACGGGCTCGAAGGCTCCCAGGTGACAATAGAGGAGCAGCAGCAGCAGTTTGAACTGTGCGTTCGAGGGACTGTGAGACAGACCCTCCTCGAGGAGACCCAAACACTGCCATACCATGTTTTCATCCCCTAACAACACACAGCAGGGCAACACACTCAGAGAAATCCTCACAGAAACGAGGATTGTGGGAAAGAGATACTCACCGGTGTCCGTCCATAAGTCAACGTACACATGAGCTGCCATGAGAAAATACATATCAGAGAACTGCAGCTCGGTCTTCAGAGCATTCTTCCCTGTTAAACAGAGACACGCACGTCAGAACAAACAAAGACCAGGTGAGCAACCAGGAACACAAACGCAAGAAAGTTAACGTGTTGATGAATCGGTGTAAAAATCAGCTACATGCGGATTTAAAAAAAGAAACCGTGTCAGCTCTCAATACATTCAAATTCAAATATTACTGTTCCATCTGCTTTACACTTTAACAATTCATATAAATACACTGAACACAGGGAGGACACTGAAGTTGTACTTTGTATGAACTTACATTAGTCTAATTTCCTTCTTTGCACAGAACAGTGCTTTGTCCAAGAAGGACAACATCTGGATTGTGTTTGATTACGACTGTAAACCTCATTACAAGTGACGCTGCTGCAGAAAGAAACTGCTGCTGCACCTTGTTCGTATGCAAATGTCTTAGTGCATATCTGAAACAGAAACAACAACACTCTTGCTTTGCATGTGAATGACTTCCTCAGGACTTCCTACAGTTTATCATTTGACTGAGGCTGTTAGGACGACGCTTTACGAAAAGAGTATCACTGTCTCCATGCTCAACTCCGCAGCTTTTGATTCAGGCGCTACATCGTTAGCAGTGGGCTTCTACCAGCTATTACGTGTGACAAGGTGACGAACCCATAACCCCCTGAACAAATGTTTGTTCCAACAGGACTAAGAACGAGACCAAGCGATGTTCTTACCAAACTTAAGGCCGTGACGATAGTGAGCCTTGAGCTCGGTGATAAGCAGCAGTTTTCCGTCCACGTCGAGAGAGTGATGCAGGCCGAGCGATCGACTCAGCTGACACACACACAGATGCCTCTGCAGGGCTTTGGTGTCCTCTGGGAAAGCAAATCCCTCCTCTCCCCGCTCCCCCAGTGGAACGGTTTCACTCAGACGATTAATAAACTAAAACGTTAAAGAGACATGTGGTTCACAGTCGACCCCGCTTCAGTAGCTCTGCAACAACACTGCTGTAGCCGTGTCTTACCTGAACACGTTGCTCCGGCGAGAGCAGATGCAGGTATATTTTTAGGTCTGTTATGCAGCAGGGTTTGTCTCCAAACTTCGCAAAGAACTGCACCATTAGCTCTAAAGGCTCACCTGTTTACAGCCAAACAACAGACTGTCACATACAAAGGGTGTAACGCCTGACAAAGGGTGAATTCACAATGTTTGTACAATCCATGCGTGTTACCCAGCAGGCTTTCTTCAGGACAGCCCCGTTCTCTCAGTCTGTGTATTAATTCCAGCCGTGCTAAAAAGGGTCCTCGGAGTGAGCGAGACTCTTTGCCGTCCTCTCCCTTAATTCTCTCCTCCACAAACCTCACCACTTCAGCCACGGTGTGATGTACAGAACCCTCTGAACAGCTGGACACAAACACAAACACACAAATCCAGATTAACATTCAGGAAAAACTCTTCTCTACGTTGTTGCCCTCCACAGTTTTAGAGGTTAGAAACACTCCAGGAGCTCACGGGGATCCAAGCACAACACAGCAGACGCAAGCTGTTCTTAACTCTCGTCGTTCCAAAGAACGTTTTGCTGCGAGCACACAATAAGAAATTAAACTCTTGATCAGTAAAGGAATGCACTGGATTAATGACACAATTGCAGTTCGTCTAATGTAGACAAAACCATATAACCGACACTGAAAGCAGCTTTCAGACAGCACTGCTCACCTGATGACAGTCTAGATGAAAAGAAAACACTTATAATTCTTATTCTACGTTATGAGTGTGGTCATGTTACAGCTTTTGTTTGACCTGTCACATTCACAACATGCCATTTCTGCAGGTTTGGAAAGAAAATAAGGAGTTTTTATCATCATTTCATCTTTGTTTTGTACTCACTGTTCTCCTTCTTCGGGCGGACTCCACGACTGATCCATCAGGTGGAAGAGGGAGTCAAAGTAGGCGGGATAGAACTGCCAGTCATCAGGACTAGAAACAGAAACGCACAAGTCTGTTACTGTTGTTGTCGTCGTTGTCATCATTGTGTGTAACTTCTCTGTCTGTGCAAAGACGTGAGCCCACACTCACTTTTTGAGGAGCAGCTTGTGGGCCAAGGCGTTACACTCGGGCCAGCGTTGTAGCCGCTGGTACAGCAGCATACACTTGTTTTCTCTGCTCTGCAGCTCACTGGTCAGCTTCTCTGTGGGAACACACACGAATATAGTGGATAACGGTGGGAGCTTTGGTACAACAGTGCATAATACTCACCAACACACACTGTGAGTGAAGTATGAAACGTCTACCTACCCCCCAGTGGGCCTCGGATCACTTCAAGAGCCTCGACACATTTTCCCAAGCGCTCTAGGATCATAAAATATAGCTGCACCTGCAAGACAAATTCAAGCCCATATGTTTTCTGGAAATTACCACACAGTGAGGTCACCAGTACTTAGGATCAGGTACCGAGGTTTATACTGAGACAGCGTATAACAGCAGGAACTCTGTGCTAAAAAGACTAACTTCATCATTTACAGAAGCAGAATGTGTTACACACACACATAGACACACACAGACACACACAGACACACACAGACACACACAGACACACACACACAGGTATGTGCGTCTTGTCTTATGGACTAGATTGTGAACCTATCCTTTAACATGCGGGATCTTGTGATGGCTTGTGTAAATTGTTCTACTTCCATGGAGGAAACAAACACATTACAGTACAGTAAAACCATGCCCCTTACAAGATATTTCAAACTGTCTTTAAGCTGTTAAAGACTCTTCCAGGACATTCAGACACTCACCTCTGCTTCTGCTTCTATCTTGTCCTCCTTGACCATTTTTTCCACCATGCGTTCAGCCAGAGGCAGGAACATGGTTTGGGCCAGTTTCTCATCTTGTGCGGAGATGGCCTAAACAACAGAGCACGTGTTTTATCTTCAGACTAATGAAAGTATGTGAACGTATGTGAGGCAAAAGCCTGTGATTACCTGCATCACCAGACTCATGACAGACCAGAAGTAATATGGATTCTTGGGGACGATTTTATACAAGGCCATTCCTGCCTGTAAAGGGTGAAGATGCAGTTAACGCATTTAGCTTTTTAATCACCAGTGGAGCACAAATGTCACAGGTGTTGGTTGCATGTTTATATGCAAGTCCAGACTCAATCTTTTCTCACCTGCTGCATCTTCTTGTACTCGCCCACACGAGCGTAAGCCATGAAGAGGTGAGAGTGATACTCCTCACTGAGAGGAACCTTCTTCACTGCGGCTTCATACAGCTTGGTGACCAACTCCGCTGCAAACGACAGTAACGATATTTAACATGCAGTCGGTCTAGTGTTACTAGCAGCCTTGATGCAGGAGTGAAGGTGTAGGTGTGTACTCACGGCGATGCATCTCTCTGTACAGTATAGTCAGAGCTTGTAGTGAGTTGTCATCAGTGGGCTCGAGAGTGGCCACTTCCTGGGCCAAACTGAACGCTTCATCCTGCTTTCCGGTCCTCTGAAGGCCAATAGCCTTTAGGACCTGAGAGGAGGGGAAAAGGTGACAATGAAGACAGAACAGAGAATAAAAAAAACAAAACAGTAGTGGGATACTTTTCATAACCACAAGCCACAAACAACATGTGGAAGAACACAACTGAAAGAACAGTTCAGAAAATCACAGTGTGTCTGTCAGAACCACAATGGGCCACTGCTGTAAATGTTCTTTCCATTGTTCCAGTCCCAAAGATACTTAAAACTCGTTCACAACAGAAACAACTTGTAAACACAAACCACCTGGTGGATGCAAATCCAATATTTACTCTTCTGCAAAGAACATTTGTCTCATCAGACGTTTAGACCAGGTGAGGACTTTCAGTGTTTAGTGCGTTACCTGACATTCTGCTATAAAAATACTGATTCTAGCTGCTACAATTAGGAACCAAATCATTTTGTCTTGTAAATACAAAGAACAGAGTCACCTTGTTCTTCATATTAACATCTGTCACTATGTAAAAAAAGGGAATGTAACAGCCAACAGATGCAAGACAGATATGCAGAGGTGGAAATATGCAGATATTACACGTTTCCACAGCAAACAATCTGAGTGTAACAGTTATTTAGTTCTGCTTTAGTTCAGAACCACAATAAAACAATCAGCAAGTTAAGTTAGATTCCTCTTTCTCTTTGTTCACAGCTCACATGACACTCAAAGTCAATCCATTCTGACCCAAGATGCACAAATTAAGTCAAGTAAATGTTGCTCTCTTGATAGTTGCTGCAACATACTGCCTCTAGTGCAGGCACTTTTTTTACACCTGGAGTTCTCATACAGGTATAAATTCAGTTCACAGTTCCTTCAGTCAAATGAGTTGCTCTGCGGTGGAAACACTTGAGTGTAGCATCAGTACTTTTACTCACATTTAAAACTTCAGACTGTTCTGTGGTCTGATGGAAACCCAAGTGCTCACTTCCACACTTGGTGCTCTTGTGATGGTTTATCCCAACCTCGAGTTTCCACATGACAACAGATATCAGTTGGAACTGGTTCCTAGTTTCCAGGAACTTCTTCATAAAGAAACTTGCTTTTTGATTTTGCTTAACAAATGTCAGTTCCACATGTTTTCATTCTCTTAAGTTACTTAACAGATCTATATCTTTATGTCTTAAAAACAATCAAATCAATAACCCGTCTGTGTTCACTTCAACCTCAATCACAAGTATTATGGGTCTAAATTGACACGTATAGTCTAGACTGTACAATGATTATTTCTCAGCTATAATGAGAACAAAAACCTTTTCTAAACTCTACGAGTGTTTTGAGATGTCAGCACCAGCCAAGTCTAAAGTCTGGCAGTCATCAGGTCACGACTTTGACCCCTGCAGCAGCATGTGTTCGTCCCTGTCAAAGTGTCCTTGAGGAAACTGCTTCAATCTGCCGTTGGAATGTGTGTTTCTCTCTGTGTGACACTGCTTCGTGTATTACGGACAGATGAAGAATCATGCAATAATGTATGGACACAGTGTACTGTTAAATGTTTGTATGCTCAGGCTCCAAAGAGAATCTGCATATTTGTAACACTGATGGAGGCTTATGCCAGCAGCGGAGGCGGCTTCAGAGAAAGCAAACAAAATTTTCAGAAAGAATAGTCCCTTAGTCGCCCACCTTGGCACAGTGCAGGTCCTTGTGTTTCTTCAGCAGTTTATCTGCCTGCTGTATCGCCATTTTATTGTTGCCATTATCAAGGTAATCTGCAGAAAAACAAGAGAAAACAATACACTGAGTGTGTTAGACTTAAATAATTCATGTATACACACCCATCACAACTACACACAGTCAAAATACAACACAACTACTTAATAATGACAAATAAGACACAAATATGCTGAACTTCAACGAGCATTTAGTCAACTACTAAATTATTATGATTCTAATTTCAAGAGTTTCAAAACTTAAAAACCATACAATCCTGGAAGTCAGGGAACACTGAGCATTATTTCAGCCTGAAAATAAACTGAGGAAAAAAAAGATAAGTTTACTGTCAACTAGAATCAGAAATACATTCATCTACACATTAATACTAGTAATTAAGTATTTTTTGTATTGGTGCTTTTAATGAAGCGAAAGATCTGAATACTATATAGTATATATATGTAATATTTATAGGAATTATTTACTCGTTTCAGCGATGTCTGTTAGCTCTGCAGCTGCAGGGTTTAACTTCTTTGCACAATATTAAAAAAGAACAACAAACTATTTATAATGATCATTCATAACCTCATCTACACAGATAAGGTCTGAACTGAATTAAAATGTAATGTGAAAACCAAATGAGTCTATAAATGTCTTCTATGCAGCTTAGTTTGGCATCAGAACATGAACTTATCAACCTGGGATATAAATGATATGCGTCAAGGTTCCTCACATTTCTACAGGCTTTCTTTGGTTCACCTGTGGTGACAGTTTGAGCAGAGAGAATAGACATGACATAATCACAGTGCACTGTCTGGCACAGTTAATTTTGGCACCCAGCTGTCCTGAAAAGGCTGATCTGAGATTTCTGAGATTTGCATACTTTAGCTTTTATTGTGCCATCAGAAAAGACAAAGCTCTATAAAGCTGACAGCTTTACATCTTAGTTAATATATTATGCATTCAGTAAAGCTGTACGTGAGGATTACTTTTTTTTAATGAGTTGTGACTTTTATTTTGAAACATCAGTACTGAACATCAGAAACATTAAATACAAACAGAACTACCCCAACTTTACTCCACATCGTTTCTTCCCCAATTCCTCCACCTGTAGAGAAGCTGTCATATCACAGTACTGACAACACTACATGATGTGTGTTGATGTGAATATTCGTCCTAACATGGCATAAACACAATAAGGATTAAGGGTTAACTTTTATTTTTAACTACTCAGATGAAGTAACTAAAACTGTATTTCATCAGTGGACAGTAAACAACCAAGTAAACATGTTTGTTTCCACGCAATCAAACAAATAAAACACTGCAGGAGTCCATTATGTTCTTTATTTAATCGGCGAAATGTTCAGATCTTATTAACAAGAGCTCCGCGAGCAGTGACAGCTCCATGCTAGCTGGCTAGTTAGCATGCTAATACCTGCCATGTACTGAAGCTAGCTTGAAGCATTGTCCTTAAACTGTTATGAACCTGACGCTAGCTGGAAGCTAACCGAGTAACATTGAGCTACGAAGCAGCCGCTGATTCACACTGGACCCAGACAGATGAAGAAAACAACCTTCAACTTGAGACACAGAAACTAACTCTCACAATGAATTAGCTTTTCTCGTTTTAACGTGGGTAACTGTTGCTGCCTGATTAGGGCTAGCTGACACATTAGCAAGCTAAGCTAGCTGTCAAACAGCGACCACTAGCACATGAGAAAGCACTTTGAGTGAGACCAGTCGATAAAAAATATCCAAACGCTTCAACACAACTGCAGATTTCTACAGTTTCAACACAGAGACACACGCTTCCAACCGGAGACCCGCTGTGATGGTCGTGTAGCAGACCGGGTAAGGTGCACTGTCATTGGGCGCTGCGGGCAGCGGAGTCCGTGGTTGGAGCTGGAGGGGCCGCACCGCTGCTCTCCGACTCCAGCACCCTCTCGTTTAAACACACGCACCGGCACAGAGAACCGAGACATTTACCAAACCTCCGAACACGAACAAATGTAAAACTGTCCATTGAGTCCTCACCGTATATGGGTCTGAGTCTCCTGTCGTTGGGGTCTTGCACATGGCCTCTCGCCGCCATGGTGGAGTTTACCTGCTGGGTAAATGCCCGCACATGCGCACTGTGAACTGCGTCTAGGAGCGATTAAAGAGGTTCGCTATGATTAGATCCCAATGCTCAGAAGTAGATATGACTATTATAAGTATTTGAGTACATTTACTCAAGTACGCAGTATAATTTTGAGGTAAAATTCAGAGTGAGGTGTGATACTCTTTAGCACGACATTTATTAACCTGTTTTAGATACATTACTGATTAACTTTAAATGTATGCTGACAGTAATACTTTCGTTCTTATACTTAAGTAATATTTCCAAGAGGACTTAAACTTGTAATAGAGTATTTCTACACTCTAGTAATGATACTTTTACTTGAGTAGAAGGTTGGAGTATTTCTTTCACCACTGCCACAGACCCTGTCTGAGTTATACTTTTGTAATAGGAGTACATTTTAGAGCACATACTTCAGCTTAAGTAAAGAATTTGAAGGGGTACTTCTACTTGTAGCGGAATACTTATTTATAATTATTATTAAGTATTTCTACTTTAGTACTGAATTTGTGTACTGGACAATTATGAAATGATTTCACAATACATACTTTCCTCCTCGAATCTGGTCATAAATAAACCGAGACCTGATCATGTTAGATTTTTGCCGAAACATTAATAAAAATGCCTCCAAATTGTACTTAAAGTACTTTAGTAAATCTATTTAATTGCACTATACCAAGGGAGGCTGGCAGTGGTACATTGGGACATTAGGCTAAACTATAACAGAAACGTCCTTTAATTGATTAAACATGTCAGTAGAAAAGTATATAAAACAAATAGAAATCAATTTTTAATGATTTAAAAGATAATTTTAAATACTAGTACTTCTAAATCAACAGCTGGTTTAACTGTTTATTCACTAAAAAGCTTTAAAATCGAGAAACTGCTCTAAGATTTGAACAGAGAAGTAGTTTCATGTGGGCCCCCCCCCCTCTGCCAGGTGGATTCAAACCCAGGTCCTTGTAGCCATGAAGCGACAGTACTCACCACAGATGTGTATCTCACCTTGTACTTGAATTTTATCTATCAGGACAGTACATTTCAAAATAAATAAGGAGGACGGCTACATGGTCCAAGTTATTTGCCCCCAATATTTGCCCAATAGATATTGTGATAATGTCTTTATTGTGAATTATTTTGGCCATGTTAATAGTAAAAATCTAATATTGAGACGTCAGACTGCATCACTTTGTTCCGTTTGCCTTTACCCTACTTTGGTTTGTAATAATAATAAATACAAAATTCATCAGATTTAAATTTACATTTCCCATCAGGAACCACAGTTCTGGATTAAATATTAGTGTCTTCAAATGTTTTGATTTATGTATTGTGTGGTGAAAAGATTACAACTAGACACGAAAAAAAAAAAACATTTCCTGAAGACAAAAAACAAGAAACATCACATTGATTCTCTTATCTGTTCAAATTTATTAGATATCCTGTTATGTTCCATTGTCTAGACCTTCTGTCACAGCGTGGGGGCTGTGAAAAGAAAAAAAAGGAACTAATTGAATTACATTCACTACTAATTCCCCTGAATGTTGCCTCATCAGAAAGAGAAATTTGAATACATTGTGAATCTTTGTCTTTCAAAAAACTAAAAAAAAAAGACAATAAAGAAAAGAACAGTAGATTTTGCAAGTGCTTGTTCATGATTACAATAAAGAAAAACAGTAATTTAATTTGGACTCCCTCTGTTGCCTAAGCTTCTACCCCTCCCCTCACACTCATACCCTGGGCTGGCATCACTGGTAATGCTACAGAACTGTACACCACACAGCCTTTTCTAATCTACAGGGCGACTCCCTTCACCATCAAACTCAGACAGTCTTCACTCCTCGTCGGCGAACCTGAGGTCGAGCTGGATCCAGTTCGATTTCAAGGGAAGCCGCCCTTTAAAATAGGTTTTTACTTGTCTAGTCTGATGCAGTTCAGGAGCGTCTCATAAGCACTGATGCACTGATCAAACAAACTGAGAAGAATCAAGAGAATAACAGGGATAAAGAATAAAAACAAAAAAGTGTTGAGCATGCAGATCCAAATTTTAGTAAATCCACTTGTCCTCATGTGTTGATGATAGAATGGCTCCATGTCATGCTTGTACAGGTGCTGTACATTCATAATCATGGATGAGGTACAGTTCAACCAAGGTATGAACACGTGGACAATCTGCTCAACTTCACACGCACAGCACCACTGTCCACAGAGCCGACATCACCTCCAACAACATCATAAATGTCCTTTAAGTTACTTTTAGCAGTACAGTATAGAATGATAAACCTGACGACACCTAGTAGCTGTGAAAATCTCATTCAAGTCAGTGTTTGTATGTACAATTCGTCCACTTCTACAATGGTCTTATAATAAAGCACAGTTTAAACTCTTTAAGCTGTCCGACATAAACCACACACAGATACAACAAGACCTAAGAATTTTGGAAATACTCATACCTGATCAAATAAAGTCTGAAATCATAGCTGTAAAACTGTACTAAGCTATGCCGTGATCATAAAAAAAAACCATTACTAAATACTTTACCTAGAGCCAAACAGGATCTGCACTGAGCTCAAAAGAAACACAGCTAAACTGAGCTAAAGATATGAGGATGAAGACGCCACCTGTTCTCAGATCACCCAACACCAACCTAAACCAGAAGAGTCAGATTTAGTGATTTCATCCTCAACTAGAAACCGTCAAGAAAAGTTCAGACTGACCTCGTAGTTTCGTGTGGTTAATGAAGATGAACAATTTAAAAAAAAAAAAACTATACATGGTGAAAATACAAAATAAAAACTATACACCCAGAATGTTTGTCAACCCACAACTGCAACAAACATCGCACATCTGCCTGGACCCATTTGTCAGTTCTTGTCAGTTGAGAGAAGAAATGGCAGTTTGAAAGAGATTTTAAAAAAATAAGAAGAAAAAAAACAAACTACCGTGTTTCATGCACAGACTCATCCTCTGTTGTTTTAGTTAGAAATAAAAAAAAAAAGCTTTTGTGGGGGCAGTGGGAGCCCTCCAGTTAAAGCCCTAGCCAAGGACATGCAGCGACAGCATGAGGCAAAGTTCAACATGCTGGCTGCAGAGTGAGACACCACTCAGAAGCCTTGATATTAAGCTGGGATGCTTCTCCATCCCAGTCCCCAAGAGTGACAGTCCTTTAAGAGTGAAGGCAGCTGATAACACAAACGAGCACACAAATGCGCGCACACACACACACACACACACACACACAGGTGTATTGTACAGACTCTCCTAGAGGGCGCCAACCCTCTCTCTCTCTCTCTCTCTCTCTCTCTCTCTCTCTCTCTCTCTCTAATCAACACTCTGCTTGAGCAGTGCTGCATTGCAGCAACTATACACATGCAATGACAGTTTAGTGAGGAGTTGCTGTTGTTCCACATGCACTTGTGACAAAAGGGGAGAGGGAGGAGGGCCGGTGTGCATGTCAAAATGTGGAACACATGTGCACGTGAGGGGGCAGGGTATGATCTATCAAGCATCTGCATCATATTTTGCTGTGAACCATTAACAGGCATGGATCAGCCACAAAAAAATCAAAGTGTAAAAGAAAAAAACCCAAACAAAACAAACATCAATATTCCCCCGACTGCCAGACACAGGGACAGTGAGACAACAGGGGGGAGATCTAGACACCAGGACAAGGATACAGACACGGATTAAAGTAGAGACAGTTATAATACAAGGGTGGGCGGGGAGATAAATGGTCCAATACCTGCTAAAGTCATCTTATACCAATTTTTGTGGGAACCTGCTTTATCTAAAAACAACATTCTAATTTAAAAGGCCTGACTGAGTCACGGTTTACACACCTGAATAAAAACAAAGCCCATTGTAATAATCAGCTAACAATTACATATCAGGCAATTTACGTTCTGTGCAAACTGTTTTTTTTTTTCCTTTTTATATATTTATGCAAAACCATGTTTTTTGTTGTTTTGAGTGAACAGGAGGCTTGTGATTGGGGTAGAATCTGTACAGTACTGTTAACCAATCGTATCAAACCCCCCAATGAATCATGTGAGACAGGAAGAGAAGAGGGCCACTTCTTCGTCGTGGTGGACGTGTCTCTGATGACGTCATCATGACAGGGTTTGGTGGATTTGCCTCATTGCTCATGAGCAGCACTGGTGCCTCGAATCGGACCTGTTTTACGCAGCTGTGGAGCCGGAGAAAGAGAAAGGGGTCAGTTTGGTGAGCGAGGGACATTTAAAGCTGACAGCTATCAGCCGTGCACATGCGGGGTAATTTGGCTAACATCCAAATGAATCAAAGTGGAAGATGTGCCGTTATCTTTACTCCCGTCACAAAACATCAGCAGGAAAACAAAGTAAGCACAGAGTGAAGCACCGAAGCAGCTGGAAGAGAAGGTTTGAATGAGTGAGAAGGACAGACGTGAGATGATTCATGGTAAACTGGAGGAAAATGACCGTGACCCTGTCCTTCATACATGCTTCGTTTATAATTTGACAAAAGCCTGCAGCCTTTCCACTTCACTGTACGCATGTGCAAAAAGGCAATTTACAGCAGTATCTTTGATACACACCACGTACGTTCATACTGACACTGGCTGTGTTTTTACATGTTCTTACGTGAACAAATAGACAATTATGAACAAATACAGACGAAAACAGATGGAGTACGACAGCTGAAAAGGTGATGAAATTCACATCACACCATATACTGTAGTGGATGTGTGGATGCAGAAAGTGTGAAGAAAAAGGCTAGAACAAGAACTGCAAGCTTACAGCCACGCTAGTAGCTCAGCTAAATGCTAACAGAGCCGTTCTAGGTTAGCTTGGTGCTAATTAACACTAAAGCACAACTGAGGCTCATGTGAATGTTATTAGCTCTGCATGTTTTTTGGTCATGAACCAGGCACCAAAACTACCTCATCACAGTTCCTCCAGAGGGGAACAAATGTCCTTACAGTGGTTTATTTTTCAGAAGTCAGTCAACTAACCTCTAGTCGTTGTTCAAACAATAAAACCAATGTCTGAAGAGCAACTGAATTGATTATACATTTATTAGGGGTATATCTGCCATTAGCTGCTGCAATTTCTTTATGAAAATCCTGTCAGGATTTAAAAGATTTAAAAGTTTAAAAAGCCTGGAGAAAGAACAGGGCTCACGAGATGAAAGGAAATTTTGTGTATAATGGAAAAAAAACCCCAAAAGATGTTAAATTCTAAAGACCTAAAAACAAACAGTCCCAGAAATGGAAAAAGAAGATGTAAAGCAGCTGAACGTTTAGAAGAAGCAATGAGAAGACTGTGAGGAAAATGTTGGAGGATGATCCATGCAGCTCCTCCAACGGGACTTACTCAGCCTGCCTCTAGTGTTTGACCTACAGTGAAGGGCCTCTACTCGTCTGTTGCAGAGGTGCCTCGCACATCTCCCTTCTGACGCATCTGATGTGAAATTCAGGAGTAAAAAGTTAAAGTGAATTTAAAGTGCTGTGCCGTCTCCAGCTGTCTGATGAAACAAAGCAAGTTTTTATATGAATGTCGTTCTCAACAGAAATTTTTATTTTACAGGAGTTGTGAACTTTTACTGAACCCTGCCTTCAAATTACAATTCAAATACTTCTACTGCAATCTTTACTCAAATCACCACATGCAAGAAAGGGAAAATATGTCTATTTGACAAGTTAGTTACCTCCTCAAGCTCTTTTTGAGTCTCCTCTTCCATCCGCCTGATGTCCTCCATGGTCAAACCCACCCACTTGTCAATCCAGCAGAACAGCTGGCGGTGGAAGTTGGTGAAAATACGCTTTTCTTGCTGTGGAAAGAAGGAAATGACTTAAAGTAAAACGACTTCCTTTCTGCACAGTCAATAGTGATTTAGAGACAACACACAGGAATAAAGTAGGAGACTCTTGTTTCCTGCCTCCAGTGCATCTAATTGGCTAAATATTTAAATAGAAAGACAGTAACAGTATTGGGGTTGCACACAAATGTATGTTACGAGTTGTTTTTCTATTGAAATAGTCACAGATGATAAAGTGTTATTTCACTCTTGACCTTGTTGCCTCTTCTGTGACCTGAACTTTGCAGTGTTCAGTTACATTTCTTGTCTCTGGTGCAGGGACAGAGATTTAAATGAAGTAAACATTAAATGAAGGATATAGGGACCATACAAATGCACTCTTTATCAAAATGCAAGCTATAAAATTCCAAGACTTGGTTAAGTTTAAAACAGCACA